>WEIV01001408.1:256704-332860 GCA_013390005.1 Calyptomena viridis
TGTCCCCGCGCTCCCGCCGCTCTGGGGCCGCGGGTTCGAGGCCCGCGCCCACCCCGGCACCGACCGCGGTGGACGGTGCCGTCCGTGTGTTTGTGCGGGGTTTGGATCACGATTTAAGAAAGAGAAGGGAAAAAAAAGAGAAAGAAAGAAATTACCATGAAAACCTGAGCTGCTGCAACCCCCAGCAGCTCCCGGGAATTCCTGCGCGGAGATGAATATGGATGAAAATCTATATTACCCCAGGCACCAACTTAGCACAGGATGTTTATGAAATATTCCTGAAATGGAGTTTATTTACAAATCAAGTTATCCACTTATGTGAGATACTTAAAACATTGATGTGGTTAGTGGACAGTTATTATTATTACTTATCCCTTGTTACGCTCCAGGTGCTCCATGCTGTACAAGCCGTGCATGGAAGGACTTGGTCCCTCCTACCAAGAACCTACGATGGAGAGGCCTAGTCCAAATTCTGGGGAAGTTTTTCCTAAAATCGGGCTGTTGCTGACGACAAGATGCCCATGGAAACTGAAGAGGGAATAAAAGCTCTAAGGATTTTTTTTTTTCTGTTGGGTTTGTTTATTTGTTAGCTGCAATTCTTCAGAATACCTGCTGGATCAAAGTTCATTTCAAGCAATTTTGATCATGAAATAACTGGATCAGAAGCTGTTTCTTTCTTCCCTTCTTACGTATCTGCATCAGAGGCTTTTTCCTCCTGCCTTTGAGCACCAGGCAGCAGAGATCATGTACCCAGCCCTAACAAAACCCAGTTTCACACCATTAAAGGGAGGATAAATTGGAACACTCGCCAAGGACTAGACAAGCTTCAAAAGAATATTTTTAGCAAACCCCCGAGTCCTAACAATTTGTAAAATGAGAAAAATTCCTTAGCAGTCTCTGAGCTGTATTCCAGCACACAGAGCTCGCTCTCTGTGTACTGGCACTGCACTGTATGCAAATATATTGCATTCTCTATGTTTGTCTGTGCATGCTTTCAGTAAGGGCACATGAAAGCGCCATCCTTTTCTCACAGAGAAAACTATAACTATGGTAACAGGATGTCAGCTGTTGTAAAATGCTGCAGTAGCATTTTTATATATACGTTTGGTTTGTTTTTTTTGTCTAAAGAGTGACTTTACATCCACTTTCCCACACATATGTTAAGGTTTTGCATCTGTAGCAAACCTGTGTTCCCTGAACTGGGTCTTAGAGCAGGAGAAACTTCCTGGCTGGCAATCTCTGTGGTGGTGTCCTCGCTGAGCAGAGCCCTGTCATGCGAGACACGGAACCGAGCCCGGCGCAACTTTAGGGCAGAGGGGAGCGGTTCTTTTCATGGGGAAGAATCTCTCTAACTCATCAAAAGAGAGACAGATGTTGCCTGTACAGAGTTTAAAATCACAGCGAGAACTTGTTACCCTTTTGGAACCTCTCTCTGGACGTGGTCTGTGTCTCCAGTAGGAGCAGAGGGAATTGCTGGAGGTGCCCCTTCCCTTTTAAGTGCCTCGCCGTCCCTGAGGAGCGGAGGGAATTCTGTGCGTTAGACAGGGTTGTTCTTTGTTTGTTGATTTGTCCCCCTGTTCTGTTTTAAGCAGGTATTTCAAATAGAAACCACCTAATACAAACATTGTTAAACTATCCAACATAAAATCTGCAGAACATTAACTATGTATATTTCACATATAACACCATTTATTTTTCTATGCTATTTTATTTTACAAAATCATCCCTAAACAGCCTCATGCTTATTAAAATTACAGTATTTTTCATCTAAAAGAGGTGGAATATATGCACATAGTGGTTGAGTCTTTGCTATTATGTGGTATGCTATTTCCCATCAAATGTCTAAACTCTTTTTCCAGGTAATCTAGAATTTTGCAAGTGCTTGGCTGTATCAGAGCAGCACAGGAATAGCAGAGTCAGTGTCAGTAATAAGCTCCCTCCGTCCAGTGCTGAATTAGATCCTTGCCCAAGTTACAGAGTATTTTCCTACATTATTTTTAGTTTATGAATATTGATTAAGAACATAACTTGTTAATAAAGGGTAAAAAAAAGAGAAAAAAAGTGATTTTAGAAGGTATCGCAGGAAAATTATTTCAGAGCGAGTAAATTGGCTAAAGCTGACCAACCCCAAAAAACCTGAACCCCCGAAATTCAAAGGCAAATATTATGTCCTTAACTCACCCCTTTACAGTCAGGTACCACAGCCCATTTCACACTGATTAGAGTTGGGCTCTTTGCAGGCTGGTCTAGTGTGTAAATATGAAGGAGAGCAGAAGAGCCATCATCCTTCTCACTAAATTCCCTAAACTTTAGGGAATTTAAAGACAGACCTTTAGCAGCACTTTAAGCCCCTTGAATACAAAAATTTGCCCTTTCTCTCTTCAATAAAAACCGAAAAGGAAAAGCCCTTTAAAAGATTCCCTGGATATTTTAAAGAAGTTCATTGACCAGATAAACATCAAATGCTGACATATTTTTTAAAAATATAATTCCTAGACTCGTATGCCTTTCCTTCCAGTAGGAGCTGGCAGAAAGGGCTGGTAGGATTTTTGGTCTCTGTTATGGACAATGTCAGATGACATGGTCTCTTGTGGTTTTAAAATTTATGAATTTAGGAACTGCTCCAGTTACCTATCAAGCCTTTGTCCCTCTGAGTTCAGAGAGGTAAAAATGAAGTCAGATTAAAAGATTTTATAAAAAATACTTTTATTTGGTACTTATTTGAGTGCTAAGTGTCACAGTTCTGTGCCCACATACATATATGTATGAAAGATTATTTTAAATGGGGCTTTTTAATGTTACAGATTCCTCTCCTATGAAGTAAGATTATTACAGAAATGGTCTCTTGAAAGCTGATTTTACATGTGAAAACTCACACAGCACAGTATGCTCAGAGAAGCTGGAAGCATGTGTGCTAAACCTGTGTACTGACATGTTTGGATTTTTTTTTTAGGCTCTTTAGCAAAAATAACTCGTATTTACAGTGAAATAAATCACCTGCCTTTAATGGTCACTTTCCCAAAGCATCTGCTGAAAAGCTTTCGTCCATGTGCTGCACCTGCTAAAATCAGATTAAATAACAACCAAAGCTGTTTTCTAAAGCATCCATGTCTGGGGGAAGGGTGGAGAATTGAAAAAGGAGCCCCAGCCAGGATGACTTTAAAAAAAGTATTTTTCGGTTTTAAAATAGGAAACCGAAAAGGTAATTTTTTTTCCCCACATAAAATAAGTATCTGAAATAAGATAATGATAAAACAAGCAATAAAAGTCAAGCTGAAAGCTCTCTCTTGGTAAAGATTTAATTTAAAGTGTAAGAAAGTTTGTGACCAAATTGAAACTACTGCCATCCCTAGCAATCCTGCAGTGGTTGGGGAGTATTCCACAATGAATGTATCTTTGCATTTTACTAATCTTTCAGGGCAGAAATACATCAACTTAGTTCAAAGAATAGGTGATCTGAGGATGTTATTGGGAAAATGCTGGTTTTTAATAAATTGAGTTACTAATCAATTATTACTGTTATTAATTTGGTGCTTGAATATTAGGGAAAAAGTGCTCAGCTCTCTCTGTTTGTCCTGTTTGAAGGGTAGAAATGAAAAGAAATGAAACCTGGCTGGACAGAATGTTTGCTTGGGTAATTACTAATAAAGCCAGCTGTGATGTACCTAAAAACGACAGATCAAATATCATTTCTGCTTTTAATACTACATCTGCTTTCAATATTTTTGGTCATTTCAGGTCTCTGTGCAAAGTTATTTAATGCTGCCGTTTGTTGTGTAACACCAATATATTCTGTGATACCAGAGTTCTGCCAGTTCAAAAGGAGATGGCCCTATGGAGCATCTTTTTGATGTCATGGCTTTTGCTAGAGGCTTTTGTTTAAAGCTTCTCACACACTGTCTTGTCTCTCCCGCTCTCTCTCCTGCTCACGTGTGTGAAACAGCAAAGTAATTTGCAATATAAATTACAAAATCAACTGTTGAGTTTACAAATTGAATATGCATGAAAATATTGCATAATATTGCTACTTTCCTCAGCCTAATAAAGGTAAATATGTCTGAAATTTGTGTTGGTGAAAGAGTGGATATTTATATACTGTAGATATTAATTACAGTTGGGCTAATTTAAAGTTTCTGTTATTAATTCCTTTATAGTTTCTCTGTCATTAGGATTAACTGCAGCCACCTACAAGCACAATCATTTGGTAATATTCTTAATTACACCGAGGAGACATTCTTCTTACAGTTAAAACAGTGCTCTAACAAGCGCCTTCCAGTCTCTTTTGTTTATTCAAAATAAATATTAGCCCAGAAAAAAAAAAATAAAGGGGACTAATACTCTGAGAATAAAAATGGGCCACAGGGACTCAGACTAGCAATGATTTTGGTGAGTGCTTAATTTCTTGTTTGGTTGAAAAAGACTGGATTGGCTATTGACAGGTCCCTATCAATAGGCAGACCCCAGAGGTCTGGCTATTTGCACATGGCCTGATTGACTTGTCCTTAATAGACATATAATTGTTGACAAATACCTTCCAATAGACTGTGGCAGGCATGGCCAGGCAGACAAAAGAGGCTTCTCTATGACAGAGGCCAGAGCAGAGCGATTTAGGAGACACGGCACCTTAACTAGGAAATAACTGGCTTCCCCAAAGAACCTTCTAGAGAAAAACCTGTAAAATCGACCCCGTTTTCATCCTCTGGTGACTGACAGCCAGCTCAGACAGAAAAGGAAGCATTGTCCAAAGGCTGTGTGGGATCCAGTCAGGGATCTCTTCTTCTAGACGACCTCAAAATGCATCTTAATTGTAATAAGCAGCTGAAACACAACAGTAAACCTTTGCACTTAGCCCTGTCCTTTTCCCAGAGCCTGTGGTTTTTAAAAACACAACCGGATTTTTTTCCCATTATTGTTTGCTCTGTCTTGGGTATTTTGTTCTTAAACATCCACCCCAGCTGTTATTAGGGACATGATCCCAGAGTAGGTGGCCCTTCCGCTGTTCTTAAGTCCGATATTTCCACTAGTTCATTAAATAATATGAACTAATATGAATTTTCACAAGCAGAAAAGCTGGATGCAGTGCCTGGATGTGCATGGTTCTGAAACATTCCAGTTTCCATTGATTCTTGCAGCCATTGTGGGTGGTTGGTGCCTCTGAAAACAAGATTCAAAAGTGGATGCTTAGTGTCAGCCACCCATTTGTGAAAATTTTGGCTGACTTTCCAAAGCACCTCAGGAAATCAGTGGTGGAGCCTGCAGTCTAAATCTAAGGATCTGGGTCTAAACACAGCCTCATTTTGTGCAGTGCCTTCAGACACGCACACAATTCTAAATGAGAGACTTAAATAATACATTTACTGTGCTATTATTTTCTGTGTTAAATAACAGCGCAGAAAAAGAACGAAGAGGTGTAGGCAAAGGAAAAAAAAAGATAATAAACTGCATTTATCTGTCCTCAAGATAATAGTTCTATATTAGATACGTTGGGGCATTAATTACATGGATTTTTTGAATGTTTAGTACATTATAGGCATTGCAATACTTGTCACAAGACAAAAGGCCATTGAAATGATGCAGTACAGCCTTAGGCAGCCATAAAAGAACAAATTGTTCAAGTTTGTGCATCACTGCAAGCTCCAAAGAACCCTGGCTCCAAGAAAAATACCAGTGAAATTTAGAGATGTACCTACTCTGTGGATTTATCCAGCAGTGGGATAAAGCCTGGACTCTGGCCTTTCAGTCCTGGCCTTGGTGCGTCTGCCTTTCCCTGTCAGCAGCAAGCTGGGAAATCACTCCTGAAAGTTTGCCTTGCAGGATTTCTTCCCTTGGTCATTTTGGATTTAGCAACATCTTCCCCCTTGGGATATGGTGCCTCTCAGGTGGAGGTAACACCTTCACTCTGTAGCATAAGTGACTTGCAGAGGGAAGACGGGGAGGAGGGGGAGGAGGGTCAGGAAGGATTCTCCTTAAATCTCTAAGCTAATGTCTTCAGCCTCCCACCTCTAAGCTCCTCCACCTTTTCCTTCCCAAACTAATAAAACAAGCATTAAAAAACGGGAGACAGAGAGAAAAAAAAAAAATTACCAGTGCAGACCGTGATCACAGAGGCAAGCAAAGTAGGTTACAAATTAGTGTGACACCATCAAGGTGACACTGTAGACAACCTCTGACACGCAACACAAAGCTGAATGCCTGGTGCCAAAAAGACCTTGAGCCTTGTCTTTGATTCTTATTGATCAAATACATAGATTAAATACAGTATCAGATGACAAGGCTAAAGCCTGAGATTCTGCGTACAGAGAAGACCTCAGACATGGAAGAGCAGATAGGCAACAGAGATAGAGAGACAGAAGGAGAGGGGGAGAATAATTGTATTGTGAATAAACAGATGTAGGCTGAGGCAGGCAATTCTTTCGGGCAGATGGGCAGGGCTTTTTGTACTTACTGCACTTCTTACAGGTAATGAAATTCAAATGTCAATAATATTAGGAATAAGGGACATTGTTTTTAACAGCATTTTTGCAATCCCCAAACATTCCTGAGCATGTGCATCCCGTGACCAGCTGCTTCAAAATGGTGCGCGCGCCTCTGTGTGTGTGCATGTCCATTAATTCAGAATTACTCCAATTACGAGCTTTTGATGCTCCAAGCCCCTCTTCCTAACCCAAAAGAGATGGAGAGCCCTCGGCCTGTCCAATCAGATCATTTTCCCTCCTGCCTGCAGCAGATGTAAGCAATTTACTTTTTTATTTCTGCATATTCAGTGCGAGCGGAGCTGTTGGTGACTTCTCACCCCGGAGCCTGCAGGATTCTAACCCTATCAAATTAAAGCATTTTGCTCACTTATTCCCAAGCGCTCGGCTGGTGCTTAGCAGGCCTCCCGCTGCATAGCAATGGCAGGCGTTCGTGTCCGCTCATACCCCGAGCCTAATCAGAGATTATTAAGGAAAATATACAGTGCTTTAATTTGATGAGACTGGTTATAGGTACTGCAGTTAAAGGTCACACTCTTACGTGTATCTCCCTCAGTCACTGTAATATTTTCCTCTCGCTTGACAATCCTCAGCTCCAAACAATAGGCCAAGAAGACACGTTTATTTTTGTCACGCTGTGATGAGCTCAATAGGGACAAAAATGAATTATTTAAAGTTCGCATAAACAAACAACCCTGGGCCAGGTTCCCCCTGGTCTGCTCACCCCCTCCGCATTTTTGTGCACGTGTGCGTGTGCACATGCTTGGTCTCTCTCTTGCCTATAAATCATACAATAAAATCTTTCCTTGGCTGGAAAGTGAAGCCATTTGGATGTCAAGTCCAGGTATGGTGGTAGCCAGTGGCCACTGTCTGCCATTGGGTGAGACCCTGCCCATTCAAGCCCTGCAGAAGCACCTGGGTATGTCCCAGCATCAGGTGCCTGGAAAGGACTTTTCAGCTGCTTTGGCTCTGAAAGCTTTCCCTGCCCAGTAGGAGGTAATGGAGCTATCCAGAGTGAAAGAAAACACACACAAGGCCTGATACAGCAGGCTCTGAGCCTTCCCATTGCCACAGTGGGAACTGAAGGGTTCAGCTCAGCACTGTGCAATTCAAAGGTTCAGGGAGCGAGGGAAGTGCACCAGCTCCAATGTGCCCATCTATGCCATGGTAATCAGCTCGTGGCCTTGTCTAAATCCACACAGCTCCTAGCAGAGGCTCTGCGGCTGTGGGAAGAGGGGGAGGGAGAGGATACAACAATTTTCTTCTTCTGTCAGCCTTAACTCTGCTGCCATTCGTTAAAAATAGCAAGGTGTTTAGGCTCTTGTAAGAGCTGTGTGCTGGGGAGGGAAAGAGCGAGCCAGTGAGAGATGGGTGGGTTAATTCTAATCTCCTTTCAAGCCTAATGGTTTGAGCATATGTGTCCATGCAGCAGACCAACAGCAGGCTTATTTACCTCCAAAATTTACATGAGAATTGCTTTATGCAGCTGTATGTAAAAATTCAAACCACACAGTGTCACTGTATCACACAGGTCAATCCAAAGCCCCGTGGCATTATAGAGAGAGACAAAAGCCTCACCACTTCACCAGGGTTTCCTTTCGGACTGAAAGTTGTTCTATTAAAAATTAAAAATGACAAAACCAAAAATGGCAGCCTATTTCCACTGCTACCCCACTTCCATATTCCCAAAAGGCTGCCAAAATTGTGGGGACCTGGAGCCTGAGCCTGCTTTTGCCCCTCCCAGCAGGCTGCAGGGAGGGCTGCAAAGGATGTCAGGATCGAGCCAGCTTCATTTTGTGTCTGTGAATAATCCCGTTAGCTGATCCCCAGGCATAGACTTTTTATATACACATTACTGATGGGCAAAGGCAGAAGAGTTCACGGAGGTGCAGTTTCAGTATTTATCCTAAACAGAGGCAGACAGGCTCAGGCTGCTTGGGATGCTACAGGCGTCCTGGGCCGTCTGGTAAATTGCTTGTGATTGCCTGGTTGTTGGTTTGTTTTTCTCCCTCCAGTTTGAAGGGTCTGTGATATCTCCAGAAAAACCACAGATATATGTGCTGTGGAAATACCCATTTCTTCAGAGAAATGGGGAATCTTGCAGGGCAGAAAAAATCAGGATCTTGCAAAATCACTTCAATTACATCCTGCTATGCTGATAGTATCACACCTTTTGCCACTCTGCTTAGGATCCTAATTCTTCCTTTCTATAAAGTAATCTGGTAAGCTTTGACTGGCAAATTTGACTGGTATTTCATGGTCAGATACTGCATTAGAGGTCTCAGCAGTGGCACTCCCTCAGAAAATGCAGAAGTATATCAAGGGCCAAAAAGTTACCTGCACATTTTTTAAACTCCATAAAAACTTTTTCTGTCGAGGCTTGGGACAGTTCTTATTTTAGTCTGAACCAATTATTCAGCCTTAATACCTGGACCCTGGTATGCTCCTGTCTTTGATCAGAAAGAACTTGCCTGAAGGCCAGCTCAAGAGAGGTTCAAAGTCAAATGCTTTGATTTAAACCACTCTGCTCCCATCCATGAAAGAAGATGAGAAGAAGCTCTCTGGTATAAGACACGGCTAAGTACAATGCAGCATGTCACATGCAGGATTACAATGCAAAGCGTACAAAGAGAGATGTTTCGGGGAGCAGAGGGCTTCAAACACAAATCACCCTCACAATCTGGTGGTTCTGGCAGTGGTAAAACACCCTAGGGATAACAGCAAAATTCTGTGAGAAACTCCACATATCCCACAGTAATGCAAGAAATAAAGATCTCAGCAGCACCAAGGACCAAGACTCAGATGTTTGTGGTCTGAGGGCCCCTGGGTTCTATAAGACATTTATAAGGGTCTTATAGAAGTATGTGGAGGATGGGATGCTGCTGGACCATCCAATTTCTCTCAACAGTTCTTTCCTTGAGACATTTTGCTACATCACTCCAAATAACCACTTAGCTATGTGACTATAAGAATTTTTCCAGAATTTATAAGACTTGGAGCAAGCTAGAGACCCCTTCCCTAGTATTTCAATGAATAGTGGCATGATACCTATTGCCTGCCATGGAAAAGGAACAGGAATCTGGCCCGGAATTCACCCTGGATTATGCACAAAGAAAGGAAGCACAGTCTTCTTGATGGCAACAGGAGTGTTCTTTCCTGCTTTCCTCAAGTACCTTGATGAGTATTTCAGTCTTTGAACCCCCAGACGCTCAAAAAGGAAAAATTCTCTTTGGGTTTCACACAGGAAATGACATGCAGGAAACACAGTATCAAAATACAGCCTTCCACTGACAGTGTCACCATTTTATTGCTCAGGTTGTAATCACTCTTTGGGGGAGCGATCATTTCCCCACCATATGCAGCAACACGACAGACACTGCCTGGAAGTGTGGGGAGATGATTTTCCCCCTTGCTATTCAGAATTTCACTTTGTTGACAAGAACTAAAGGAATAGAAAGAAGAGCTTTTTCAGACACCTTTTTCCACTTCTGGTGAATGAAAGTAACTTTTCTTTAACTATCAATGCTGTGGCAAATGCATTTAGTCACTGTACCCTGCTGGGTCTTTTCACCAGGGAAGGTTTTGATGGCAGAGCCCTTTTCTCCACTGACTGGTACCTTAGACATTTTTCTGTCTTCTTCTTTTCATTAATTTGCCCATATCTATCCTTTCTGATGTGCTGGTTATTTAAAAAGGCGAAGCCCAGAATTCATTGCAGCATAACACAACTCTATTAAAGCAAACCAAATTTTATATTTGCCTTGGAATGGGACTTGGAGCCTCTTTGGAGAGAGTTCTCCAAACCTCATCCCCACAACTGCACCAGGGATTTCAGCAAGACTGCTCTGGTGTGTGAGCTGTGCTGGCCAAGATCTCCTTTCAAGATGTATCCTGATGGGCAATTAGAGAACAACCATGGTGACATGTTCCAGGGCTGCTACATCACCACTCCTAGTGGTATCACACTGCCACACACCGTGCTCTCCCCACACCAGCAGCAGTGCCATCAGCAAAGGAGACAAGTGAAGTGTTTCTGATACTTAAAGAAGCAACTCCACAGAAAGTGAAGTTTAAAACACTTCTTTTCCCCTCCTCAAGAATCAACACGAGAGAATCATGATTTAGAGATGATGTTTTCCTCATTCTGACTATCAAATCATACTCCTTTTCAGGCTCTCTCTTATAAATGTATAATCCTACACAGCAAAAGAAAATAAAAATCAACATGCAAAAAAGCATGCTGGGGCTGAGGAGATGCAGTACAAGAGATCAAACCATCAGAGAAATAAAACACAGGGGAGGATAAACAAGAGTAGGGAAGAGACAGCACAAGAGAAAGAGAATAATTAACAAACAGCATATGCTATAAGGAGCAGGAGACTTCAGCTCATAAAAGCAAACACTGGGCTCTCTTCTCTGCTTGCACAGTAATTCTAGAGGTTTTGAGACGAGAATGATGAGAAGCTAATTTCCAAGGTGCACATCAGATGTTTGGTGCACAACACCACAGAAGACCATAGCTTGCTGCCATCAAAGAAATGCATCTTCCAAGAGGTGAAATTAAACTTTAATACAACCTACCCTATTAAACTATCCTGCCAAGCCAGCACAGTGCTCTTCTACTGCTTATCAAATGCAGGTTCTGGGAATGCTGCTGCCTGTGCTGCTTCCCCTAAACCATGGCTTGCTGAACTCCATGTGCTGCTTCTACATGTACTAGAAATGCTCCAGGTAAAATAAGAGGGAAATTTGACATAGCTCGAAATCTATCCTGGTGAAAGGAACTGTTAGAAACCAGGGTGGAAGGAAGAAGAGCTCTCTCCCAAGGAAGGATCTCTACTTTTTTGGTGTGCTGTCAGCCTCCACTTTTGGAAATGAGCAAATACTATTTCAGTGCTGCCTCCAATATACTTAGAGGGCACCTTTTGTAGCCACTGCTTCCGTAAAAAAAAAGGGGTTGGACTCCCATGGCATGACCTTCCTCCAGAGAGAGACGAATCCACATGGATTTGACAAGAGAGTTCTTAAAATGTCTCCGAGCAGCTACGAGCCAGAAAGGGAAGAAGAAGAAGAGTCAGAACCTTGAGAACACATCAAGGTGCATTAAATGTCATGGGGAGCCTTATGGAGCTCCAGTCACTTGTGTTTCTTGCTGCAATGCCTAATGCAATGTGTGTGTGTGATGTTTTCTTCTACACCGACAGGCCAGGAGGAGCCAGGTTTTTGATTATGCCACAATTTTAGGATTCAAGCAGGGATTTGTAGTTCATAAGGGTGCTGTGAAAGAGAGATGAGAGAAACAGGAACTTCAGAAAAACGTGTTGGATTTTGGAAAGGAAATGAACTGATCAGAAAGCGATTTAAGTGAATGGAAAGGGAACAAGGGAAGAAGGGATGAAAATCACTATGGGGGAAATTTGGGTTGAGAGTGCAGAAAGTTTCACAAGCCTAAATGAACACCTTCCTTTTGGTATCTCTGAAGAGTGGCAATGTGATCACTAACTGAGAACAAACACATGAAGTTGCACATCCAGTTGCCACTGTCTGTAGTTAATAGAGCAGCAAAGTGCTGGGGAGGGAACAGCAGTACCTACCCCCTTTGTACCTACTTCTTGTACCTTTAATATAATTTTCTTCTTCTCAGAGTAGATAAAGAGGATTTAGGAAAGACCTGTCAGTCAGACCTTAATAGCTTACTAGATTTTAGAACAAATTTGAAGAAAGAATCAAAAGGAGTAAAGGGCAGACATTTACCATATGTATTTCCTGACACAAGACTGCCCAGCTACCCAGAGAGGGGTTTTTTGATAAAAGTTACTTTTTAAATTAAAAGTCTTAAAATGTATGCAGTGTTCATTAAAGTATTTCAGCAGGTGCCACTTGGGAACTACCCAGTTCACTGTTGGAAAATATAGACTTAGAACTGTCTGGTCTTGGTTTGTCATGGGGGAAGGGAAGATGTAATATGCTGCAGGGGGGGATATGTGGCTGGAAGAAAAATATTAGGGAAGTTCCTCAAAGATCGGTCTTTGGACTGGTCTCATTTAATTGTTCATTAATAAACTTGGCACAAAAAGTAAGAGTGTTTGAATGAAATTTGCAGATTGTACAAAGTTGGGAGGCACCACCAACACAAACGAAAATCGCAATATCGTTCAGGAAGAATTGGATGACCTTGAGGACAGAAGTAATAGAAATGGGATGAAATTGAACAGTACAAAATGCAAGGTCATGCACTAAAGGACTAATAATGAGAAATTCTGCTAGAAGCTGTTGGGAATGACAAAGGAAGAGAAAGACCTGGGTTTCCTAGTTGATTACAGGATAAATATGTGCCATAATATAATGCAACTGAAAAGGCAGATGCAATCCTAGGATTCATCACCTGTAATAATGCTAATAACAAGAGGAAAATATTAATGCTACTACACAAAGCACTGGTGAGACATTATCTGAAATACAGAGTATATTCTAGTTACCCATGCTCAAGAAGGATGCATGCAAATTGGAGCAGAGGGTGCAAAGAGGACTATTACAATGATCAAGGAACTGGAGAGTTTCTGAGAGGAAACTAAAAGATGCTGCTTGTTCAGCCTCCCTAGATGGCTTAAAGGGACACAGACACAATTCAGGAATGGGGGTGTCCACACCAGCTGTATAAGGGTATATATGTGTAAAGGTGACCTGGGAAGAAATGAGTATAAGCTGGCTTTGAGTTCAACTGATTTGGGAATTACAAGATGCTTCTAACCATTGGAGTAAAAATTTCTGAAATTACTTTCCAGTGAATGTAGTACAGGGACAAAATCCTCAAAATACTAAAATGCATGCAAATAGTTTTAAAATGTGATCTGATCAGATTATGAATGCTACAACATAACATACCACAGTGGCCATGGGGCAGAAAAGTAGATCTGATGTTCCAAAAAACATGTTGTTAGATTTACAAGTAGTCTTTTGTATTATTCCTTTAAGGCTCAGGAAGATGGGAAGAGACATCACTTTGCCATTCAAAAGGATGACACCAGTAAATGGGAGACTTTACAACAGAGGAAAGTTTTGGAGATAACAGTTAGTCCAGTTAGTATCTAAAAAAGATAATGAAAAATTTAATTCATGTGAATGTCATATCCCGAATTCCTTTTAGGGAAAGATACTACTTTTTTCAGATGAGAAGAACTGTGGATAAAAAATTGATTTGTCCTCATTCATCCTAAGACCCCACTTGCCAGCAGTGACATGTACTCTTTGGTTTTCTCTGGAAATATGTCTTGACATCAATAATTTTCTAGAAGTCCTAGATTTGGTTGTCTATGACATATATCAGCTATTGGTGTTCATACAACTCAGTGTAAAAAATTCTGGTTTTTACAGACTTATTTTCATGAGAAAGGAAATATGAATAAAATGGTGAACCAACCTGGCAGTATTTGAGGCTCCAATCTCTGAGCTTTATACATATACATATATATATATATAAACACACTTCAAATGTTTGATGACATAAAGTTCTCTTATCTCTCTCACCTAGATCATCATTTTTTGCCACAATCTGCAAGAAAGGATGAAGGGCTATGAAGGACCACCTCAAAGTAAAGCAGATATTTTTGTTTGCTGGGAGGATGAATGTTGATCCAATGGCTTTCAATACGGTATCCAGCTACACTGCATGGTCTCCTCAACTTTATAAAGGCACAAGTTCCAAAAACTTTCTGCAATGAACATTAAAATAAGCCCCTAAAGATGGAATAATATAGCAACTGCTACTGTGGTACATAAGCAGGGTACTAACGATATTTTCAATGCTGAGGCAGGGCGTGTTCCTTGCTTGCTAATCCTAGATGGAATTTTTCAGGAAATTAGTTTCTTCACTGAAAAACCTAGCTTCAAACTGACCACTGTTATCTGTAACTTCTAATAAATAAGGCCAAAAAATGCAAAAATATTCAGAAAAGTCTAGACACACACTTTCAACATTTTTTTAACCATGTACTTTGCTATCTCTCCCCAGACAATATTTTCAGTCCAAATATTGCTGGAACACATTAAAAAATAACATGAAAACAACCCAAAGATTTTTTTAAATAGGTCAAGCAAAATATTTTTGATAATCCCGTGTACTTTGTGAGGGAGGATTTTTTCTTGTGCAAAATATCTGTTTTTTTTTCCTTCCCAAATGTCAGAAATGTCAGCTAAGCCTATTTTATATTTTTTTCTTTAATCTTAGTTACTGTATAAGAAAAATCAGTTATTCAGCTGCTCTAATAGCAACAGTTGGAGGGACAGAAGGGGAGATTTTACACTGCTGGAGTGTGACACTTAAACTGGCCAATGCTGCTTGTGCTTAGCAAGTAATAATGATGAAATGAATTTTCCCTTGCCTAACTAATGCCTGGAGGATGCCTGTGATAGGAATGATATCAGAGCTTCACAACAAAACTAATGGGGAGTAAGGCTCCATAAAAATATATAAGTATATAAATAGGTATTTATAAATGTAGTCAAATTTGTGTGATGTATATGTGATGTGAATATGTGAACACATTCCTACTTTGAAATTGTGTTCTTTATTATAAATGTGCTTGCTGATTTGAAGCCTCACCTACATATTACATTAAGAAATTATTTTTAATTTAATTTACAAACATGGCAGGCAGCTATAGTTATTTCTCTCTGTATTGACATGATAACATTATCTCACTGTAAATTTGTGATTCACTCTCTAAGGTAGCTGGAATGACTACTGGTGTGTAAATAAGGGAATGTGGGGATATGCTGTGGAGTGCTGTTGACTGCTTACTCCTGCATGAGAATAATCTCACGCAGTGGAATTCTATCTCCTCATTTACATGGATGTGTCTTGGATGGGAAGTGTCACTGTTCTCCTTGCTAAGCACTACAGCTCCTGCTATGGAAGCACAATGAAACCAAACAATTAGTTAGAATTATTGCTATTAAAGAAAACTGATTTCCCTGTCTGTCTTCTAAGAAAAACTCAGTTACCGTATACTATCAACCTTGGCTTGACTGGCAGTGATTTTCCTGGTCTAGTCTGCTGGGAACCTTAAATGAACATGAGCAATTATAAACCCAAAGTCTTCAGCAATTTGTAGGCATTATCTCAGGATAATTGCCCTGAAATGTTCACGTTGCAAAGCAAAGGTAGATAATTTAAAAATCCATCTTTCTCTGTCTGCACTATGAGTTGGGCGTAACACTCTTCCCTCCTGCGGGCCTTGTAGCAGTATAATAAAGCTTGGAATTGGTCCTTTGAAAATGCCTATTGCTGTCTTTTAGAAAGCAAAGAGGCCAAATCTGAGTTTAACCTTTTCTGGCTTTATTATTTTTGTAAAATGAAACCCAAGTCATATTTTCTGGCACAAACAGAGAAAAACTGGAATATTAAAAGTCAAGGGAACAAACCTGCCCTGAGGAGTTCTGCAGAATAACATCCATTGCAAGAAAGCATTCCTGCTCCCTGAGTAAGATAAGTACCCCTCAGAAGGAAACACTGGGTCTTGGCCTCCTCACGGCTGTCCGTGCACTACCAGAGCTTAATATTTTCTGGGAGTTTTACTTACAAGCTTCTAAAAGTGCTCATAAGTGCTCAGCTCCCTCTCTACAACTGGTAAAAACCTCCTGAGAAGTGCTGAACATTTCTCTCTTCTCATGACTCACACAACTGCCTCATCTGTAGGTGGTTTCCTCAGTTCCTTGCCCCCATCCAACTGAGCAGGCAACTGAAATGCATTCATTGCCTGATTGATTCATAGCACTGCAAGGAAGGAAGGCTGATTCTGGCTTATGAGCAAAGCACAGTGATCTGTGAGCTCCTTCTGCAAAGAACTAGCAGGAAGAAGGATGCTTGGAATTAGGAGGAACAGAAAGGCTCACACTCTCCAAAGTTTTTTGGAGGCTTTTAGAAAAAGAAGCTATCACAGTATTTTTTCCTGCTTTGACATAATCGAACAACACAAAAAACCCTCAGTGAAATTGGATTTTGTAAAGCCACAAAGCTTGTCTCAGTGAAGAATGGTGAGTACTGACTTCTGAGAGAGGAAAAAGAGGCCCTCAGAGCAGAAACACCTGGTACAGTAGGTATCTAGTACCTGTACTTCCATTTATCAAAACTAAAGTAGTCCAGCTCAGCATTTTCCATGGAATTGTTATTTAAAATTGCTATTTAGGAAAAAAAAAGCTGTATAAACTCAAACAAAAGATTAGGTATCAGAAAGACCACATAAAGAGGGATTTACTAAACAAGAAATCAATGAAGTAATAGGTATGTTGGAAAACTTCAATGCATGCTTTGAGTATTCTCCCAGTACACTTCTTTTTGGAGTTCTTGCTTTCCTATAGAGAGTAGGAGAAAATTCAAGGAGAACTATTATCAAGGACATACCCCTGCAATATTCTGAGTTCTTATAAATTTGATTCTTCACTGTTCTGATGTTGAGAGAAAAACCTTAATTTGAAAGACTGATCTAGTTTGCACCACTATGGCTAATCTGTGAACACCACAAGAAGAATGGAACTTAAAAACTTCCATCTTTCTGCATCCATATCCCTTTTTGCTTCTCTCCCTCCCTCCATTGTTTTTCACGCTCAGCTTATACTATAAAATTGCAAAGGACTGATGTTGCCATGCTCCATCAAACCATTTGGGACTCAACAGCACAGTCACTCCCACTGACAATCACATTTATTACTCGAGTTTCCTTCTGACACAGGACTTGCTCCAGGCAGGGCTCCATTCTCCACAGTGCTGGAACACTGCAAAGCATGACCAGAGTGCAGGGTATCTCCAGCTGTGCCAAACACATGGCCAGATCAGTCCAAGGGGCAGCAGACACATATCCTCCCTTACTCCAGCACTGTCCACTGCTGTAGCTGCCCAATTGCACTTGTTTTTATAGGCCCTGGGGAGTTGGCTCTTTTCCCTTTGTTTTTCTTTTTTTCTTTAATAATTGAACAGGGGAGAGGAGAAATGGGTAAAGGGGAGTTATCAGCAAGAGGGCCAGCTGAGTGAGGTTGGTGACCTGATTTCAAGCATACTGGGGGTACTCTGTGACCCCTGTAATTTTACTGCCTCCTGAGTTATTGCTTGTGATTTTCACTGGAGTGAAATGATACGTCAGGGAACAGTAAGGATTCCAGCAGTCCACAGACAGGCAAGGAAACAAAGTACCCACCAAAACAGCTGCCATACTTCTGGCAAAGATATATTTTTAATCCTTTGGAATGGAGACTCCAACTGCCTATCCAGATTTCCTCAGGCTTCGTTAATTGAAAATACCAGAGAAGACACTTTTTTTTAACTATAATTGTGGTCCCAGCTCACACTGCAGAAACTCCAGAAGTTTCTGTAACATAGCTCTCAAGGAGATTAATCCAGATTCAGATGTGCTCTCTTTGAAGTTGTGGGATGGAGCTTGCTCCCCATGAAGGCTCTTTTTTCCTTAACAAGCAAACAAAAATTCCTTGCTCTCTCCAGTCATTCCATGCTCAGTGGAGTCCCACCGAACAGCAGACACTGGACTGTATTAAAAAACAGTTTCAAGTAAAATATTCATCAAGAAAAAGGTGATGTAAGAAGAGATCTTTCTTGGAAATATAATGGAAATAGGATAGATATACTCTCTTTCGGGTGAAATTTCAACTTGCACAAACCCCAGTTTTCTGCAGTGTCTGACCCAGTCTGTAAGTTCATTATGGCTACTCTAAAAAAGTAAAAGTAAACATGAAATCTGAAATATTTGCAACATTCTGCAAGTTAAGAAATGGTACCTTTTTGAAAAACTAGTGAAGTCCTGTTTCATTTCTTGTTGGAAAGAGGAAAATAGCCTTTATTTCAGATGGGTTGAAAAGAGCAAAAGGTAAAGTGACAGAACAGAGAAGGTTATACACAGTTCCCTTTACACAGAGATAAATACATTGAAAAATTAACCAAGACACTTCTGGCAAGATTTCTTGCTTGAATTGAAAATCCATTTTCTATTTAAAAAGTTTAGGCAAGGAAGTTTTGACTGTGTGCAGTATTCACACACCTTTTTAAAACTGCTACAAGCTGAACATGTAATTCCAAATCTCTCTGGAGAAGTCCTATAAAATTATTATCAAATAAATAGAATTGTATAGTAATGACAGGAAACCATCTGTGAAATTGACTGGAGAATTAGTTCCCTGATAGCAAATGCAGACGGCAACGCAAAAAGTGCTGTAGAATTTTGTCCCCTCCAAAATGTGAATATTTTTAATCATTCAGTGAAAGATTTCTTTCTTTCTAACAGATTAATGTGTGAAGAGTCTCTGCACCAAAAGTGTGTGCTGAATACCTTATAATTTTTAAAGAAGAAATCAAATCCAGATCGTAACAGTGCTGGCTTCTTTCTTATTTAAGTGCTTGGAACACAGTATGATTTCAATGCTGACATTACTGATGTGCTTTTGCATGGTAGTTTGTACCATGGACACCTGTTTCTTCACCCATTCTCCCTTTTTTCCAACTGATGCATTTTTTTCCAGCCAGAGGTTACCCCACATGGCAGCACGTGCCTTGCAAGTGGCATAGGCCAGGTTTAACCCGTGATCTACAGCTCACCTAAGATAGTTAAACAACTCTGATGGCCTAATGCTGCCAACAGGGAGTTGCTGCAGGGTCTGAGGTGGAACTAGAACAGATTTCTTCCTGTCCCAAACAAGCAGAAGATCAGATGCCGCTCCACAGAGCACAGGCAATGGGAACCTTCAGTCAGGCAGCTTTGTTGCCATAGTTGGTCCTTCAGATTGCAACTGAAAACAAGGTTTCTAATACAAACTTGCATGAACTTTCCCTCCCTCCTGTTCCCTCTGCTGGCCTTGCAGGGCCTTTTGGCCATTTCAAGTTAGAGCCTCAGGGTTTAATTATTAGTATGACAAGCCGAGCTTTCAGAGAGGTGAAGGGGGAGTGCAGAGGTGAAGTGGCTGGAGACATCCTGCCTCAATAGGGCACAGGCAGCATTAAGGCTTTCCCGTGTTTCCCAGCGTCCCTGACTGTGCTTTCACAAGCAGCTGGCTGGGGGCCCAGGTGGCCCACGGTCCTGATCTACCCTCCATCTCCCAGCTCTCTTTGGAGGGTGCAAAGCTGCTTTTGGGCCAGGGGCCCCACTGTGATCTGAATATAGGAGCACTCTGTCTCTGCAGGAACACTGTGGGGAGCAGTAGGTGGCTTTTTATGTGCACACATCCGTGTGTGTGCACACACACACTCCCTGGGGCAGGAACCTCTCTGAGTCCTTTTGACCTCTTAGTGCACCTTTCTGTTTTGATCCTTTTAAAGTCCAAGACTCATGCTTCAGGTTTTGGCATGAGATGAGAAACAAAATAATCAACATCATTAACAGGCAACTCTCCCCTGTGTCCCCTACCTTCATGCCACTTACATGCTACTCGCCCTTGTAATATTACTGTATGTATCAGACAAAACCCCACTATTTCATTGCCTTAAACAGGAAAATGTTTTCAACTCCCCTATGCGTTCTTGCCTAGTTCATGGCTTGATTTAATTTTACAAGGCAAGAGCTGGAACAATTATCTGATTCTTCATGTACAGCAGGCTTTCACTGGTCATTTCTGAAGTTTTACTGGTTCGTAACCTCTGTAATCAGAAGACCCAGTTAAAAAAAAAAAGAAACTAAGTGAACAGGCAGGAATCTGTTCATATTATCCCTTCCTAGCTGTCCAGGCTTTCATCCTCTTTTCTCCCACACATGCCCTTATTGCTCTGCTACTCACCCACCAATGAGGGTCTGTCAATGGCAGTGAGAGGTCAACATCAAAGCACTTTTACAGCTAGCAGCTTGCAGCTAATGCTGGCATTATGGAGAGAAATAGAGAGAGAGAGAGAGAGAGAAGCATAGGGATTGAATGAATGGCCCTCTCATATAGAAAGAGACCGAAGAATAGAACAAAACCTCCTATTCTCCCACTCTTTATAATACTCCTGGGCCGAGTGTGCGTATGTGGTACACAGCTGAGTTTGAACTGCATTAGCACTCTTTCAGTTTACAAACAAGAGGCCTAATTTAGAAGAAAAATCTCTTATCTGATTATTTCTTTGTGTTCACCCATGTGGTAAAAAATGTCTGTACAGAGAAGGGAGAGGGGGTACAGAGGTGACTTATTAACTTCTTTGGCTGTATCATGATTGCGAAGGGCAACTGGGAGATCATTATTCATCCATAATTTTCAGATTTGAGGAAAAGAAGTAGCAAAATAAGCCCTCTAAAGATATTTCAATATGGATTACTATTTTTCCAAAGAAGGCATTGGAAAGACTGTGGGTCAGTCCCACAACAACTGCATGGCTGATGCCAGTCTTATCCCCTGCCCACACAGAATCCTAGGAATTATTTTTGTCCCATGCCGTTGACACCAAGATTGGATGTCTTCCTATAAATATGCTATGGTCTTGATATAGTGAATTTTACAATTTGATGGAATTACAACCTCATGCTAGGTAGATAATTGTAATCACCTCTTCTGGCTCACCAATCTCTAATTCTGTAGAGGGCGGGAAAGGGAATTCAAAGTTTGTATGACTTCAAAGTTGTTACTGTGACTCAAACAGCAAGCTGAGGGATGAGTGTTGTTTCCAGGACTGACAACGAGCATTATTTGGTTTCATTCCCTTCCCTGGAGTCTGCTACATAACATCTTTTGAGCATCACCTGGGTACATTACTTAAATTTCCTGCTCCGATGGGGAAATTAAGTTTGGCAACATCTTGGATCCCTTAGTCACTTTTCTAATGACAAGGTGAAGTTACAGTATTTATCTTTTACCAATGTAATAAGAAGCCTCATCAAAAAAGATCCAGAATGGTTACACTCATTTTACATCTCCACAGATGATGCTATTCCCAAAAGACTGAATGTGAACTTCTTGAAGTGGTCAGATGAAGACCTATGGGGCCTGTTGAGGAAAGGCAGCTTGAAAGAAGTACATGTGACTGCAGGATGCCTTGATGTCTCAAATGCCTTTTGAATTATAATGCTTTTTTACTTTTTTATAGGATCTTTTTCATGTTGAGTTTTGTAAGTATTACTTACTATATTTTTGAATCAGAAATCAGGATAATAAGCACAAGACAAATATATTCATTATCCCCCCGTATCTTCTCACAAGACAGTATGTAACAGGGTACTCCTCTTTCACAAAGGCCTCTATTTTTTTTTTTTTCCTGTTTTTTAGATGATGAATGTGCAACTTAGCTCATTACATACAGATTTATTTTGACCAAAAAGCACTCTTGGTAACATCAGAGAGCTAAGTTCCAACCATGTTGGAAAAATGGGAGAACTGCAAGTCCAGCAATCAACAAAGCAAAGACTGCTGGGTCAAAATTGGTTAATTGGTGGATAAAAGAATGATGACACAGGATCTCCCACCTACTCTTTCTAAGAGTGCAAAACACTTGTCCTTAGGCTATGAACTAAAAAGGGCTGAAAGAATTGATTATGTCACTGTGCTGTAGTAACATAACAGTGGTAACTGTGGTAACTGTTTTGGCTCTTTGAGCTCAGTAGAGGGAAGCAGACAGAGAGTATCACTATTATTACTATCTCGGTTTTTTGCACACTCAGTCAAGGCAAAGCCTGACTATATAAATCTAATGGTTTAAAATCTTTGCTATAGCATTGATCTGTTTTGAAAATCCACATAGGAGCAGTAAGAAGCAGTTTAAGCAAGGAGTAGCCTTAGGAGCCAGTACACCAACCCCAAACTTTTATTTATCTTCTTGAAGATTGCTGTGATGGCTCATTAGTTAGTGCACATTCCTGACTATAGACTGTTTCAGACACAAAATAAGGACATAAATATTTAACCTTTCAAAAGGAACTCATTTACTGGAAATCCAACTTTATGAACTAAGGTTATTTATAACTCTGATGTACTGCAATCAGCATAGTATAATGAGATCACATGAATGGCTGAGTTGTCTTTAACCTTTGATTGTTTAGAAGTGCAGGTATTCATTTGTACTGAGGATTGGTGATGATGAACACCAAAATGAAGCAGAGTATCATCAGGCACAGGCTTGTATAGAATACATCCCTAAAGTGAAAGTAGTCCCCTCCCCTCCAGTTTCTACCCCTAAGATTTCTTTCATTCACGGTAATTCAGTTGTAGTCTGTCAAAACACTGAAAGGGACATATATTTCAAATTTATCTGTGGGGATTTTGTAATGTTAGAACAGGGCTTTTTCACTTTGCCAAAAGAGATCTCCTGAGAGAGGTCTGTTCAAGTTACACACTTTTTAAAATAATTGTATTGAAATGACATGTGTAAGATATATTTTTAAAGTATATTCTCCCACACAAAATGCACAGTAGATGCATATTAGCACAATAAACAGAGAAAATTCAGAAAGTTTTATCTTTACAGGCTCCTTCCTTGATATTGTTCTTGCAATTCCAGTTCTCTGGCAAAAGATGCCTGTTAGTAACCCAGGGAAGATGATGATTATTCCTGTGTTTTTTAGTTAATTGATTTTGAGAGCAGATGATTTAAAGATTATTACATTGCAATGTTTGATAGCCATGGATAACACTTCTAGCCTTCTGAAAACTTCCAAGCCATCCCTGGATTAAATCTTACCACATGTACCAGTGAAGCAAACCCCTTACTCCTGTATCATTAAACCCTTAACAAATGCAGAAGGTGAGTCACAGGATAGTTATGTAACCTGTCCAAAAATCACAGGAGAAGACAGAGCAAAAAGATTAAGGAATGTAAATGTCCCAAATATGCTCCTCAACGACAAAGCTTGCAGGGTCATGCATTCCAAAAATTGCTTTTTTGCACAGATTTACTTCTCTTGATCTGAAAGTATTTGCTAATTTTACAGGCTACTGCAATATAGTTTACTGACCAATGTCATGGTGAAACAACAGTGTTTTCTAAATTATTGATTTTTGAGTGAAAATAAGCAACTATCTCACCCCAAAATACAGAAACCCCCCCCAAACCAACCCCAAGATACAGAAAAAGTTCTTGGACAATCATTCTTTTATACAGAAAAATATGAACATGGTTTTTTTTAAATCTAGTTCTGCTCACCCTCCGTAATACTTTGTGCTCAGGATTTGATCCGTGTTTTTGAGAGATAAAAAGTTTCTTCAGTATGTAAGGATAATAAAACAAGTCAGTGTGTGCTGTAAACATTGAAGTTTTCATCCATTAGGAACATCTGCCTATTCCAGGAGGGATATCAGAAAACGTGTTCAGGCAGAAACAGAAATTGAGAAAACGTCTGTGGCAGCATATGAAATAACCACAACAGGATAAATAATAAAATATTTACCATGACACAGTAAGACTCTCTCACCATGGCAGTGTAGGGCAGCCTCCCCAACAACATACTTCCACCATTAAGTCATGGAAGTGGTGTCAGAAGATGGTTTATTGTAAATTACGGCCTGGATTGCCATATATCCACTACACCTCCAGGAATCTGAACTCTGAAGCCATTTAGAGGTAGAGTTACATCTAGAAGAAAGGATATCTTCCCCGGGAGATAAAACAATACAGTACTTCTATGTTTTACAGATGTAGCATGAGGAAAAAAACATTGGAAATGGACATCAAGCTTGGGAACACTCTTCTGAAACCAGAAAACTTTTTCCAGAAAAAACAATTAAAAGGACTTTTTTCTTGAGCCCTAATACTAACCCTGCCCCTCCTTTGGCCTTTAAAGTGTAACGCAGGGTCTGTTTCTGATTTTTATTTCATCTGCTCTTATCACTTGGATAGAAATACACCAAGTCTTTGCCATCTATTTGATCCCCATGGTGTGGGCTATGGCATGAATGCCAATAAACACAGTGAGATCACACAACCACCTTTGTAGTGGTATTCCATTAATATGAATACCTTTCCCAAGCCTTTCTTCTTCTGATTGCAAAATGTGGGGCACCCAGAACAGCAGCTATTCCTGATGTTCATCTGAGTTGCCTCAGCAGTGGTGCCCCACAAGCATTACATGTGAACAGACTGAAAGACCTTGTTCCACTTAAGGGAGATAAATTAATGCAATGGAACAGTGAGAGCCAAATTATGATTTTCAAGGTTAGAGATTTTGATGTTATTTTAAAATTTTTTTAAAAATCTATCTAGAGAGGTGTATTTAGTTCCTGAGTAGACTTCTCTCTTCCTTTTTTTTTCCCCAAGTCTTCTTCATTTTGATAAAGCTCATTATGGACTGAAGAAGCTAAAAAGCTCCATGCTTATCCTTAAACACACCTCTTAAGTGGCTCTCATGTGACACAGTTTTATATCCTTGTTCCCTCTTACAGTGTTCATGGAAAGACTGAGTGATTTCCTCAAAATTACACAGGCTGTTGGCATCAAAACTTTTAGACTAATCCAAAAATTACCATATTAAGCTGCACCCCATTTTTCTGGAACACAGCCACTATGCCTAATTTTCCCTGAGGAAATAAATTACAATTAAATAAAAATTGAATGAATGGGGGAGGAGAAGCCTAAATATTAAACTATAAGTGTTGGAAGAGAGCACAACTTTTTGGCTGATTCCACCGTGTCTATAAATTACAGCATAACGTAATGTATCATGTCTCAGATAGAAGAACAGCACTGAAAAGAATAATTTAGTTTCTCATACACAGAGTTAATGATGAATTACCATTTACATGTTTCATCATTCATTGGTACATATGGCTATAATTCAGGAATCGTGACAGTACAAAATCTATTACTCTAACAAAAGATTTGTATCAGACAATTATCTTGATGGTTCCTGTCTTGTTCTTGGAGTAGCAGTGTATTCAAAGAGCTCTGTGAGTTATCTGCCAGCTCTGGAAGTTCTTAGATACCAGCGAATCTCCCTCATCAGTCGTAAAAACGTAGAAGAAAAACTAATGTTATTTTTACAAGTAAGAATGCTCAAATTCCCCTTTCTGTCTCTTCTGAGGAGCTGCAGTAAACCACTCATCGAGTCTATTCTTTCCATTCTTTTAAGAGGTTTCCATGGGCTGCATTTTTACCGGTGTTTTTCTTCAAATTTTATGTGTTATACAATCAGTTTCTGAGGAGCCGGCAATTCTTCTCCTCTGCACAAAATAACCGACTTGTTTTTCCAAAAGCGTATTATATTATGGTGTTACAAACTCAACTCTAAAGGTCATTAATTCATGATTTAATGTTGTATGGGATAGTAATTTTTTATTCCCCATACTTTGTGTTGAACTGTAAACCTTCATATTAGTTCTTTCATTCCTTAGTATGATGCATGCATTCATAGAGGTCTATATCAAAAGCCATTTCTTTCAGCAGAATACAAGTAAATATGTTATATGCCAAAGAGACATGGAATAAAGCCGTGAAATATTCAAATCCTGAATTTGCTGTTGACTCATTGTGCAAGCTTTCCCATGCCATTTAGCCTCCATAAATCTAGCCATGAAACTTCAATGAACACAAAACAAATTATGCCCAAATCCAACTGGGCCTATCTGGTTTCTGTCATGGTTTGACATCACCTGCTCCATTTTATAGCTCAACTTGCATTAGCAATCCATATCTAAACTCATGCAACTTCATCTGTGCTGCAAAGTCCACAGAGAGAAGACCCATCTCTCTGTTTAGGTTTTATGATAAGTCCATGAAGCTCTACCTGGGCATAATTTTTCCTTCAATATCAAAACACATCTTCATATTTTGATCCTCTATGCTGCTCCATAAGGAAAATATAAAGAACTTTTGAATGTGGTCTGAACTTCCATTTTCCAGTGTAAAACTTTGCTTCCTGGAACAAGTATGAGACCAAATGTATTTATTGATATTGTCTGTTCTGTTTCCAGTGTCTTATCTAAGAAGTTTTCAGTGAGTGTGTCAGATTCCTTGATTAAATCATACGCCTCAGCTTTGAGCCTGTTTTTCCCTCAGTTGACATATTGCCCTAAATACAAGCTTCTGCTTAGGGCTACCTCTTCCTCATTCAACCTGTCAATCCTAAATTTATCAAAACCCAAGATGTGGATATCCTTTTAACCTATTTATCCACATTAGATAATTCTTGACTTCTCCCCAGGGAATATTTCTGGGAAGCTTTCCATTCTTTTGTCTGCTTATTAGGCTTCAATGTTGTCACATTTATGCAATTCATTTATACTTCTCTCATTTCTTTCAGGAACTGACAATTCATTTGTGAAGGCCTGACTCAGTTAAGACAAGATCCACAGGATTCAAAATCTCTGCTGCACTACTGAGGCTCCAGCCATGAAGAGAGGTTGATAGTTCTTTCCTGTAGCTGAAGATTCTGCCTTCTCAGCAACAGGTTTGACTTCCTTCTTACACTTGATTTTAATCCCATTATTATAACTTACCACTTTCAATAGATTGACAGTCAACTGATAATGGGAGAATTGGGACCTTCATAACTGCCTAGATCTGGAGACAATCTCCATAGTCTTGGCCTCAATTTAATACTTGCAAAACCACATTAAAGCATCACTTGGGCATGAATACAGATGTTGGAGTCAGACACCATAGTTTAAAAAAAAAGGTGAAGTTGCTCTTCTTTTATTGTTTGTGTAACTAAACACAGTAGGAAAGATGCAGAAAGGTTTGGCCATCATCCTCCCCTTGCCCATTATCATTGTTTTTCTGTTCTGGAAACAGAATGATAACCTTGGATTAAACCATCTTCTGGTTCAAATCCAAACTGGGTCCAATTCAGATCTCAGCCTACCTGTCAAATATGTCCAGATACAATTAGCAATCCTACTGAACCTGATTTAACCTGATTTTTCCAGTGGACAATATTAAGTGAAATTAGTGAAGAAGAGATGCATTTATCTGAAGAGCAACTATCCTGGTTCTAAGGGCATCACTTCCATTGCATCAGGAATAAATCTGTACAAAGGTGTTTTGCCACAAAACTTTTCCTTCTTGTCTGGAGGTATCTGGAGCCCTATGAGTCTTCCATATAGCAATATTACATTCCTAGAATACACCCATATGTCACACTGTAAAAACTGCACCTAAAGAACTTCAGCTATAAACTTTACTGTGTTATAGAAACCTAAGTGGAAAAAAAAAAAAGGGAAAATGAGTTTTTTAGATCCCTACATTTTAACATACAGCTATATCTTTCTCATCTGGACTTGCCTCCAGAGCTACGACAAACAATTCAAACTATTTGTACACAAGCTATTGCTTACAGTGCCTGGTAAAGTGGTGTCCAATTGTTATTCACACTCACCACATTCCCTATGGAGCAAAATAGGAAGTTATAAGAAAGTGAGCAGGAAAATAGGATTAGAAGGTAAAGCATGGACTCAGGAAAAGGTTACAGCCCATTAAGTGATAGGCTGTCACGGTCATGTGCTGAGTTAGCCCTGGTCACTCTCGTAAAGAGCACACACGTACATGGTTGGTTATCACACATCAGCAGCAGTAACTTGTTAAATCCCAGCCTTAATTCCCAAACAAATATGTCCATCATGCTAAATGGAAGTAGGTATGTGCCAATACACTACTGAGACTTTAAAAATTCACTGGAAGGACTAAAAATAGCTTCTAGAATACATTAAAAAAAATGTGTTTCTGTGCTGTTCTTTGCAACACCCGTTACTTCACTTGTGAGAATGTTGCAACACCGTCCATCTTTATGAGATTATAGACCACAGAAAACACATGGGGAAGACTGATTCTCTTCACATGAAGGCTTCTCTGCACCCATCTGGCAATATAAATAAAGCTTAGCGAGGATAGATGACACTCAACTCCGGGCCCTTTACACTGCTAGACTGGTGCAAAGCAAGAAGCCAGTGTCTAGTGTTCGTCTGACAAGAAGCAAATCTATTTTTGTTTATAAAACTCGGTGGCAGATCATTAGAATATAAAAAAAACCCACCCAAACCCCCAGATAGTTGTGCCTATCAGAGGAGAGGGGGCTGAAGTAGCGCTGAAGACTGTTGAATCTTCCAGGACATTAATAACCAAGAACCACTAGAAATAACCATGGTAACAAACAGTAGCTAAGTACAGTACAATCACCCTGATTACCATAGAATTAGCACAAAACAAATGTTTATTTTTCCTAAATACATGTATTATGATGATGATGATAATAATGTTAGTAACTACCCCAAATTACAGAGTATTTGCCCAAAATGGCAATGGCATTGCATTAAATGCTTTGCTCTGCACTTGTTTTCAGACTTGCTTGTAGTAATTTGTGTAAGAAGTGTATTTATAACAGATTCTTTCCTCACTCTTACTCCCATTCCATCCCTTCTCCCTGACTCTCTACCAGCTCCATTAATTTGAATATCAGTTATATTCATTGATCACTTCACAGCTGACCACAACACTTTTCTGACATTAGTCATTGCACCATTAACCTTTATATGGGGCTCTCACCTAGCAGACAACACAGGCTTGATTTTAATTTACACTCAGGGATTGCGTATTCAGGGAATTATACCATGATAAATGAAAATATGAATTAAAACAAATAGACTATATGCAGGGTTGGGCTTAAGCACATTGAAAAAAAAAAATGGTACTACATTAAATGGAGTAGAAATGTTGGTAGTGCAATGGAGGGACTTCTGTTTGCTTTTCCTGATGCCTTATGTGTTTGAACTCACTTCTGGACTTAATCCAGCCTGCAAATGTTTCTAGGATGCCTTTTGATTTCTCTGATGAACTGTCTCACTTCCGATGTGCCGCCGCTAATGTTTGTTGGATCCTGGTAAGCATGTCTGGAACGTTAACATGGCCAAAGGTTCTAGGCACTGTTTTGGTTGGGCTATTTTATCTCCCCAGATAAACAGATTTCCTTTGGAATTGACTTAAACTTCAGGATGAGAAAAATATTCCTGGGAATTGCAGGGACCACAAAGAAATTCTAGTAACACAGGTCTACTGGATCGGGATACAAGAGCTGGTGTAATAGTTACTGATTTTTCTTTTAAATATGTTGGCTGAACCCATTCCATTGCCAAGTGCAAAGAAGTGTCCACTAGGAAAGAAATGAACACCAAAATACATGTGGTTCTGCCCTTTGGGAAAATGAACACCAAAATACATGTGGTTCTGCCCTTTGGGACAATGAACACCAGATCAAGTAGAGATTGACACTGAAAGGATGCTGAAAGTAAAACTGGAGGAGGGAGGTAAAGCTGCTGAGTCTGGCAATTAGGATCTAGAATGAGATTGTCACACTGATTGACAGACATTTGACAGACCTGATCCCCTTGTCACATTCACCTTGTGTCAGTACAACTGCATTAACTAAAATACAATGACTCCAAATTTATTCTGGAGAAGGCAAAAAAAACCTCCACAACGAAACAGGTTTTATATGCACAGCCTGGGGAAATGGTCAGCTGGTGTAAGTGAACAAAGTTAACAGAGCTAGTCTGGTTTACACCAGCTGAGAGTACTTTATATGTACACACATAGATGTTACACAGCACCTATTCTATATTTTTCAATATCCAGCACACATTTCTCTGCAACAACAGCACAAACGTGCACAGAGGGGCGCATGCAAAGAAGAGTCCCACCATTAGACACATCCACTGCGTGTATTAAGATTCCCCCAAAGTTGGAGCTCAAATCCAGTCACAGACTATCAGGCTCGCATCAGTGTGAGCTGTACTGACAGCTGGCACTCGGCTGTTCTCAAACCCCCTTTTACAGCACACAGCATCATGCTTCGACACGCGATTGAAGTAATTAGCTGCCGAGCGGCTGAACGTACCCCGCAGAGCACTGGTGTCTCGTCTGACACATCTGGGCACAGAAAGTAATTGAAACAGCTGCTTCTACCCATATGGCAGAAAAAGCTGGTGGTAGAGAGCCTGCTGGCTAGGCTGTACCAACCTCAGACAAATTAGCCATCATTAATCCCAGAATCTGACCGGCATACACACAGCCACTAATCAAGACATCTGGGGGAGGGGTGCTGGGTGCAAGGGGGAGGGAGGACTGCCAAGGAAGAAAGGGGCCATTTAAGATTATTCTTAATGGTAACAAAGTGTGAAAAAAGAAAAAAAGAAAGCCTAATACTTTAGAAAAAAAACCCCTCCAACAACCAGCAGACCACCACAGCCCTCCCTCCCCAACACTTTTCTCAATCAGCTTGTCTAGGTGGCTTTGCCCATGCTGTTCATTAGAGGGCTGCTAAAATAGCAGCATTGCTTTCTGAAAGTGTCATACTGATATATGCACATGTCTGGCATCACACAAAGATTATAAATAGCGGAGTGTAAGCTAAGAACCTGGGGTATTTTTACACTGTGGGGAATGCAGTAGTGAAGTCAAGGCTGTGGGCGAAAAGTGGACCAATCCTTGTACAGAGGTGGCTGAGGTGGACCCTCCTGGTCTGCAGGACTAAGTGTGGGGCTGGCAGACATGTGGACTGTTCCCTCTCATGCCTGTAATACTGTTCTTGGCTCTGAACTTTCTCACCTGCAGTGAAGTTGTGCAAAACAATGCAGCTCTTCTTGCCATTGTAAAATCCAGCATGCAAGTGGGAGGACAGGGAAAACTGACACCTCATAACCACAGAAAACACAGACTGCTGTGTAAGCAAGCAGTTTGTTTGGGGAGGAATGGATCATATGAAGCCTATGGTATTCAGTCTCATGTTTGGATTGTTTTGTCTCTAAAAAGGTGTGAGCCCTAATCTGAGTTTTTGCTGTTGCTGGGGTATTTATAGTCTCCTCCTGGATTCCCTGCAGCCTCTTTAATAGCCGAACCTACAGTGCAGCCTTCATTTTCAGAAAGGTCACCATTTTGGAGGGTTTTCCCCTCCCCACCCACTTGTGTTTCCTAAACTTACAGGACCACGGCACCCAAGATCTCTGCCCCAATATTACATGTTGAATAGTTGAATTTAGCAGCTGATTTGAGAGTTACTGAGGGAACAGGCATTCTGCTAACTACATATGCTGTGCTGCTTCGGTCACAGCGCTCAAAGACCTTTGAATGATGCCAAGTGAATATGCATTAGCATTTTAGTTGGTTTCAGGAGTATGCTTCTGATTAATCCTCCTTACTGTGCCTTGGCTGGAATTGTGGAATGGTCTGGGCTGCTTTAGCTTCATCCATTCCTCTTGGATGAATCTAAAGCAGAAGATACGTGCCCTGAGTGCACCTACTGCACTCCAGCTGCTAATGGGACCAGAAAGAGCCAAGCCAAAAGCAGCCCCTCAAAACCAGAAGAGTGTGGAAGTTCTTTCTGTGTTGCTTGACAGACCCTCTGCTTGCAGACTACTTTCTAACACACCATCATCTCCAGCAGCACAACACTCCAGTGGTGCAATAGTGTGACACAACTGTTGTGTGCTTCACTCTGCTGTTACTGTATTTACTCTGACCAACCAAACTATGCTGTGACTTATTCCAAACTGCTTATGTTCTCCAAACAATCTCTTGGCACTGCTGCTTTCCTGTTCATTTTAGCTGTTCTCTGCACTGCTTTGGTAGTACATGTGGGATCACTTGCACCTGTGCAACCAGCACCACATTCCAAATACATTTGGGATAAATTTCTTGACTCTGAGAAAATAGTGCTGCTTGCTTCAAAACAACTAAGCATTTACTCCCAGCCCCCAGCTCTTCACCTTCCAGATTCAGAGATATGACGGGTTATTTTGCAGGGGAAAATCCCACAATCAAAGTGGGAGAGGAGATTAAAATCAGTGAACTACATCTTACCTGTACACCTTGCAGGTTTGCAAAGCAGGCTGTCTCTGGCCCCACCAGTGCTTCATTATGATCTTAATCATGCACATCTCCCTTGGCTCATGTGGGATGAAGAGCTTAAAACCACTTGTATCTAACAGCAGAAGAAAAGACTCTGCCTGAATATTCAGATAGAATTAAGTAACAGTTGTGATGTTATCTGGTGTTGGTGATCTCTCTCCTCTGCTCACATCTTGTCATGTCCCTCCAAGCCTCATTATCCTTCAAAATCTGATTTGTGAAGCCAGTACAATTCCTTACAGAGATCTGTAAAATTCGGTGCTTCCCTAGGTAAACATGCAATGTCTTTCCCCGTTTGGAAGTCAGTTCTTAGTGATATGCTGCTTTATGATTATTGGGATGAATGGTGCCATGTAAGAGCAAAAGTCTGTATCACATCACACCACATCACAGCTCCACTGCAGGCTCATCTAAAGGAAGTTGAGCTGCAAGACAGCAATTGTGCTGGTAAAAGACATTATGGAAAACACATGAAAGGCAAACTATTTCTTTGAAAGTGTTTTCTCAAATGTGATTCTGTCTACTAATATGCTGTGGCTCCCTTGACATCCCAATCCTAGTTTATTGTTTTAAACAGACTTATGTTACATAAGAAAAGTTCCTGTCTGGAAAGCTCTGCTGACAGCACATGTGTGATGACAAAGGAGGCCTGTAAACTGCAGCACATTGGAAAAAATAGTACAAGCAACGTGATGAATTTGGCTGCCTGAAGTGTCAATGCACTGGTCGTGTCTTGCCTGGCTCCTAAGACACTGCTGAGGACACACAGCTCTGTGGGATGAGCCTGGATGGAAGCAGTGAGAGGAGAGCAAGGTGGCCCCTTGTGGTTTGTTTACAGGAATGTTGCTTCCATCAATCTGTGTCTGTGAGGGATGGAAGTATGGTGTTAATGCTTCCCTTGACACATGGATCAGGTAACGCTGCCAAAACATATCCCTTCCTTTCAGACATTCCACAGCTTCTGGATCCCGAAGGCAGATGTAAGCCTTGCCTTCTATCAAGGTATCTGTAATGTGGTTTTTTCCTCAGTTACAAACCTTCTTTTTTTTTTTTTTTTTGATTTCTTTGCTGGCAGGCTAAGACACTCTTTATTATCAAGAAGGCCGTAAGAAGAGTCACAGGTTGCAATTATTCTTCCAAATGCTGCTGGCTATTTGCTAAGTATTTCCTTTATTTTATGCAGATTTATTTCTATAGTTGGGCATTACGAATACTCAGCAATAATTTTGTTTTGGTAGTACAAAATTGTGTGTTTTCCAAGAACCATATGGAACATTTTCTTTAAATTTTTTTTCAGAGCTATCTCAAGTTTTTCCAGATACACATTTTCTTTTATGTATAAAGGATTCATAGTCTGATAGACTAGCATTCATTATGCACTAGTTGATCCACTACTGAAACACTTGAAGTGGTACCCACTTCACCAATTCCCTGACAAATGCCCCAATACAGCACTTCCCTTGGGATACATCCTAAACTAAGTGAGGAAATGATTTACTAATTATCAGGCCTTACAGTTGGACATATTTAGTCCTGCCTAATCACTTGAAGTAAATAAGGTTTCTGTAATTTGATGAATCAGCACAAATAAAACCAGAATAAAACCCAAAGGTAAATTAACAATGCATTTTGGACTGAACTGTTGAAACAGTTTCAAATTCTGGAACTAGTATTCAGATATTTAACTTTTTTGGAGTTCAAACAAATTGACAACACAAAGTAAATATCCATCTGAATCTGTACTCTTTTGTGAGGAAGTTTTGGTAAAAACTTCTTCCCTTTTGACAAAAGAATTTAGATTAAACAAACAGCGACGAATGCAGGAACAGAGCAAGGCAAAACTGTAATCCTGAAGTCTGTGTAAAATACAAATAGGTGAAACAACACAGAGCAGGAGGAGATCAGGTGATGCTGTGAGAACTACCCAAAAAGAAACTCTGTGTCTGGCTTGGCTAAGTGATGAGGAAGAAGCATGGAAAAATTGGAAAGAAGCATGACAAAATTCAGGGGGTGCTTTAAACAGCAGGAAAGCTTTCCTGATAGGAGGAACTTTTATTCTCTCAGTCTCTGAAAACTTAGTTCAGCTCTTTGAAACACTTGAAAGCCGACTCAAAAAATATCACAGACCTTGGTGGGTTCTAGGTGTGGAACAACCCTGAAATTGGAGACAAGGAAACCTGGCACTTTTACATTGTTTTTGCCTCTTTATTCTGTCACTGAGCAGGATCACAGGCTGGGTCAGAAAAAGCAATGCCCTTTGCTTTTTCTATGAGAGCTGGACACTCCACTTATCAACTTGTTCATTATTTATCTGTGGAAAAAAGTGGAAGAGCAGTTTTTCCTGGCCAAGGATGCAAAAAAGGAAATGTGTGTTTCTCCTTTTAAAGCAGTGAATTTTGGAAAGTGGATTTGAGTGGTTGTCTTTTAGCAGTAACAATAAATACTCAGCATATGTGAGCACCTGCAAAGCTGCATTGGTAAACATTTAAAAAAGAGACCTCTTCCCCCCCCTCTTCTTTGTCCACTACTATATTTATGAAACTAATTATATTTTTCAACAAGAGGGTCACTGTTTTGCTTCCAATTCCCTTCCCAATTTGAGCCCCAGGCTTAGGTACCACACTGCACAATTAAAACAGTTAGCACAACACCTGGATTACAACTCTGCACTTGATTGGGGGCCATATGGTATATTATTCTACGTCAAGCCCAAGCCATGAATATATTCTCTCACATAAATGCACCCCCCTGTAGATATTTTAAAAGTGCTTTATTTCTTTATGTATGAGTAACTGTTGCACAAAACAAGATTTCTGTGCTAAGCTGCAGCAGACAATGGCCTGAAATGTTCAGGTTTCATACAGATTTGCTTCCACCTATTTATGAAAAAAAAATAGTTCGATTTAAAACATCTGCAGTTTTTCATATGAAACCTGTCCTGAGGGCATGTTCTCCCTGGGTCTGCAGCTTCCTGTCTGACCATATCAAGCTATGAATTAATTATTAATCTACATCTCATGTATGTGCATGCATGAAGGGGTGCATGTGTTACCAGTCTGTAAATACTTTTTCACTCAGATATTTTAAGTCATCTGCAAGGTCTGTTACCTACCTCTGTTAGAACTGTGTAGGCCTAATTCTATGGAATTGACAGATAACACTGTATTTGCAATGAGTATATAAAATTAAAGAGGCTCAATTACTTTTTAACAAATTTTATGAATAGAATTGTCCTTCAGTATTCTATTAGAAAAGTTGTGAGTGCATGTTCAAATCCTGGCTAAGCAATGATATTTAACTGCATTTCACACCAAGACACCATTGCATTCAAGCATTATTTAAAACACTGAGCAAAAAGACAAGGCCAACTCCAGAGAGCTGACAAGCAGCTCAGCATGACCCAGCAATAGGCACTTGCAGCCCAGAAAATGAACTGTATCCAGTGCTGCAGCAAAAGCAGTGTGGGAAGCAAGCTGAGGGAGGTGACTTTCCTCCTCTTGTCCTCTCTGGTGGGATCCCACCTGGACTACTGTGCCCAGCTCTGGGACCCCCAGCCTAAGGATGTGGAGCTGCTGGAGTGAATCCAGAGGAGGCCACAAAGCTGCTCCAAGGGCTGGAACATCTGTGCTATGGAGACAGGCTGGGAGAGTTGGGGATGTTCAGCCTGCAGACAAGATGCTGTGGACACCTTGGAGCCTCTTCCAATGCCTAAAGGGGCTCCAGGAGGGCTGGAGAGGGACTTGTGACAATGGTCTGGAGTGACAGGACAAGGAGGAATGGCTTTAAGCTGACAGAGAGCAGATTTAGACTAGATACAAGGAATGAATTCTTTTCTTTGAGGGTGGCAAGGCACTGAAACAGGTTACCCAAGAACTTGTGGCTGCCTCCTCTCTGGAAGTGTTCAAGGCCAGGTTGGACAGGACTTTGAGCAACCTGGTCTAGTAGAAGGTGCCCCTGCCCATGGCAGGAGGGCTGGAATGAGATGGGCTTTAAGGTCCCTTCAACTCAAGCCATTCTATGACTTTCAGCAGGCTTTATTCTTGAAGGAACCTCTACAGCTTCTAAGAGCACCAGTTAATTTACATGAGTGACTCCTGCTCAGTCAGCTCCCCAAAACTTGCATGACAGTCCTTTATCTTGAGCAGACCATATACATTCCTGACTCTGACTGCTGAGGACATTATGATACTCTCTAGAATGTGTATGGTCCAAACAGCTCAAATCACTTCATCTGTAAAAAGTTACAAATCCACCAGAGAGAGACAACAGGATTGTAAATGACACCATTCATCTTTGTTGGCAAGCAGTGTTGCCCCAAATTGTGTTTCCTTTATTTCACACTCTGCCTTCCCCTGACCCTTAAGCATAATCATTTTTTTGTGTTAGGCTTCCATGGATTTCTTTTTTCATTTTTTAAAAAGTTCTAAGGGAATGTTTTTAATTATAATCTGAGAAAGAAAATATATGATATTTTTGGAGACCCCCTTGGAGCATTCTCAGGGTGGTTTGCTTATAAATCAAATTATTGAGGGCTTAATTGTGCAACCCTTCTGTCTTGCAAGCCCTTACTCATCTGAGTAAGTTCAGGAAGACTTCCCAGTGGATAACTGCTCACTAACATGTGTGCACAATCTGGCATTACATGAATATCACACTTGCATATTTTGTGGCCCAGTGTATTTCCAGTATTTGCAGTGTGTTAGATACAGTTTAATGGTAAACAGCTGTTAGAAGTGATTTATCAACATTATGGGCCAGTTTCTAACATCCTTTCTCAGAGTGGTACCTAACTCCTCAAGGAGTCCCTTTTAAAGGAGAAGGAATCACACACTAGAATATATCAAAATCAAGCCCTAGAAAGCTCAAGTCTGCTGAATACTTTGGCCTAATCTACAAAAATAAACACACAATTTTAAGCATATTCATATATGCCCTACATCTTTATCCTTAGCAAAGAAAGCTCTCAAAAGATCAAAAATGTAAATTAATTTTTTTCAGTTTTTCTGTGGGTTTAGCCTAGTGTGGTACGATTTTGAGAGGCGCATTGCCATCTACTTACAATTAAGTGTGTGCGTAAGTTTTTTTGGATTCTGCTTCAGTCACCAGTGCCTTGCAGGTTTGACTCTGCCCAGACAAAACCATTTCAAAATATATTAACTATCTAAAAGTTCAGCCAACAGCGATTCAGTTTGTCACTTATTGTTTTTAAATCTATCACATGTAGAGGGGTGACAAACGCTGCAGTTGCAAACTGCAAACCATGTAGAGGAATTTTTCTAAAGAAAACTAATATATACAGGTGCAAACTATGTGTATATACAATGGATATGTGTATGTGCACATGCTCATATTTCTTTTCTGTATCTCAGCAAACAAATAAAGAACTTTCCTGATTTCAAGAAGAGATATACTCTGCTAGACCTCACGTGCAGGGACAGATATGCCTTCTGAAAAATTTAAATATTTCTTCTTTTACAATGGGCTATGCAAGAAACACCTCTCCTACCTATGGATTTATGGAAACCTTCCACTTTCCTATTGGACATTAACAGGAAATTACATATGGACAAAAACAAGAGCAAGAAGATCAAAACTTATGTCAGTGATTATCCATCAGTGTCATTGAATGATCAACTGCAATCTCAGTCTATCTCTTAGTTTATGGGTTAAAGTCCCAGGCGTGCCCTTTCCTGTGTGATTACCCCTTGATGTCCCAGTGCATGATTAAGAAAACAAGTCTCTGGAAGTCAGGCAAACACATTTGCTTGTTACAGAGAATACAGTTGATAAGATGCTCTGTAATAACAGACCCGTTCAGCCCCCAACAAAATACAGCAAGACATGTAAGAAAAAAATTGGAAATTTAACTTTTAGTGATAGTGACTGCATGTAGAGCCTGCAGCAGTCTCATCCGTCTGACCTTGCTTTGTGAACTACAAATGACCTCACTGAAAAACAACAGAGACCTTTTCTTGCTCTAGGCTGTCTCTTGATTGTATCTCTTCCTTCAGGTTACTGTAACTGCTCTTTTCCAGGGGTTGGGAAGGAAAAAAAGAGAGAAGCAGAGTAGAAACACTTAGCTGAAGACCCAAAGGCCCCCCAGGCCTGCTTCTTCCTCAGTTCTACCATCACTCTATTAATAACAGACAACGTTTTCATTAAACGATGCACTTTCCCGCTCCAGGATAGACTTGAGTTTTCAGTACTGATCATTATAAAAGTCCCAGGAGGGCTCCTACAACCACACTGTCTTCACAACAGAGACAAGAACTATCTGTTCCTACACAAACCATACACTATACTGATCCCAAGAGTGAAAGAGACCTAATAACCCACAAGTGAAAGAGGTACAGAGCCTAGTTATCAAATTCCATCCTGCAGCATAAAAGCATAGCTCATTCAAACTTCTCATATAAGGTCTTTGTGGATAAAAGGTTTCTCTGAGCTGCCCCTAAATGGCAGGAAGCTGTTCCTCATGCATGGCAATTACCCTTGTTTTATTTTATTTTAAATTGAAGAAACCTCCCTGATCATATTAATTTTTTTCAGCACTGGGTTTGTTGTTGGTCCATTTAGGAGAGAGTCTCCTGTTCTGTTCATTTTAGTACTTGAAGCAGTGACTTTTAAATAGGGGCAAATTATTGTTTCTTTCTCTCTTTCCTTTCAACAATATTATTTGTATACATTTAAACCTGTGTTAGGAAGGCCATTATGTCATGTAACAGGCTGTACAATCACATATTGCCCCCTGGCTTGAGGAGTTTACAATCTAGAGAGACACTACGTGGTAGCTGCATCCAAAACTGAGCACAGTTATCACCTTCCCCATTCAGAATGAATAATATTCTCAATACACCCTCTCCAAAAGGTAAATAAAATGCTATTTCCATTTTCAAAGACTCTCCCTGTATTCTTAATCTTTTCTTATGAAAATTGGATGAAGAAACTAAAAAGATCAATAACTTAAACATGAAAGTAATCAAGCTATCATGAATTACCAACTACAGGGAATTCCTCCAAGTACTTCCTTGGAGTTCTTGGAATAAAAGACTACAAAACCCATTTATTTCTGGAATGTTAACTAAAATCTGGTTACAGTATAGTCACATATGTAACAAAGTTATTTGAGTTAGCACTGCTAGTAAAACTCAAGTTCATTATCCAAAAAAAAGTTCTCAAGGATGTGATCCCACTGGGAAAATGAAGAAAATTTTACAACTTAAAACTTTGTACTTGCAAAAATTATGACCATTGCAAATGTTCCATTAGCAGCTGGAAACAGATTGTGTGGCCACTACTACAGATAATAATGCTGCAAGGCCTGCCAAATTCACAGGACTGCTAGTCAGGGTTGGGGAGATGAAACTTCAATTTTGGGTGTTCACCTTGGGATAGATTTTCAGAGTAGGCTGTTCCATTGGAGTATCAGCTAAAATACTTGTAGTGGGGTTCCCCATTTACTCTTGTTTGAAGTCATGGAATAGGAATGGTCCAGGCAGCAGCCAGAGAGAACTTGCTACCAGCTAATGCATCAGCAGTAAATAAACCTTCCTTCCCTGATGACCATTTTTATAAAGTTCTGGTCTACAAAAAGTACATACTCTGGATTTTTAAATGTCGTTATGCCTTGGAAATCTATACGACATAAACTTTTGCCTAAAAATCAATTCTGAGTTACAATTTGATTAGCAGAAAATTGCTATCACATTTGTTTCTACATTTGTCTACCTCATGTCCTTTTCATTCATAGGCTGGCCGATTTAAGCTTTCTTTAAAAACTCCCCAAGAAAGTCTGTGACATTAAAATGTCCTTTGATGCTCTTTCACTAAGCAGTGAATATTAACAGTTATGGTGACCCTGTTCCCTAATGTGTCTCTGTTGGATCAATAGCAGTTAAGTGCCACTGTTTTACAATTAAAAAGGGGATCATTTTAAATTTAAAAGCTCATAGCTAATTTTCTTCTTGGCACTTAATAGCATAATTCATTTTTGAAAAACCACATAGGGAGAGCATATACTTTATTCTTTGTCGGCAGCCTTACTGGGGCTAGTTTTAGTACTCATTGTTGCATTATGTATAATTTACAGCAATGCCCAGTCAAGCCCATCTGCATGGCAGGAAGTGTCATATTGCTCCTAAATATGAGTTTGATCTACAGGCAAGAATTAGAGGCAGAACCTGCTGGGTTTATACCTCAGTGAACATCTCTGATACGCATTTTGTAGTGACTTGTCTGGCAAGAAGGTGCAGAAAAAAAACCCTGAAAGCAAGGCCTCAGCTCTTTGCAGGCTGAGAGGTTTGTGCTCTGCTCAAAGAAGCCAACAGGTAGGCAGGAGTTTCTGAAGGCTGCAGCAAATCTTTTGCCCAATGATCTTGAAGGAAATTAGCTCATTGGGCAAGGTTAGAACTGGGAGATGAACTGTGGCTTCTCCATGTATGTAGAGCATGTCAAAAGTCCATGAAAAAATGTAAAACCCAGGCAATACAGTGGTTCTGTCTGAATTGTGAGACCAGAGACACAGGCACATTGGTATAGAACAATGAATCTATCAGAACTCAGTTAAATTATTAGTGTTTCTCCCAGAACAGGGTTCTTGTGCCCTGGCATGGGTTTATTACCACACTTACACAGGCAGTCAAATGTCTGACTACACACAATTTAGTAAAGCAACAGAAAAACTATAGTTTAGTTAAATTGGTTTAAGTGCTTGTAGTATGGTTGTTTGATTATCCACAAAAACACTGATTTCCCATCCTGGGCTCAAGATTGCAATGTCTGGCACTGATTCAAGTTATTCCTAGGGGTTCTGAGAACTATTGGGCTTGGAAGCCGTGTAATCTGCCCTAGCAAGAATACTTCAAATTTGAATATAACTATAAACAACAGCCTGGAATTATCCACGTCATCCACATTGAAAAAGGTTTACATACAAGCCTTTACTTTTCAGCCCACATCAAAACAAAAAATTCAACTACACCACTTCTGTTTCCTAAACAAAACAAAGTTGTTTTGGAAAATGTTCTCCAAATATCAAAATACTTCACATCTGTTTAATTATTAATGCCTACACTGTAAACAGATGGATATTTATTTCCCTGGCCCTCTGTAATGCTCACAGTAACAGAAATGGGGGAAATCAGGGAATTTCATGCATTTTTCAAGAACGGCAGTATTAAAATTTGGTTATTGTAGCCAGTGTTTTGCAATCTCTAAGTTCAGGAGGAAGCCCATTCCCAAACAGTACTAACTATCTGCAAAGTGGGAACACAGACATAGAACTGAGGAAAGTTTAGAACTACACTTGAATAAAAGGTGGCATTTCCTGAGCTTCTGAGATCAGTCTCCTTTGACACCAGAGCAGAGAGAAGCATAAGGCTGGTGATAACTGCATCAATATTGGGGTTTGGATGTGATTACAGCCACTGAACCAGTAACAGCAGCATTAGGGTGGTGTTAGAGAATTATTACCTGCTTGTTTCAGTAACTTTGTGAAAAAGAAATCTACTCTTCTCTGTTTCCCTTTCCCCTTAATAATACTACATGAAGTCTAAAAGATATTTACGGAAAACAGCACTTCTGGCCCCCAGCTGACACTGGCAGTAGGAGACAAATAAGCTCCCCTCATTTACAGGTACAGACTAGCTGGGGCTTTTAACGTAAAAGCCCATATTCACCCTGAATTAAATAAATTCTCTTTTAACAAATCACTACTGTGCATTAGTAAAAAAAAAATAACTGGAGCCACTGAGCTGCTGCAGTGTGATAAAGGCACATCAAACAGAGGAAATGTTCAGGTTAATGTGAGCTGGCTCCCCTGGGGACACTCTCTCCCAAATGGTCATCTCTGTAACCCAAGTCAGCAAGGGGACAAGGAGGCTGGAAATGGCATTAGATCAGGTTCTAACAAAGTGTGCTGCTCTAACACGCCACTGTACAACACAATTAACTGCTTACACCAGGCGTTGCCTTGTTTCTGCCACGTTACACTTCTCACATTTCATGTAATAGTGTTTGCAAAGTGCTCCCAGTTTTCAATTAGCCAGCCTTGCCTTCCCCTCACACTCATCTGTGCCATTCTGCCTGACTACAGTGGGCTACTCAGAAGTTAAGTCTCTCAGGCACAAACTCTCCAAGCAGGTGTTTCAAAGACACTGGTGGCAGTCTTGTATTTTTGTTATTTTCTTTTTAAAGCCAGTCATTAGGAGTAATTTATTCTAAATACTTCTGAGGAATCAAATCAGGGATATAACATCCCTTTGCTTTCCTGCCCTAGGTGTACAAGATATTCCTAACAAAATAAGCAGTAACCACTTCATCTGCAGAATAACCTTTCTGTGAGTGTCCTTCTACCTATTGATTTGCTGATCTCCATCACAAAATCTCAAACTACTGCTTCATACCCTGCTTCTCTTTGAAGTAGACTTATGTAATTGCATACAGATAAAAAAAAATCAAAGACCCAGGAGTTTTGTCTCCCCTCTCTGTGCCCTACAATGAAAACCACAATCAAATTTGCCTTTTTTGTGTAATTATCCTTTTATATCCTTTCATATCTATGTGAAAAATATGCCTTTTAGGATGGGAGAAACGAGATGGAGCACTCTATAGGCTTGGTTTTCATTAGGTACTAAGTGCTTATAACTATTTCCAAGACTGTCAGTCATCTCAGAAAATAAACCCTGTGATCTTCTAGGACTGCAGGACTATGTTTATGAACCAAATATTGGATGGTCCCTTGAAGTCAACTCATGTAAAACTTGATTTCAAACTCTCTAGGAGTTACAGAAGATTCCAACAGTTACAGTTTATTTGAGAAATGCAGACACTGCAGGAAGCAAGTCAAATGACTCAATATGTTGAGTACTGGCTTGTAAGCTTCAGATGATCAAAAATCTTTAGGTAGGTTTGTATTTGGTACCCCAGTTTAAAACAAATTTGAGAGGTAAAACGGCCTCTTGTAAGAATTTGAGTTTCATACATCTCAACTGAGAAACCTCCCAGGATATGAACAGCCCAGATTGTGAAACAAGAAATACTTCATCACACAAAGCCAGATGCAAATGCAATACATATTATCAGTTTTCAGAGCTGGATGAGAAACTGAGCTAAAATAATCTCCTAAACCCCAACTTTTATTATAAGAAACTAGTCACTTCCATTTGCCAGATTTAGAAATAAGTGAGAATGTGTCTTGCTTTATTCTTCCCTGTATTTCTAATAAAACATTAGATGAAAAGGAGTGACAATTACAATCTCTAAAGCTTCCATGCTACAAGAATATCATTTGGAAATAAAGATTAATAGCAGATTTTAGTATATCTAACTATTCTGTCTTTATAGTAGCAACTGAAAAGGTAGCTTGTAGTCAATGACATTCACCATGGCACAGGACCCTGTCTGGCAACCCAAAAAATAAAACATTTAAGGAAACAAACCAGGAGGGGCTTAGCTTGGGTACTTGGTCTGTTGCTGGAAAACCTCTGGCTCAAACCAGTCAGGCTTAGGTTGAGACAGCAATGAGCTGAAGCTGATTATAGTCTGAACCAGGACTAGGAATGACTCCCCATGTATTGATATTTTACCAGACATTTGGGCATGTTGATGGGAAACCTCTTCTCATGGTATTTCCATCATGTGCAATGCCCCCAGATAGGCCTACACGAGAGTCAGGGCATGAACAAGCCCTGAACAAGTGAAAATAGACCCCCTTCTTGAATATGAACTCTAAACAAAAGTATTAGTTGGAGGAGTCTGACCTCTACTCTTTACTAACATTCCAGTGTCTGGAGAAGGAATAATTTTTGGTCCTACACATTTTCAAAACACTCAGGAAGGTCTGAGATATCAACCAGCCTCAGACCTGATCTGGCCAGAGGCTCTTCTACTGAGTTGGTGGGTTTGGATCAGGGCCACAGAGAAACAGCAATGCTTCCAGCTTGCACTAGAAGACAATTGGCATTTTTAGGCAATGTGTGAATATCCAGGGGGCTTTATTACACTGAATCTAGTAAAATTTTACTCTGTATTAAGTTATTGCAATGTTTGAAACTGAGCTACAAAGTTTTAATTAAAAAAAAAAAAAAAATCGGTACCTTCCATATGGCTCCCAGGTGTTCCTCAACCTGGTTCCCAGTTTCCTCTTTCCCTCTCACCAGAAAAAGAAAAAAGGGATCTGGATTTATACGTAGGGATAGCCTCCACTCTGCCACCATCCTGATATTATCGTATCTAGCACTGCAGACAAAAATTGGAGCTTCCTGCACAGTATGGGCCCAGGTCTGCTTTCTCATTATACAGCATTTACAGAGGTTTTCAGGAAATTTGCTCCAGGCAGGTGAAGAAAAAGAATAAACTCCTTGGCTTTCCTATATATTAATCTATTTCCTCCCTTGTCCTACCATCCATATGTAATTCATTCTCCATTCAACCTCAAGATGTCCACATTCCTAAACAAGCATGAAGTCAGTCAGGACTTTATTTTAGACCTTGTTATATTATTTTTAAAGCATGTTTATGAGTTTTCTTTCATTCAGTTAATTGAACCACACGAAGTCTTAGAGTAAAACCAAAACTTAGAGGTACTGTCTTGGAAGGGACTTACAGTATTTTCCTATTATTTATAATCTTGCAGAATGCTGTAGCACAGAAAATCTTAACACCTTTCTTAGTTCATTTTACTAATTTATCTCGATAGAATAAAAACACAGTAAAATTTAAATTGATTTAGATATATTTTGCAATTACAAATCAAAATGGATTGTGTTATATTATATCACAGAAAAAAATCTCTGCACTTTCTCAGGATTTTTTTCTTGAGAAAAATTTCCCAAAGGCTATTCTCCACAATTGTACTTGGAAGTGTGCTGTCATTTTTGTTGCGACAGGACAAATTTTAAGTAGGCTAAACAACAAGAATCACTCTGAGCCATGAAAAAGATCACCCAATCCCACCTGTGATTTCAAGATAAGGCAAATCTACTTCCCCACGTAAAGGTTACAGTTGTGAGGTCTTTCAGCTCCTAAGTCTAAGAGTTTTCTAGATACCCACAGACATGGCAGCAAAAGTCAGGGACAAAAAGTGCCAAACTCACGTGCCCATGAAAAGAACACGCATTTTCCTACTGAAGACTACTTTGGGACAAGGGAAAATGACCCACATAACAAACTGTGCAAGACTCAATTTTATGGAATATCTTTTTTCCTCTTTAGTGGGAAAAACTCTGTAGCCCAGGAAAACTTGACACTTACACCCAACAGTTATTGTTTGTTCTCTGTTCTCTTCCTCCCTCTGCACATCCTCTGGATTGTTCTGCATTTCCTCACTTTGCACACTTGAACTATCATTCAATACAAGGCCTGTTCAGCCACTGAAACTTTTTGAAAACATATATAGGTGACAGTTGTCTAGGGAGAAGTCCATTTCTTTCTTCTGGTCCTTTATGCTGGAGTTGATGCCACACAATTCCCTAAATATGGATGTTTGCCATGGCAACAACTGCAGCACAGTTTTGCAGAACTCTCCCCTTAAGTGGCTTAATGGATATGGTATTTATTCCCTTTCTGAAGATTTAGCTTCAGTGACACATTAATACAAACATAAATGGAGCAAATATTTGTGTGCTTCTTGGGAATAACAAAGGCACGTTTATCTGATACACACAGAAAAGACATTTTTGAACCTCATTAATACATGAGTAGAAGTCAATGGAGGAAAATGGATCTTGTTAACTGGCTTCTTGGATACCAATAAGCATCTCATTTGCCTTAAACATATCAACCTAGCAACACTATTTATTCAATACAGAATAATCAGTGACATTAGAGAGGCCCAGCATTGCACACAGAGGAATGATTAATCTATTATTCATTCTACAATAAAGACTCTGAGGGATTTACCATATGAAAAGTGATATTCAGAAAAGGAGGTAGTATTTTTTTCCCCCTGACCTGTATGGGAATTCCTGTCCTGTGGGATGAATTCCATTGAATAACATTGAGAGTTTTGGTTGTGGGTTTTGCCTTTTATTTTGTTTGTTTGAAGTACTCTTTCTTCCTGCAAGGCAAGAGAGATTTCAGAAGACTATGGGACTGAGCATGTGGTATGAAACTACATGCAGGCACACAACTTTCTATAGACTGTTTCACTTTATGCCTCCTGAAGAGATGGAATTGTGTTGATTTGGGAAGCAGAAGCATCTTCTTGTTACCTGGTGTCTGTCTTGCCAATAAGGTTAGTGTTGACATAAGGATGCATATACATACAGTTGTGTATGTGCTGGCTCCTATGGACAGGGACAGTTGTGAAAAATAACCAGAAGCCTCACATGAAAGATGTGTCCATAACTGTCAGCAGCCTGGTATCCTTATCCAGAGGGTAACCACAATTCTTACATTGCACTCCAGAACCCAAAACCTCTAAGGACAATTTCCCTGCACACTCCAGTATAAAGTCAGTTCAGCAGCTCTTGAATCAGAGCACAGCCAGCTACCTCCATGCAGCCACTGAACAACTAGACTGTGCACCTGCTTTGCACAGTTTAGATGCGGTCATTAATTTTTTTCATCAACTGTTTAATAATTATTAAGAATTATTCTACCTACTCTGCAGTAACAGCAATGGCCTGAGTTACAGCACATCAGTAATCGAGCCCTATACATGAACAGATGCACAGCTGTGCATTTAATTGGTGTCAAGATGGCACCTGAAAAGCAGTTATTTGAATATAGATTTAAATAACAGGACAGGTGACTTGCAATAACTACATGTGCATTTGTGTGGACAGCTTGGGATTCCGCTATTTCAAAGACCAAAACTTTTTTAATTTCTTTCTTTTGGCAAGTTTCTTCAAGAAGCTAAGAGGCCATTACAATCAAGGAGAACTTTTGTGTAAGTAAGCACTAAGTAAAAATTATAGAACTGGGATTTAGATCATGAAACTGTCTAAAAGGCAAGTTGTTATTTGATTTTGGAATGTAATTGAAAATAAGAATAATGAACATAACTCCAATTACTCTGGAATGGCCTTCTGCTCCTTGCAGGGTATGCAGTGATTAACTAGCCTTTAATAGCACTTCATTTTTTTTCCCCAGTGATGGAAGATTTACCCAAGAATCCTTGGGTAAGAATAATTTGTTTTGGCAAAGATATTTGCAATAGAGTAAAGGGAGGGTGCTAACCTCCATCTCAGCCCACTCAGCTGATCACCTTCTCTGTGGGCTGCCAGGAGAGGCCAAGAGAGAAACTTGTGGAGGAGGATTCTCCATGCCAGTTTGAACAGGCTAGCACAGCAAACAATGCAGACAACTTTTACCATTCTACCAGCATAAAATTAACCTTAGGGCCTACATCACAAGTGTACTGGCCTCAGCACACCTGTAAACACCACTGAACTGAGCGTTTATGAAAACCAAGTTGCACTTCTAAGAGCCTCTGGTGAATGCTCCCACTTCACATTGTTGGACTCCAAATAAGCAGACCTTGCTGGTGCATTTCCTTTCCTTTCACTATTGAAGTTGGAGAGTCCTACTGACATCCATGAGTTCTCTCTTGTCTTAGAATATACTAGACAATATGTCAGGCTAAAAGCAATGGTAGCTTCTCTCATCAGAGGCTCTATTGCATCTTACCACTCATCACCCATGTGCATCTTTAGTGAACTCCAAAGATCTCAGAGAAAACACTTTTTGATGACTAAATATGGGTGCTGTTTTTTGTCACAGTTTATCTTAAATTACGCAGAACTCTGAGATACGCAAGGCATAAAGAAAGGAAGAACAAGGCCTTTAATTGAATTCAAAATCCATTTCAACTGAATTGCTAAAACCCTAAAACAGAGGAGTGGTTTTGCATTCTGCTAACATAATCCACCTCCATCCATGTTATTCCCCATGAGTCACACATACACACATACCCTCAGTGCATAAAATGCAAGAAAACACCACACAGCAAGTAGCTGAATCAGCCTCTCCTTTTAGGCCTTATATTTACCCATGAAAACAGTGAATATTGAGCTAAGACGATTCCAACCATCATCTACAACTCTTTGTTAGTTATAAGAAAGGAAATTTGCACTTGGAAATTCCAGTTTTTGTGCCAACAGCTGCATTAGTTCCTCTGCTGCTGTCAATAACTGTGCTTATGTTAGACCTTTCTAACACAGCATTTCAGAAATTGTTTGCTGCTTCTCAGCCCACAGCAGAATAATTCAGGCTGTAGGGCTATGGTTCCTGTAGGAGACAGCATTTTTGTGTTACTGTTCTCTGAATTAGTTTGTAACATGGGCAGGTGAAGTGACGGGGCAGAAACATGTACCCTACGTTCAGGAAGTCAAGTCCTCAAAGCTTTAAGCTACAGACCAAGGCAGAAAGGCAGTGCTGGAACGTGACCCGTAGGAACATTTTCCTGCTGGATGGCTGATGCGAAGAGCACTGGGATGTGCCTTCCCTTGCTCTCATAACCCACAGCAGGATGATCCACCAGTAGTCCTCATCCCACTGCCCTGCTCTGACTCCATTCCCCTGCATGTGAACACAGCTTCTCTTTACTGTTTCTCCTCCTTCTCTTACCTACTCAGTCCTCTAACCTTCTGCCCACCTCCCTCCCTGTGGTGACAGCATTCCCAAACCCTCAGTCCTACCTGACACACTCCATCCCTTTCCTTTGTCTGAGTCAACTTCCATGGCCCAAAACAGCATCCACAAGCTCTTCATGCAGGGACTTAAGTGAAACAGGGGAGAAATAACCTCTGCACTGGTCAGTGCTGGCAGAGTGATGGCTCTGCAGCCCTCCAACCAGCTGAGCCCTTAGTGCTGGCAGCTGGTAGCAGTTACCTCAGAGTGTGGAAGGTGGGGCCAGGTGAACTCCTGAGCCTACTCAGAGCTTGGAAATGAGCTTCTAGATAATTCTCCTCATTCCTGCACAAGTATCAAATTTTCAATGCTGCTCTCCAGCCCTGAGGGAAGAAGGGGCAACTCTCCTGTGCTACCCCCATAGCTGGGGGTGACAGGAGATAAGTCCCTCAGAGAAGCCATTGCTGCTGTAGCAGCTGCTGTGGCAATGGGGAGAGCCTGGGAGTTGTGGGGGGTCCCCACAAGCAAGATGGGGCCTATATCTCATTGTTCCCGTGCAGGAGTGATCAATAGAGATGTAATTACCACTGCTGCTATTTGGCATAGCTAAAAAGGGTAGCACAGCTTTGTGCTGGTTCTCCCATTGAGGATGCAGCTCCGCAAAACTACTCCTCTTCTCCTCCTTTACATATTTATTACAACTCTTTAGACTGATCCATGCAAACTAAAGGAAAGCAACCAATGGAAAGAGGCTGGCTTGTGCCAGCAATCCCCAGACTGTCAAGCGATCACTGAAGATTGGACAGGTCCTGATGAAATAAATGTTGGCTGCTGACTCTTCCAATTTTGCAACACTCCTCTGTGTCACTGGAGCAGCCTTGTCCAAGATTGAGATATTTGCAAACTGTCATCTTTCATAAATATCTGCCTTGAGTGACACTTTGCCCCCCTCCATTTCCCTTTGAAATGTACCTAGCTGGCATGGAGCCTGCGGGATTTCATTGCTTGTGATAGGTGATTAGCAAAGAGATGATTTCCTCCTCCCTCCCCCTCCTCCCCTCTGCCAAAGGGCTGAGTGACAGGTCCAAAAGGCGAAAGGCAGACTGGGGAAGCAAATCTGCCAGAGGCAGAAGTGATGACACTCCGAAAACACTTCATTCATCTTGCCAAATTACAGGCTGGGCTGGGGACTGATGGGGACTGGAGGAGGCGGGGGATAATCTCTTGTGTTTGCCTTGCATGCTCTCTGCTCAAAAACATTGCAAAGCAACTCCTGAAGCTTGAAGGATGCACCCCAAACCCCTCCAGTTTCTGCTCTGTAATGCAAACAGGCGAGCTGCTACCTGGCTCGTGTTCGTGGCTTTGTGACGAGGCGTATTAACTGTCTTAGTCATGGATGTCACATCCCTTCAGCTCTCACAGGCTTCCTGCCTAGACGTCAATAATGGGGGCTGAGAGGGAATTTCAAAAAGCAAAATTAAGTAGTAAGTGTGTAGCCCTCCCAGACAGCAGAGCTGGTGCCTTCCATGTGCCTTCCTCTGATTTACTGATAGGGAAGTGCTCGGAGGGCAAACCAGGTATTGTGGCTGAGAGTTACCTGCGTGTGTTTTGGGAAGGCTCCAGCCTTTGAGAGAGTAATTTGGGAATGGACACAGGTGTGAGCTAGTGATTTTGCTGGTTCTCTGTGAGTTGCGATGTCTTCTGAACAACAGCAAAAATAAATTGTGCGCTTGGACAAAGTTCTGCACAAAACTTCTTTTTTTGGGATGAATACTGGTGTGGAATGCAAAATCCAACTATTTAATTCTCTTTTTTTTTCTTCTCAAAATATTATCTAAAGAATGTCATGATTGGGGGGGTTTAATTTAGGGATTTTTTTTTCAATTTCTGAGTTTGAAGTGGATGTCTCTCTCAAATGTAATTACTTTTTTTTTCCATTTAATGGTTCAACATGTAAATGTTTCAGACTTGTCAATTAACTACTTCCACGCAAAGTTTTTTGCCTGAATTCTCAACACGCCCTAAGTCTACTCTATTTATGTTTTTAGACTTGAGAAATCTTACTAGTGAGATTACTAACCAAGGAAATTATCTATTTTCTTTCTACCTCTGCCCATGGCCAATGTAAGCACTGATGCATCACTGAATCTTAAATGCACTCTTAAAAGTGAAGAGCAAGTCAGTTATTTCAGCTGGTGCAATTGAGTCTCTCCAGTCATCTTGAAGTGCTTCAAGATACACACAAACCACTCCTGAAGAATGAAAATGATTTTATTTTTAATAATACATGAGTTTTAAGTTACAGTTCAAAGGGAACACACCAGATTCTGGTCTCTTCTATGTTAGTCTAAGGCCTAGTGTGCACTTAAACAGAGACTTAGTGCTAATGTAAAAGCTTATTTGAATTTTGTTATGTCAGGGCTTAAATCTCAAATAGATGCTGATGTCACTTTTCATTTTTACTTGTGTAAATCAAGTCTTGGATGGCTTTCTGTAGCATCATCTCCTGATGGTATCTCTCTAATATACTGAAAATGGAAACTCAGGCATAATAAAGTGAATTTCTAATGACCAAAATAGACTTCTTATACAGTAAAGACTTAAATTTCTACTCTAGACAGAGAAATATAATCTAAAATGAGCTCAGATAATCATACCAGAATCAAAAATGTCAGGGATGGAAATTATGAACAGCACTGTCTGTCCTGAAACTGTTTGATACAAGCATGTTTACTAGGAATCATTTGCTGACAAACACGGTATTTTGTAGCCATGCAGATGTTAAACAATATTTATACTCTGCTAAATTCTATTCAGTAATTCTGAAGAACATAAAAATATTTTAATAATTGAATCCAAACATAATATGGTTACTTTTATCCCTTGAACACTAAAAACATGCACAACTGGGACTCAAAATCTGCATTTCCCAAATGCTGGGTGCCCTATATCCAATATTATCAGCTGGAAAAGACATTTCAAGATGATGGAATTATTACATTTTTTTCCCTGTATTATATGAGCTTTTGCTTCTAAATTGGAAGTACTGGAAAATGACCATCATTTGGCGTTGGAACCAGGGAGTACCATCAAACATGAAAATAAAGTACAGGAAGGATCAAAGTCAGCCAACCCTTTCTGGATATTTCAGTACTAAAAAGTGTGCAAAAAAAGAAAAATCTGATGCCATTTATTTTGAGAAGTTATATCCTGTCATCACTCAGCAATTTATAACTTCAAACAGCTAATTGAATATCACATACAGTATGAGGTAGGCTGGCATAACAACGTAATATCCCTCCCTGCCACTTCAGACTGAGAAACCTGTAAGAGAAATTAAAATGAGCTTCTCAAGGGCAAACACTGAGTTTGTGATAGAACAGAGATTAAAACTTGGAGGTCTTTTGTTTCCCTTCAATTGCCTCACTTTATACATCTTTGCCCACACCCAGATGTGCAGTCACACACACACTGAACAGAAAAAAAACCCCAAAAAACCAGAGGGAGGGAGAGTATGGACAGGCAAACCTGCATGTCAGCACATGGACAAATAACCCAGTGCTGCATCTAAAGAGGAGTTCAGGTCTTCCATCGGTAATTGCAATTAAAAGTAAAAATCCTTCTCATCTCTCCCTGTAGCTTAATTATTTCCCCTGAAAAATTAGAATTGGAAAGGAGCAAAGGAATTCTTCATTCACAGTGATATAGTGTGTTGGGGGCTCTCTCTTGGGAGTAGGAGCTGTGATTTACAGCTCTGAAAGAAGTCCAGGTGACTGGGGCCTGCCAGCAGAAGAGCAGTTAAGGTTGTTGCTCCCACCTTGGAGGTGTCTCTCTGGAACTATGGATGATGCTCTCAGCCTGTAGGGAGGAATAGAATTCAAGTGTGTAAGACTTCGCAGTGTTCACCTCCAAGGGTCTCTCAGTCATATCCTGACTTTAGATGGCTCTGTATGAAGGATTTTAGTGGATGTAGCCATCTGATTTCTGGAGATACAGTAGAAAGTTAGGAGGAAGTGATAAATGCTACATATGTGAGCATGAGACATGGTGTAACCCATCTGGCCACCTACAAACACATGTGTTGTACCCATGACAAGTTAATTGTGCATTAATCAGGATATAATCTCATACTGCTAATGCAAGTCATGATGTAATTTTACCTTTACTACTTATACAACTATGGCCATTATTATGCTGTAATAAATTGTATCACTTCAGACTGATGAATGACATTAGTTAATGTCTCTCCACATAATTTGTTATTTCACATGGTGATGTAGCATTACTGTGATTTGGTTTTTACCTGGGGAAGCTGCCTTGCAGTTGTCTGTATGTCTTCATTGGACTTTTCCGGAACACATGCAACAGAAAAAAAAAAAGGCTGTTTGCTTTTATTAAAAAATAAAAGTAAAATTTGGCCAGTGGTTCACTTTTGTCAGGATACTAATTCCTTTCCAGTGAGCGCAGCTCTGAGTAGAAACACAGATACCTCAAGCAACAATAACCACCAACACTAACTTACAATTTAACAGGCCACATTTGGCCTTTCCTTGTGTTTGGTGCAAGAATATAATTGCACATCCACACCACTTCCATAAGATGTACATAAGCTGGTTTGCTCAGTGGCAAGCAATTCAACTCTGGCTAAAAATGAAAATGTGTGTTGGAATTACATGGTCATATTTTTCCCGGCTTTGGAAGCCCACCTGTGTGTCCGACCCTCACACCAGAAAGCTTTTTAAAGTTATGGATGATTTTTTTTTCTTAGGACACCTTTTAACTGATAAATATGGACATGCAAAGAGGGAACACAGATCTAGACTGAGTTATTTTTCTCATGCTTTCTGTTAAGCAGCAGCTGCTGTTACCAGGCTGTCATCTTTGTTGCTAGGGTGGGGGATTTGGTGTGCATGCCAGAGCGGGACTGCTCGGTTCAGTGAGTGCACCCTCCTGCCTGGGAATGTCAGTGAACTCCTGGATGTTGGGCTGAGCAAACTCCTTCCTCTGACTTCAGTGGGAATTGGGCTGCAGGAGCAGAAGTCCTTGCTAAGGTCATTCACCATCACTTTTCCACACCAGCATAGTCTGGTTGTCTTCCTCTCCCTGAAGTGAAACATATGTAATGTTTCGTTTTGACATTTTCAAAACTTAAAACGTCCTGATTTTTAGTTTCCAAAAGGCACTTTAAGTTTTCCATACAGTTCTCTGCCTTTTCCTCAAAGGAAACAACAGATAATCTAGGTAAGATATTAAATATTTCAGGCAGTGCCAGCAAACTCAGCCAACAAACCAAAACCAATAATTAAGTGTCTGTGCAATGCTAACCAGTGACTTCAGTGGAACTTCTTCTCCCTCTAAACATTGTGCAAGTGTTAAAGAGCTTTGTTGAACTGTACAGAAGACAACAGAGTTGTTTTGCATAGAAAAGTGTTTACAGTCCAAACACAGAAACGTGGGGCTGATTTTGTTTTAATATTAAACTCAGTGGAGCACTTCCAAAGTGCAACATTTTTCCAGTCTACAAGGTAAGACTCCAAGCCAGAGAGAGATATCTTTTTCCTTGGTTAGGACACTGTGAACAATTTATGATTTCTGAGTGTATAATGAATGCAGTAAGAAAGGCAAAATATTCACGATTCTTTAATATACTGGCAAAAAAATCTTATCAGTTTACTGATGCCACGAATGGCAACAGGTCAGATCAAATTTCTCGTGTGGCATAAAGATCATAAATGCAGTTCCCAGAGCTACCTCAACTTTAATAAAATGAAGTCATCCATGTGTTGCTTTGTATTAATATTGCAACTAGGTTTAAGCATATATGAGCCATGATTTTTTCTCGAGTGTTAAATCAAATTGAATCACAGGTTTTTATGAGTGATAAAATGATAATAGACCAGATCTGGTCAGCTAGGATAATAACTTGATTCAGTACTTTGGATGTAAGTGTTTAAGGTTTCCACAATAAAACTGTAATGTTATACCCTAAAGTGTGTTAATAACATTAAGTGATGTAACAGTGAAAGCGAACTGACAGAATGTAATACCCATAGGGCCGTCATAATAGAAATAATTTATAATGTAACAGCAATAAAATCTTTAATGTTATCTCAATCCAGTCCTGTCCCCATGTCTGGGGTTTCAGATTACATGTGATTTTTTTCTATGCATTTAAGTGTTAACTTAAAATAATTAAGAAAATGGTTTTCAAAGTGGAAGAGCCTTTCAAAGTTGCTGACCTGATAATAATATTTTTAACTCTTTCCTTCCTACCAAATTCCCATGTGCTCGATAGCTGATGTAAAAGGAGGTACATCTTTTTTTGCTTCCATTTTTTTTTTCTTTTAAAAGCAATTTACAGCAATCAAGAAATATGTTGAACAATGAAAAAAGCACCCTATTCTTGCCATTCTCACAGCTAAACACAAACTACAGTGTAAAAGGGAGAACAAACACCAAGTAAATATCATCACATTATAAACACAAAAAGTTCATGTATGAGGTTATCTGCAAGAGAAAGGAGAAGGCACTAGGATGCCTTCATGACAAACCAAAACTTGACATGGAAGTGCCTGCTTGGCTATTAGCAAATGTCCTTACTGGCAAAGTGCTGGGATAAATTCTCCAGAGGGCCCATGGGATCTTCTACACTCAGATCTTTAAGAACAGAAATGATCAAACACCCCTAAAGTGTGCACATAATGTATTTTATCAAACCTATTCGTAGGGAGGCAGATCAGAGAATCTCATGTATAGGACATAAAATAATTCCCTCCATCTTATGCAGCATTCTTGGAATCTCAATGCAAACTGATGTTTAGCATTCTTAAGACAGTGGTGTTTTGGAGATATAGAGCTTTTTTGCTCATTATTCTCTTCAAAACATTTGAAAATAACTAACTGGACAGACATGTGCACAGATACGTGTGGAAACATACCATTTAGAAGTAAATGGAAGCCAATTTTTACTACTTAAACCAAGATTTATTGGTTTCAAGGTGAGGTATAGTTTTATTCCTTCTTCCTGACCAAATTCCCTGCTAAGAATATTGAATGTTTAAGGCAGGAATACTGAGGGCTTTCTGTAATGTATGCCATGCCTCAGAGGAGACAAACCAGAATAAATTCAGCATGTGAATTCTCTTGCAAACCCATCCAACTCAGGACTAATAACCTGTGTCTTTAGAAAATACTCCAGCATCAGACATACAAGATAGTTACTGTGCAATTAAGAAAAATTCTCTGACTCCCAGGTTCTCTCAGGACTCACCAGGGAATGCAGAAAAAAATAACTGGAACTGAACAAAGAAGCAGCTTATCATCTTGAAATATGCTGGGTTAATCGTCCCTTTAAAAGCAAATGTATTAGGAAAACATTAGATCCTTAGCCCTCTGTGGCATAATTACACAGGCTTCTGATTAAACAGAGGCGCTCATTAAGTAAAACATTTTATTTTAGTTTCTTGTTAGTTGTTGGTATTATTGGGCTTCCTGCCCAATTCCAGCCAGGCTACCATATGAACAGTGAAAACAGCCAACATTGTCAATACAATCACAACAACACTTGGCACTTCCATCATTCCCTTGATCTCAACATCTTAAAGCAATTTATGGATATTACTTGGTTGCACCATGTGACAAAATGGTAGAGCAGGTAAGATCGATCACACTTATTTTACAGATGGATAAAACAGGGCAGAAAGGTATTCAGATGGTTTTCCCTGGCTGCTAGAAACTTAGTAGTAAGATCCAGAAGTCCTGAAGAGAAACCACTTGGAATTACTGTTTCAACCATGACTAAACTTTTTTCCTCCCTCCTTAATTGCTGTTGTCCTTTATTGGTTCTTTGTAGCAGAAGAAGACTTGTGGTGTGAAAAATCAAGCAGAGATGCAAATTGTACTGAAAAGGCAATTTTAAGCATGACTTATTATTTGTAGTTTAAGAAATCCTAGTACAATTGCTCTCCAAATAGATTTTTGATGGTTTATATAAAGCAATAAGGATCTATTTTCTGGCCAGCTAAGACATAAAGTTTGCACTGGGGAAAAAGGGTGGAAGTAGTACAGGGGGAGGGATGTTTTAGTTCCTTGTTCACCAAATCTGGCTCTTCAAACACATGTAGAGAGGTTTCTTTGCAGATCTTGTAGTGATGGCAATGTAAAAACACTTTTGCATGGGATTTAGGGGTACATTTATAAATATGCAGGTTTTGAGTTGCCATTAGCACATCATCTCAAAAGCCACCCCATTGTCCTTATCCAGCTTTGCTGAAGATACTGTTCCCTCAGTGGCTGTGAAGGGGACTCTGGCATTCTATAATCCATGTATGGATTTATGTGGCCAAACTCACAAAATAAGGCTCCCATCTACAGATGTATGTACATGTCTTCAGCCTGAGAAAGGGTGAAACAGCTTTTGTCCTCCATCTAAAAACACCTCATATGTTGAAAGCTGAGCAGAGCTTACATTTGTTGCTCATGGTATTGCTTTAGGAGAGAAGTTTTGCAGAATATAGAGTTTCCCTTTGCACAGAGAGCGTTTCTAAGCTTAATAAATATTTCTCAGTGGTGTGCTGGATAGTAAGGAGACTCACTGGTGATTTGCCAGATTTCTGCCATAGCAAAATAACTTTTTTTTTCTCTTTACCTAAAAGAGAGAACTTTCATATCTAGGAGCATGAAGTGTTAAATCCATCTTAGGCACTGAGGTTTAGAAACAAAATCTCATGCAGTGCATATAAATATCATCTGTATCCAGACTCTGTCAACGTGGATTGTAATTGGCACTGCTGTGAATTATCTGTTACTAATACACACCAACACCCCCTAATTTGTAAGCTCAGGTGCCCCTTCCTGGCTACAAAAATAAAAACATAACACCTACGTGTAAACCTAATGGAGTCAGTATTAGAACAAGCTTTCAGGTCTGGGTGTATGTATTACAAGAGTAACAGAGGTGGAAACCTGCTTGTCACTTATTCAGCTGGATATGAACGACTGGCTTCAAAAGAAACTCAGGAGTAAAAGATTAAAGGGAAGATGACCATGAACTCTCCTTTCCCGAAAGAAGTTCAAAGCTTCCTGATTTAGGTTCTTATCACATTATAAAGAGGGGAGCAAGGAAGATAAAAATTTAAAAATAAATGATCTTTAAGAAATTATCCTCATCTGAGTGTCCTCCAATATGTCTGGTCCTCTAAGTGTTAAGTGAATTGTAACTAGATCCTAGGGAGACAGTTGCAACCTGGTTATCAGTGGCAGTAAATGGAAGATAATAGCCCCACTAGAGAGTTATGAAATGGCTTGTCTTTGAGCTGCCAAAGTGTTTAGGCTCTCTTTTATTATATTCACAGCAGTAATCCGATATGTCCTGACTTCTGTCATCTGTATGTAATGCTTATCAACTCTCTGCCAGTGATTCACCCCCTTGTCAGGGACAATTATTCCTCAAAGTGCTGAGGTTACGACTGAAGCAATATTATGACTGGAAAGAAAATATGAAAGGTGCAGCACATCACAGCAAGCAATCTTGGAGCTGACGTCAAAGTGGAGGAGAACATTGTTGATAAAAAAATAAGGCATGACAGGAGTGTTGCACTGTTGCTCCTATAGCAGTCCTCAGCATTGCTAGTGTCATACATACCTATGACAAAGGTGATCAAAGATTTTCTCATTTTTTTATTGCACCTATGTTTTCATACTTCCTTGGTTAGGTGTCTCTCTCCATTTCCATTGTAAGTCCCCATCTAAAGCCATTTAAAATTAAACAGGCAGAGTGTGTTCTGTCCCTCTAAATTTGCAGACAGGACTTCAGCCCGGGAAATTAATTTTCCTCTAGAGGATCACAAATTGAAAAGCATAATCTAAGGGACAAAGGGCCCAATTTGCAGTTTTCAAGTTGCCTGAAATTACAGTAACACCTGTGGTAAAGTTCTGATCCAAGCATGTTCAGACCAACCTGTTTCCTCACTCTCTTAGATTTCTCAGGCAAAACTGAAATAAGTTTTGTCACTCCTTGTATTGCTTATGGATTCATTAACTTGTGAGAGCAGAATAGATAATCTTGAGCTTGTGTTTTGGGGAGAGCAAGAAGGCACTGGGGATGCTACAGGCAGTGTCCTGGCACTCTCAGAACTGTGCTGGAGAGCAGAAGGCAACCTGCAAACCAGGGCATGGCCTCGGGGCACCAGAAGCTCAAAGCCTTTGGGAGAGGGTGAATGACTGTGGCATTTCTTTGTCTCCTCCTGTAGCAAAGGGAAATGGTGGTTTGGGAAGCATTGTCGAGGGCAATGAGAAAAAGCAGCTGGTCAGCAAACATAATGGTGGAGACAGGGAGGCCAAAGGGAGGTGGCAGATGGTCCCAGGGGCCGTCCAGCTGACCAGCAGCAGCACCTATGCCCTGCATGCATATGTGGCATCAATCCAGTACGGGTTCTTAGGTGTCAGTCAGCACATAATTCACTTGATTGAGGGTTTCAGTCTAGAGAGTAGCAGAAATGGAGGAAAACAATGCCTCTCTGTAGTGTTTTGATAGTTCTTGTGCTCTAAAATTACAGTGAAAACTCTGCACTCCAGTGCTTTTTGTGAACAAGTGGTTGAGCAATTCCATTTCCCAGCTTAGATGGTCTCATGGGTCCAATTGTGAGGTTGGGGAGGGTCCACTGAGAAGGCAAAACAAGTGGGGTAGGAGTACAGAAGGAGAGAGGAGGCAGTCAGAGTTGAAAAAAAATGATGCTGCAAATCAGCTGGCCAATCAGAAAGGGAAGTCACTTCTCTGGGCACAACGCAAGACAGATCTTTCCATAACGTTTGGTGCTGTTATTGCTGCTGTGATGTTTGGTGCTTCCTGGCCATGGTGGATGGGCACCAACAGGAGCCTACATGGGTCTAAAGGGTCATGAGCAGCAGGGTCAGCTGTACTTCCATTGGGAGGGAAACAGAGTCTCTGAAAGCAATGAGGAGAGAGAATGAATCACTGTACCCTGTCTAATATATTTCAGTAATGTAATATAACAGCAATAACCCCCAGAGTACCATCTGGTGAACCTGGGACTAAACACAGCTTGTTTTGCTAAAGGCACACTAGCAGTGGACAAGTATATATTTTATTCCTTCGCTTCACCCTGCCCAAGTACAAGAGGTAGCAAAACTATTCCTGGGAATTTTAGATCATCTACAAATCAGAACTGCAAGCAGTTATTTCTCCCCCATGAAGCACACAGGCAGCTCGCTCTGCAGGAGGGTGCTCAGCAGTGTAAACTCCTGAGTCTCAGTTATGGCCACCAGAGCAGACAGAGACCTGATCTCAGCTATTCACTATCTGCTTCTGGCACTGCAAAATTCCCTGTTAAAGTCCTGTGCGTAGGTGGTATTTCAGGTGGTATTTCCCAGGGTTGCAGGAGGCCTGATTCACCCATGAAGAATATTGGTGACTAGTTGCTCTGACCTTGGCCAGAGTTAATCCTGCAGGAATGAAGAGGTTCAGATTTCAGTATTCACTGGAAGAAAAGAAAAGGGAGGAGGAGTAGCCCCTTACTAACAGAAAGACATGACCAGTGGCTCAGCCATCAGTTATAGCATTGCTTGCATTTGGCATTATATTATGAAAATATCTATTCAGAGTGGAAAATAAGATCAAAGACAACATTTCCGTGGCGATGACTTTAGCTCCACTTCACTCTGCTCCCTCTCCTCCTCCTGTCCTTCGCATTTCAAGGCTCTTGCTCTATTCATCCACTCTATGCCACCCCAGGTTTATAACACCACATCATCAGCAGCACTAATAACCCGTGATTCTATTCCCCTATTGTGTTTGTCAGAGTCAGTAATCTGGGCACTACAGTAGCGCAGCACTGAAAAGCTACAGTGTGTTCCTATAGCAACCAACTAATCCGCAGGTGGAAGGTGATTGGGCACCTTTTGCACCGGAACAATAATTTGAAAGATCTTTTTCAGTGTGCTGTTCTGCAGCATGAGTTCATTGTATTGCAACCCACCACGAATCATTATAAGCTGTCATGAAAATGCAGCCACGGCTGCACAAATCATAGCGAGGAGAGACACGTCTTCCAGCAACAAGCCCTTGAAATATTTCACGGCAGGTTAAGAGGCCAAATTGTGTATAGTGAGATGTATTGTATAGGATAAAACAAAGGGCTTGTATAATAAGCTGATGCTGACAGTCTCCGAGTCAGGGAATCCCAGGGAAGTGTAAGGCTGTGCATGAATATGAGTTTTCCTGAGCTGTGGAAGGAAAACAGCCATAATAAAAGAAAGTGCTGGGCAGAGCTCCCACATTCAACTCTTCCAAAACCAATTACTCCCACCTGGCTATTCCCATTTCTCCTAAAACATCTCCTGTTACAAAAGAAAATTTAATATTCTTTAATTGAAACCTCTAATTTAAGGCATTTTCTTGCTGTCCTCAAAGTCTGAAATCATGGCCTGGACTTTCACAAGCTCATTATATATTGTAGAGGTCTCAAATTTTGAGATACTAAAACTCAAACTCAGAAACCTTCAACAAATACACAACACTTTCCTGAAGTGGTCTTCCCTGGCCGTGACAGGGGGTTTGCAACAAGATGATCTTTAAGATCACTTCCAACAGAAATCATTCAAAGTTTCTATGATCTTTCCAAGTAACCCATCTCAATCCATGGAGAAATTGCAGCATGGGCAATGAGAGAACAAACGTCTTATATCAACCTAAAGCAACAAGTCCTATCATTTGCAGTCTATGTTTAATTTCTACTCATTTTCCTTTGAAAACACTGGACTAGAAATAGTACATATAAATAGAAACCTCTTTAAAGCTCAGTTGTACAAGCAGATGTATTTCCCACAGAGCCACTGCAATGGAAAGTGAGAACAGATAGTGGAAATGATGCAACAGACACTGTCACAGGAAGGCAAAAAAGGAAATCTGCCAGAAGCTTCAAAAAAAGAGAGAAATAGCGCAAATGCTCCTTTACCTCAGTTTAATCACATTGCAGAAAGAATGTCTTTATTAAGTGCCTGGACTTAATAAAAATGTCAAAAACTCTCATTGCATAAATCAGCTCCTTCAAGATTTGTTGGGGTGATAGAGGAGAAACTTTAAAAATAGAGGGCAAACAGAAGTTTAGTTACTAGGTTATGACTTCTAAGGTTGTAGCTTCAAAAGCTTCCCTACATTTACTGGCCAAAGATTCCAACCTGGGACGCTTCCATTTAAAGCAAATTTCCTATGAGACAATGAAGTCAGTGTCCCATTTACAGCTGGAGAGTTTTATAAAAGAAGTGTCCACTCAAAGCTGAATAAACAAACAAAAAACCCAGAAGAGATACTGCTTTTATGACCTATTGTTTTACTCCTCCCAAACTAGGATGAGTAAAATGGGTGAGGCAGGTTCACATACTCAATTCAAATTTGCAGAAGAAAAGCTTGAATGGGGTCTGGGGTATATCCCAGGGATATTATTAGATTATTGAATATTCCACAGCAAATATCAGTGTCTTCCTCTTCCTTTCTCCTCTAATATAATTCAGGAAATTTTCCCAAATAACTTTTCACTGAAACAGGCAAATGTCTCTGAAAATTTCTTTAAAAAATTTCCATCAAAACATTAAAAAATTCTTGACCATCTTTAATTGTGAAATGTATTGATTGTTCCTCTCAAGTAATTCATGCCTTAAAATGACATATTTATGTTCCTTTCAGAGGGCTTGGATAGATAGCATTGTTTTTCTTTCCAAAGCACATCAAAGAGACCAAATTTTGGCAGGCTTTCTGTTTTCTTAAAAAAAAAAAAAAGGGAGAAAAAGAAAGAAAAACATCAGCAAAACAAAGCTAAGAATAACTGCTCTTTTCTGAAGAGTTATGGGCTTCTTCACTTCTCAATTCATGTCATGGTGCTCACTTCAGGGAGCTGCTGAGACAGAGCCTGGAGGTAGGGAGGCAGAGAGGAATGGGAACATCAGAGAATTGGCACGGGATAGAGAGCCTTTTGCCTCTCGATGTTCAGGCTGAATCTAGACTAAGTCAGTCAAAAACCAATGTCATCGTGATTTTTAAACACTTTCATGGGCTATCCAAGGTCAGACTGTAGCCTCTGACACCTTGGACACATTTCTGCATATTTGCAGCTGGTACTTCATTGACAGCTCTGGTGAGAATTGATCTCCAGTTTGCGGTATCTCCATTTTGTAATTGAATAAATTCTAGAAAATGGCTGGATTTGGGTTAATCGCGGCCTTTGCCTTTCAGGACAAGTAGCTTCAGCATGTACATAGCTTTTTTTTTTCTTGGGAAAAAATTGACATCTGGAGAAGCTCCCCCTTCTGCTCAATGTTCAGAGGAAATAGGTCGGTATTGCTGCAGAAAGGTCTTCAATTTTGAATATGTTATTGCCCCTGGACCCATTTTTCTTGATTTCATTTCTCAACCAGTAATTGTCAACTTACCACAGAACTGCACTCCTGTGGCAGGATCTGCTGTCTGTACTATTTGTAAAATATCATGCACTATTGCCTGACGTTAAATATGAAGGAATAACATCAAAACAATGCAAAAGAAATACCACCAGCTCTTACTCTATGAAGCCACCTTTATCTTGATTTGCTGTGTAACTGAGCTTGCTTATTGGTGTTAGAATCAGATTATTTTAAGGCTTAAAGTTCTCATGAAGGTTGTGCTACAAGTGTAAAAGTTTCCAAAGCTTCCCAGGCAAGTCTGCTTTGCTCTGTATTGAGAACAAGGTATGAGGAAAGACTAGGAAAAGTAGTAATACTGGAGATAGTCTGAGGGAAATGCCAGGAATGCCTGCTTTATCACCCACACCGTTGTGTCACACAGAGCTGAAATGTGCAAACCTTCCACACCATGGCCTGTCCTGGGGTGAAACTACATTGGGATTTAATGGGACTTTTAATGGACTGTTATCATACAACAGCCTGTACACAATGGAACTGAGAGTGCACGGAATTTCTGCAAAAGGGTAGAAAAGCCCTGGAGTGTGGTATGGAGCTGCACCCTGGCACAGTTCATGCTGTCTTCAGACCTCAGGCTTTGGGGAATGAGCACAAAGGCACAATGACAGGACAGCTGATACAAAACCCAGTGAACTTCTCAATTCAGAGTGATAAATAAAACGAGCATCTCTTGCCTAACTTGTAAGTGACTGGGGTAAAGAACAAAGAACATGTACTCTGGATGAAGATGAGAGGGTCCATTGCTAGAACAAATCAGACAACGTGAAGTTAGACTGTGCCCTATTGCTTGGTACAATTATATGACCCTGTAACAAAGCCTAGTGAAAATGGCAGCAATACTGCACATAAAACAGAGCCTGGTGGAAAGTTGCTATTCTTCAAACTCGCATCTAGACATCTTTCAAGTGATTTCAAAATTTAGGGTGAAAGTGGATCTTAGGCCTTTTTTAAAAAGCCATTTCAAATCCTCATTCATATCATAAATGCTTTTTTCTCCTTTTTTCTGCAGGCCACTGAAATCTCTGGGGCCATGACATTGTCTGGCACTGAATGCAGCCCCTTTTTATCATTATAAAGAAATAATGAAAGCATATGGTGGAGAGGCGCTCATATTTCAGTGTATGGTGCCTTCCTCCTTCTCCATAACCAAGCACTGAAGAATATATAGTATGATGAGAACATTAATTATTTCCAATACACTAACAGAAAATTCCTAATAATTCAAAGTCATCCCTGCTCCCTAGCATGATTGTAAGTTCAAAGTAAAAGAAACCAAACATATCCCCACTTTTGTGCATTAAACATCAGCAAGTGACCTGTATTTTATTACAGTACACAGCTGTTTTATCACATAAGTAAATAAATCACCATTGAACCAACTTTGGGAACGAAGATTTTGAATAATAACACAATTAAGTTTTCCCACAAAGTCCAAATAGCCCACTTGCTCATAGTTGCTACAAGCTGTGATTCCCACGTGAAAGATATCAACTTATTTCCTTTTCCTGTCAATCATCAGTACCAAGTGGGGCCCTGGTATGTCAGGTCATGACCTTTCACTCTGGGCATGAGCCTGAAAGCCACTAGTGAATCAACTAGTTTAATTATTTAGGCTGTTTTTAATAAATATAAAAATGTGGCCTTAAATATTTCACATGCTTGTTCAGTTTGGGCTTTCAAGTACCTCTCATCAAGCCCACCAGCCTGAAAGTGTGCTCTTATTGGTAGGAAATCAGTCAATTAATAACCAAATCCAGCTTTTGGAATCAGGTTTATTTTGTTGATTTTGGGCTTCCTGGCTTGGGTATCGCTTGCTTGTTGGTTTAGAGGACAGGCTTTTTGTTATCTTTTTTTAACATAAGATCAGACTGTTTTAATCAACACCAGCAATGGCCTAGTTGCCTACCTCCCACAAAATGATCTTTTAGTATAAATACCATCATAGGATTCACAGTTTTCCATATATGGTCTATTTTCTACAGTCTCTTCACCTATGGGGGAAAAAAAAAAGCAGGAAGAAATCCAATCTAGTAAAGTTCTTATAAAACAATTATTTTAAAAATATTTTTGAGTAATGTTGACAGCTTTGCTATTAGGCCGTTACCAGTGGACAGTTTTATTCCATTTCAGGTCAAAGTGTGATGACAACTCTTCTTTGCTAAACTTCCCAACGATTTTTTACAGCTTGTAACTCCCATAATCTAAAAATCTAGGCCTGAACTAAGCTGCTGATTCCACCTAGTATTTTTCACCAGGAACTTACAATAACTGCAACCACGTTGAGAGAAAGCAAGGAGCAATGCTTTCCATGGATATCATGGGCAATGATTTATATTCTACAAACATTTATGCTTATTGGTCAACAAACCTTTCAGCTGGTAGACACAGGACAGAATTAAACTTGAGAATTAAACCATTAGTCCATGGTGGCTTTTGAAAGAAAAAACCTCTAAACTCAGACTGCCAGTTAACTCTGGTTTTGAACATTCCTGAAATGAACTTTCCCAGCATCTCTCAGATTTATTCTGTTCTTTCCCCTAGTCCTCTAAGACTTCTCAAGAAAGTGAGTGTGAAGGGCTGTCTCTATTTATAGATGATAAACCTAACTCTTATCTTTCTCCCTCCTCTCCCCCCTGCCATGGTCCTGCATCAAAGAGAGGGCTTGGGGAAAGGGAAGAGAGATGCTCTTATTCTGACTTTTCCAATCACTCTCATGGGCTGCTGGGTCTGGAGGAAATATCAGCATGCCAAAATTTGCTTCTCTTTCAAGCACAAATGATGAAATATATCACAAAAATGAAATTGCCACAATGTTAAAGATCATCACAGATACTTCAACTAAATTATGCTTTGTTTGGGACAATAGAAAACACTTCATCTCGATACTGTTTGAATTCTTCATTTTGCCTTAATGGCTTCAAGGTGTGCACAACAATATTTTAGAATTCACAGTATAATCAAAGTCAAATGAAGCACTCTATTTTTATTGAAGAAAAGTGTCCTTGCCTGATAATGCTGCTTCTCAGCAATTTCACCAAAACTGCTGTAGTCCTGAGAAATCTTTCCAATTCATCTAAGTCTACACTTGCTGATGAAAAGCTGCCTTCTAAGAAGTTTTCAATCCGCTTTACTCAAGATGCATCAGGAGGAGCATATGTTTGTAACATGTGAGCAACCCCCGAATCTCCTGGTGGATGAGAGATCAAAACCAAAGCATTGATCCAAGGATCTACCACTTTGAAATCAGATATGGAAAAATGCTAAGGAGCAGCAGTGATTCTGAGGGGTTTCAAGTGCATTTAGAGTGCGTGGTATCGCCTGGAACATGCTTCAGTTTGCACTTACCTTATTTAGCTTTTCAAAGGCTGACCTTTCATGCACTAAGTTCAGCAACATAGCAGTCAACCTATTAATGTCCAAGGAAGCTGTGGACCAAATCAGACGGTTTAAATAACTCAGCTGTGAACACAGAACCCCATTATCATTTCTGTGAGGCTAATCTGAACAGCTGATTCATCTCGAGCAGTTTACTGTGGGCAGTAGGTCTTCCCTGCATCCATTTTAAGTCTTAAATCAGATGAGGGTGAGGAACTCTGCACCCAGACACTATGTTGGGAGGTGCCTTATAAAAGGACAGACAGGCAGAGAGGGTTGTATTAAAGGCCCTTATTTCCCCTCATATTTTACTGCCTCTCTTGTGACATGATTACTGGTATCAGTGGGATAAAAGTATGTAATGAAGTAGAGTTAGGAAACTGTATAGCCTTTATTCCCTTACAACACGTATCTCCCTGATAAACGTGTCTCAACTTTGCATGTATCTGATGGGTTTAGTCACAGCAGGGCTGTATTTGCCATACAGTGGCCCTGTAGCAGTACTGAGACAGCATCACTTATGAGAGGACATAGCCTGTGTTTTGGAAAACACACTTATTTTTGTTCTTCCTTCCATGGTGGGGATTTACACTTTTACTTGCACTAAAGGCTGTTGAGCAGAAAAATGCTTCCACATCTTCAGCAATCTGACAGATTAGACCTTTTGCATATTACCAAAATGTCAATTGGACATGGGAAGCTCATGTGAGTTCTGAAATCAGGATGGAAGACGCCAGAAAAAATTGCACCTCACAGTTCTTTGACTGTCTTTCACTAAGACCACGCAAGGAAAAGGCCATTATAAAATAAGAATGACGTAATTACATTACTCCTTTTCCCTTGGACTATTATTTTGTCTAGTAGGTTGTTGCTTTTTAGACTTTATATGCCTATTCAGCAATTCCATAAATAAGATTTTCATTATCAACATTGAAATTCCCAACAGTTTTCAGCTCATAATGAGGTTTTCAGTGTTCTCAGGCAACGCTTGGAAAAGCCTTTTGTGTGATAAGATGAAGATGTGAGACAGACTGAGCAAGGTGTGTGTGTTGCCAGAGGCATTACTTTCAAACAGTCCTCAGTTTCTTCACTCAAACAGGTGGTGATCAGGTTCTAGTAGGAACAGACTTCAAATTATTTCAGTCATTCACTCACTGGGAAAAAAAAAGAAAGAAAAGACAAAAAAGAGCTGTTACTATAAGCTTTTTCACAGTAACCAAAGAGGTCAACATAACATTTTTAGAAGAAAACTGCAAGTCTTTCACTGAAAAATTATGGGTTCCTGTAGGATATTTCTAATAGTCACCCTGCTCCTCTACCAAGTTTAAAAATGCAAATGCTTAGAAAGTGCAGAAAAAAATAAAATCTTTGAAATGATATAACAAATTAATATATACAAGAAATGGTTTCCAACATACACATACACAAATCCAAGTATTGGTGAAGATAAAGAGCTCCCAGAGTGCTGAGAAAAGAAGATAAGAGACAGGCTCAAACCAAACTGCAGTATCTGAACAGATTATCTGAGAGGAGAAAACAAGCATGGTTCAGATTTTATAACTGCCTCTTTACCATACAGTGGAAATGTGCTGGATTCATATATCAACAGTGAAATATGGGACCAAATTTTGCAGTGAAAGCCAGTCTATACTCGAGGAAGACAAAATATTTTAAATTTAAGCTGAGCTTGCATGCTTAAAAGCCTAATGAGCATTGGAAAGGTCATAAGAAATACAGGAACCTCATGTGACACCATTTTGTAGAAAGGTCAGACATTCTCCTTCAATTAAATTTAAGATGCACTTATATCATTCACACTTTGCATTAAAAAGCAGAGACGTGGTTCCAGAAGCTGAGAAACTACCAAGATCTGACTTATTTTGAGATGCCAAAATAACTTTGTGGAGTGGGAAGAGGTGAAGGGGATAAGCAGCCAGTGAAAGGCAAAGCAGTTGTATGGCTGCTTTAACTTTTAATAGAGACTGAATATATGGAGGGTTCAGGCCCAAGAAAGCAAGTTTGTGCCCATGAAGACTTAAAATAACCATATAGGGCAGTCTGATCATGGCATTAATGCTGTGTTTGAATGTCTAAAGCCACAGTGAGTTTTATGGCTAAATGCCATGATGCTCTTTGAAGATTTAAGAAGCGTTACATTTCATTTGAGATAACATGCTTTTGGAGTTGAATGGCAAGTTCCATAAATTCCTCTTGGATAAAATCTGAAGTAAACATCACAAAGTTTTGCATGGGTTTCTTGCAATTTGTTTTGGAGCTTTTGTGTCAAAGGGGACTGGAAAATGGCTGGCAATGTTTTATTTCACTTATTAAACATAGTTTTTGAGCATGCAAGTCTAAGCAAGAAATGTTTGGAGAGCACGACTGTGCTGCAGTTTTTTCTGAAATAAGTGGCAGTTTTAATTAAAACAATTATACAAGTCTTTGTTTTCTTCCACTTGTTTGATTTAGTTGGTTTCTTTAGCAACAAACAAAGCTTTCATGGCTTCTTCACATTTGCACAGAATATTAATGTTGCTGCCTTTGATTTCAAAGTCGTAGACTTGAGCAGTCTCTCAGCATTTAAGTCTCAAATGCTGCTAGGATTACATGAGCAGCAGAGATGAGGATGAGGGTCAGGGCAATCCCAAGCACAAATACAGGCTGGGTGGAGAATGGATTGAGCCCTGAGGAGAAGGACTTGGGCTGTTGGTGGATGAGAAGCTCAACACCACCCAGCACTGCCAGCTCAGAAAGCCAAATGTGTCCTGGGCTGCATCCCCAGAAAAGTGACCAGCAGGTCAGGTCCAGCTCTGGGGTTCCTGACAGAAGAAAGACATGAATGTGCTGGAGAGAGTCCAGGGGATGCCATGAAGGTGCTCAGAAGGCTGGAGCACCTCTGCAATGGAGACAGGCTGGGAGAGCTGGGAGTGTACAGCCTGGAGAAAGGATCTGGGGAGTCTTTAGAGCCCCTTCCACTGCCTAAAGAGGCTACAAGAGAGCTGGAGAAGGTGTTTTGGCAAGGGCCTGGAGTGATGGGGCAATGGGAAATGGTTTCATACGATTCTGTGATTCTATGTGCTGGTTAATAACCCAGCTGGGCAAAAAGGAAGGATGAAAGGGTGATCTTATATGGCAAAAGGCTACTTTTTGTTTGAGAACTTCAAAATTTGCAATGTCAATAACCTCCAAAATCTTCTGATCCACTTTATAGTTGGCTCAAAGTTATGGAAAAAAAATTATAGTAGTGTTTTGTTTTTGCTTTTCTGTAAAGCTTCTAATTTTCTTCCTTATTTTTTTAACCATTTTGGTTCAGCTCTACTACAGCACATTGTGTTTTCCACTGACACGTCTGCTTATGTTTAAAATATCAATTCATTTATCTTCAGAAATGTTGACACAAAAGATAATCAGTATAAAAAGAACTGTTTTAATTTTGGTGCTTTTCAGAAGGAAAGGGAGCTTAAAACTGCATTTCTGTCTGAAAATATGGGTTCAGATTTTGGCTCACATCCGAAATAAAAGTAACAGCAGTATTTAGTTTCACATCACTAATTCTGCATGGTTTATCCCAACGGAAAAAGTGAAATAAATGGTTGAGCATCGTGGCTGGGCCTCAGAGGTGACATTTAGGGTGGAGTGGGCAGAGTGGGGCAGGCTGTGCTGGGAGTGTCAAAGTTTGACCAGCATGGAGGGTTCAGCTCCATCATGTGCCAGGGCAGGAAGCTAACAAATTAATCTCTTGCTGCCTAGAACATGCCTTCCCTTAAAATTCACCATTTAAAAGATCTATTTATTTTATGCCTGTTGCTGTTTTTAACATACATAGCTAAATCTCTGCTTTATTTTTTTTAGCTGCTTATCCAGAAATCAGTCCATTTTCCTTTCTTGAAGCTGTAACTTAATAAAAGCCAAACCACTTCTTTCCAAAGAGTTACAGTGCCTCCCAGATGAGTACATCTAGGTCAGGTTTCAGCCTGGCATAAATATTTTATGTTTGAGGACTAAAGGTCTCCAGAAATTGGGGTTCGTACTGGAATGCCTGACGTAGCCTTAACCATACCAGCACATGCGGGTGCTTGCTTTAATAAAAAAGCCCTTAATCTCATTTGGCTCTACCTCACTGGCAGCTTGAAGTACTTGAATCAAACAGTACAGCTGTGAATTGTGACACTGGCTGGATGGAAGCCCAGAAAACTTTTCCCAGAGAAAACCCTTGAGGGAGGGAAAAAAAAGAAAAAAAGAAAGAGAAAAAGAAGAAGGAGGAGGGAAAAAAGCTTCAACAACCAAAATACAATAGAGCCCAAATACAAAACCTCATGCTCAAGCCTTGCCCTGCTCCAACTCAAACCTGAAACAAACGAGAAAATCAACAGATAGATGGAATTCCTCTTAAAAAGGTTATTTTGTAAGGTAGAAGGGCCAACCTGGGCAGCCCTGAGCAATGGCCCCAGTCTGTATTTTCCACACAGCAGCAAATAACCAAACTCAAGCAAAGGAATAGGAAAGCTGAATCATACCACTCTTTCAAAATCCATATGAAAAAAAAAGGCAGCTTGGATTTTTTGTAAAGAAGAAGAAAAACATCCAACTGAGGAAATTAAAACAGGGTTGGAAGCACAAGTGCCATAAACTAGACCCAGCACAAGTGTGCTTGCAGTATTTATAATCTTATTTTTCCTTGAATCCTGTTGATGATACCTTCCCCTAAAGCAGATAACTGAGCAATAAGGAAAAACAAAACAACAAAACCATAGAAAGCACATCTAAATGGAAGGAAATGTTCTTTTTTAGAAGGCAGCAGCCATACTCTGGAGTCATAAGGTCAAGAGGTGAATTTCTACTGAAGGAAAACATTAGAGCTAGATATTTCTCATCTGTCAGTCCCATTAAATACCATTTTTTAAGGACTCAGGACTGTGCATTGTGCCTTTCTTCAAGTTAGCAGGATAATAAAGATTCTGTTGCCTTTTGCAGATGTTTAAAGACATGATGTGAAAGACAAATTCTCCAGCTAAAACCCTCAAGAAATGTCACTTCTGTGTCTTACTGAAGGAGCTCCAGCACATTCTCTACATAAACATCTGCCGGAAACATTTTAAAAAGGAGGCTGTTTAAATAATGGCTTTTGTAGGCTTGGTTGTTTTTTCTTTTTTTTTTTCCCTTTCCTTCTTTAAAAAAAAAAAAAAGAAAAAAAGAGAATTAGTGGAAAGTTCCCACTTCCAAAGCAACTTTCCTTTGCAAACATGCTTCAGCTAGGATGATCTGAGGAAGCAGCTGTAAAATGAAGAAGAAATGTTGAAGAAAATATTCCTTCAAAACATTTCATATCAATCACACCTCAGAGACAGTCATAAATCAGCACTTTCTTCGACTTCAGGAAGTCGTTGCTCTTCATTGTTATGCTAACTTGTTTGTGACAATTATAGAACAGCTCTCTTTACATAATAATTGGATTTTTCTATTAAATTAAACATACAAGGGGAAAAAAGGCAAAATAATAACCAATGTTCTGTCAGAAAGCAGTACATTTGTGGCACAAACTGAGAAAAAGAATGAAAAGAAATGCAGTTTATAGACTTCTTACTGTAATTTAATCCTTTATCTACATGACTAACACACATCTACCTACACTTCTCCACCCTTAAATGTCTGCCAGAGTGCAGGGCTTTGCAGTGATTGTGACTGGGTACCCAACTGGGCTAAGATTTTGGATGGATTGATGGAATGAAGAAAATCTACACTTTTGGACGCATTACTTCTATTTCAAACTGACACAAATCAGAGGTAGTTGGAAACCCTTCTTGGGAAGTCCACCTGTTGCCAAATCAAAGGGTGCTCTTCTAAGAAACACTATATATCCATTTTATGGATTGGGGATGGTCGTGGGGAGGTGTTTAATGCAGCCCATTAAAAGCTTCATTAAACCTAGCAGGTTCCACGTAAGAAAACTTCCAAGGGTTTTGGAAATCATGCTGTAGGTGTGCAAATGCCATTGGATGATTAATATTGCCATTCTGATATATAATGATGTAGGGAGAGTTTGCACAAGAAATTTTATTATATAGAATATGGTTTTAAGATGAGCATCAGATGTGTGACTGCTTCTTCAGGACAGAGATGGAGAATGATGAATCTTTAGCAAGTTATCTGAGAAGCAGTCCTGATCTCCCATCTCCTTATCTAGGAGAGAGTGCAAGGAAAGGGCTGCCAGGCATTGGGGGAAAACAGGGTAAGTAAAAAATAATCTGTTACAGTGTTAGCAAGTAGAGTGGTGCAGTATATTTTATACTCAGGTCAAAATCAGGAGAACAAGTTAGGTATTGTCTGGCTGGAGATCTGTCTAATGGCAAAGCTCAAGCAAATGATGAGGAAAGAAAAGAATCTTCCACTTTTAGAGGGGCTCAGAAGTTCTTTTCCATCACTGATGCCCAACCCTGAGCTTTATCTTCATCTCTGGATTTACACACTGTATCCAAAAAATTTACTTTCGGAAAGGTCTTGATAGTTTCTTTATTAAACTACTCAAATGTCAATGAAACTATTTTAGTGGAAATGTATCTGAGGGAAAATAGTTCCAAGAGGCCATATATTAATTTTTATCCCCTGGTTCTTGTGCTTGTCAGTGATGGCATTATTACTTAACATCCTTATTGTGGAATGAAGAAAAGGTCCTTAAATGCTAACTAACATACTCTTTCCTTTCTTCCTAAAAACCAAGAGAGGTGAAGACCTGATTTCCTTCTTGTTTAACATCTCTGATTGTTTCATAAAGCTTGCAGAGGAAAACTGCTTTCCAAGCTTAAATAAGGTAGGTGCAGAAAACCAGCAATATTTTCCAATTGTTTCTTATCTGTTGGTGATTTCTTTCACAAGTCACTAACAATTGTCTTTCTTGATGATTAGTTACTATTGTATATCAGCTTGATTTTTTTATTCATATGCTTTCACAAAAAAGGTTGAAAGTTCAGCCTTTCCCAGTTTTCCCATCACGTTATAAAACATCTTCCGTGTGATCTTAGCTCCCAGAATCCCTCGTGGCTTTGACTTCACTGCTGGACACAACCTTGTAAATTTTGAAGTTCACTGGGTTTTTGAAAAAATACAGCTCTTTATTGGTGTGTTCCTTACAGATGCATCAAGAAGTCTGTGTGATGTGATATCCTCAGGCTAAAAGTCAGGCTAATTTCCTCTGTATGAAAATTATAAACATCTCATCTAACATTTCATTTAATTAATCCATTTGCTATTCTAGAATATGCATATTTCTATTCAGTGATATGAAAATGAAAATAACTGTCTAGGTAGGCTTTAAGAACTTATTCTAGGATTTAAATGGAAAGATGTCTGAATAATTATGTGTGAGGGTGACTTAAATAATAAAGGTTAAGGAAATTGATTCTTTCATCCTTTCTTATAAAGGAGCAAAGAAGGTCTTGGCTTCTTGCTAATTTTACTCAAACGGTGATTGCTGATATTTACTCTACACTTTGTCTTAAAAAACCCCCTCTAAACTGTACAAATCTCCTTGCACTGCTTTATCACAGCTGATAGACACCAGCTGTACTGTAAAACGAGAAGTTTCTGAACAGACAATGATTATCTGTCAGTGGATAATATCCTGTTCTGAATCACTAATGCCCCTTTGCAGGTTCAACGATGGGATATCAGAACAAGCTTAAGCATGAGCTTAAATATTTGCATGCAATGAAAGCTGTGTCAGAAAGATGTCTGTATTAAAATATTTGTGATAATGATTTATTTCGAGAACTTTTCTGCAGAGTTTAGGACCCAATCATTTTGTGCAAGATTTTTACCATTTAGTGTAAGATCTTAGTAAGTATTTCTGTGTGCAAGCCAGGCAAGGAATATACCTTTTTATTAGCAGAGTGGGTGTGATCTAGACAGGTGTAGTTTGATCTTTCCCACACTGACCTTCACACAACTTCATACCTGACCTGAATGAAGCTCTGTCTCAGGGGTAAAAAACAACTTGCTCATGGAGAAGAAAATGATTATCCTGCTGAGTTATGTGATGCAGTTTTATAAAATGGAGTGTATTTTGGGTATGTGACTACAAAGCCTCATGTTTTGACAATTATGCAGCATATGCAAAGGCCCTTTTCATTTACAGAACCCATGGGGAGGCTACAAAGCTTTCTATATAAACACAGGTTACAGCCTATTCACAAAGGTGCTGCACTGGTTCTTTTGTTTCATTAACTGCCACACTCTAATTGTTAATTTGTGGCTTCAATGCAAATCACAGTAAGCAGAATTAGAATAGCTTTAGATTTGCACTGGATGCTGTGGGAAGACACCAAATCCCAAGTGTCAAGTCTGGTTTTCATGTTTTTGATTTTCAGAGATCTTTTTGAGTTGGAAAACAAATACTTCCAAATAGTTAAGAGTTTGCAGGTTTATTTTACTACAAACAAGTTTGTTTCTTATTCACATTTCTGGGAGCTGAGGGTGTTTACTTTTAAAAATGAGGAAAGTTGGGACCTTCAGCCCAATTCCTTGATTCCTCTGAATAAAGGATGCTGCACCTGTGTAGCAGCATTTCCAGATCTCTCCTGAATATGACATCTGGTTAATACAAAGAATTCAAATGAAAAGATTGCTACTAATACTAGCAAGAGCTTTACCATCCAAGGTAAAGGGCCAGACTTGTAGCAGGGGCTGTCAGGGACTGAACATCTTTTGGCCTTCGGGCTCTTTCTGCATTTCAGTCAATCTCAAGTTTCCCTGGCACACACAGATACCACAGTGATGGCTGCATCAGTTTTTTTGGTGGCCACGTGTTTCAAAAACTCTTTGAAGGAGTAAGCAGAGAAGGACGATAATTGGCAGTTTTAAAAAAAGAGGAAAAGCAAAGTCCTCAAACTTTCTCAATATATTGATATTCTTCAAGGCAACGAGGGTGCAATGAAGGAGAGAAATAGAAGAAAAGCCATTACTATGCTTAGTTCCAGAAATTCTTCAATTATTGCTAGAAAAGCCAGCTAAAAAGCACCTGAAATTGGTGATGTATGCTGTTTACACTCTTTGGGAGGGAAGAAAAAAAATCAGAACAAAACCCCCAAACATCTCCAAAGAAGGGAAAGGTTAGAAATTATTTGTGCTGCATTGATCAATTTACCCGAGTTGTCTTTCGATGGATTGTATTAATGGAACTTCATTTTCTTTTATTCAGCTGCTGGCCAATTTCTTCTTGACTCTTAAAAAGATCAATGAACACATCTCACTATCTTTGTACAAAATGAGCCTCTATTTTTTTCCTCAAAGTTTAAGGGACTTTATTATTTTCATTTGTAATGGATTTTTCTGTCTCCTTTTTTCTTTCAACCCCTGTTGTGATTTCTCCGTCTATCTATTCTTTCTTTTTCATGGATTTTGTCTAAACTACTCAGCTTTGCCATTCTGTAGGGTACACACAGGTAGGAAGTTATGTCTTTAGGTCCTGTAATGTACAAACACT
>WEIV01001409.1:0-23438 GCA_013390005.1 Calyptomena viridis
AATTCTCCCTTCAAAATTGTTCTTGAATTTTCGAAATGCACCACATTCAGAAATAAGTCTTAATAAATTTTCATATAAAACAAATCTTATACATAACATATATGGAAATATATACACTATATATAAAAAAACTATAAAGTAGAAAGAAATTCACACTCCTCTGTGGTATCTCTGGACAAAAATTCTTCAGAAGAAAGTATGTTTGCATGTAGAGCTGGGTAATAAAGCACTGCTTGAAATCAAACGTTAAGGAATGTTATGTTGTCAGTGGCAACACAAAGGATGTGGTTTCTATGAAATTTAACCAGTTATGTCAAGGACAATTGCTTTCTTTTGGTCACACTGCAGTCTGTGGCCTGCTCAGAGTAACTGTTAAAGTAGTTTGGATTTCACAAGTGAAAATCCATTCATATGTATTTTTAACTCCTTCCAGAGCCTGACTTAGTCTGAGAAATGCCCTGGGTGCCAGAAGCACACACTCCTTTCAGTCACTGCGAGCAGCCCACACTGGGAAACACGACAGATACCAAGACTCACCCAGGCTCTTGGGCTTGCAGAGCCGCAGCCAAGGACCCAAACATTCACATTCAGAAAGACATCAAATGCTTTGCCTGTAGGCACACAGGAGTGAGCAAGGAAACCTTTGGAGGAAAGACAATGACTTCAGTGAAAGGCACACTCACATCAGTGCCATTATCTACCACTAGACTCCAAGAACAGAAAGCTTTTATGCGGAACATTTCCCTTCTTCCATCTGTGCTCCCAGTTACCACAATATCCAGGAGCCCCACAGTTTGAGCTGCATTTGTCCTCGCAACATCCCCACGAAGTAGGGAAGTGCTGTTATCACCACTTTACAGACAGGGAACTGGGGCACAAAAAGAGAAAAATAACCCTATCCAAGGTCATCGGAACAAGAAGGAAGTCTGTGGCAGAGCAGGGGGAAGACTGGCTTCAATTCTCAGTTCCAGGATGGTACTTTAATACACCAGACACTTCTTCAGCTTGTAGATGCTATGCCCTCAGTCTGACTGACCTACCTCCCTCCGGCCAAGGAATGGGAATGCATATGCCTTTTGTAACAGCATTTCCAGCCCAAGAAAAATTCAAGAGGGTACCCGATGCAAGCTCTGTTTGCATTCAGAACCTGAACACAGAAAACAATTTCAAAAAAAGCCATCACTACCCTGGTATTGTGTGAAAAGAAAGGAAGACATGTTTTCAAGTTTTCAAAGTAGAAAAATTAAAAAAGAATCCATGGTAGATCCTAAGTACAATTTTAAAATAATGAGTGAATGTTTTAACAGGAAGCTGAATATTAGACATGCACCCTTCAAGAACCTCCCTGTTCTAGACATTTTAGGTTATAGAACAATAAGAAATTAAAAAAAATGCCTTTAGGTACTACAGCCATCTCATTTCTGACACAGATCTAACATAGCTTCATATGGAGACCTTAGGTCCAGACCTCACACGACAATCTTGTCTCAGATAAAACAAATTCCAGAGGCTGCACACTGCTCAAGGCTTCCCATTTCTGGCTGAGCCAGGCTTCAACCTTGCCCTCAAAGGCTTTCTTTTCTAAGTGAAATGGCACATCAGGTCCAAAATTTACTCTGTCCTTTGGGACTTCATTTGCAGCCATCCAGAGAATCAGTTGTGAAATAAGCTTCTACAACTTAAGGGCATTCCTAAAGCAGCATTTAATGTCAACTATTTGAGATGACTATTACCCTGGAACAAACAGCAGAGAACCATCGCCCTATGGATCACCAGGTTTATCAAAACTGACTCCAAAAGGAGACTGCTCATCCTAATAGCCAAAGAATGACAGACTGCTACTAAACCATCATGAACAAACCTTGATGAAGGACAGTCACCACACTGATTGGGACAAAGGAAGAAATTTGTGAGTTAGTGGTAGCTGAGGGCACCAGATCAGCCATGCTCAGCTTCCAGATCACTTCTGCCATCAGACTATCCTGTCAATCACTGCTGATAAGCTGGACCTCGTGGCTCAGGCCTCAACTTTTACAAGAGGCTGTTGCTGTAAATTTCAGCCACCAGCAATACAAAGTGCATCTAAAGCACATCTCCTCTGCCACAGGCAGAGTCAGAAGGAGCTAAAGCCGACCAGTTACTGCTGCAGACTGCATCATCAGGCACATAATTCAACTCCATCACTGGCAAAGTAACTAAAGCCCTGCTTGGACAGGACCAGAAAGAACAGACTCCACCACACATCCTGCTACCCTTGTTTCTCCCCGTTCCTTTACACTAGGACTATAAAAGAGTGAAGGAGAAAGGCTGGAATGAGGTTAGAAATATTTCTACTTTCTGAGAGCAAGGCTCACAGCAACAACAGCCAAACAAACAAACCAACCAAAGCAAAACTTCCAGCAGCTTCACAGCTACATAGCAATCTTGGTAAACCAAACATTCTAGTAGTTAAAGCAAAAAGCAACTTTTGGGTCCAGAGCACAGACCCAGAACACTAACAAGTAGTAAATAATCGAAGTTTGTTTATTATTCCAAGTCTTGAACCTTCCCCTTGAAAAATCTCAACTTCTGTATTTGAACAGACCAGCTAACACTGAAAAATGAAAAGGCCTGTTGACAACTGAGAAACGGCTATTTATTTTCTGTTTGATGGCCATCAGAAGGAATATGAAAACTAAAACCAAACACCTCTACAAATAGGGTTGTTATTCTCTTTCAAAATCAAGGTGAGCTTCACGTGAGATTCCCAATATCCCAATATCTAACTGGTCAAAAATCACAGAATACTTCATGTTGAAAAGAACCATTTGAGGTGATCTGGTCTGATTGGCCACTCAAGGAAGGGCCATTCAAAATGCTATAAAAAAATCCTAACACTACTCTAGTGTTAGTAATAGTTAGTGTAGGTAATTCAGGAGAATTATAAAAATACAAGTACAAGAAACAGAATGAATGCAACTCTATCAAACTGCAACTTTCAAATCAAATTTGAGGAACAAAATGTTAAGTCTGACTGGCCATGTGCCCTCGATTTAATCTCCTTGCCTCCAGTAACCGCTCTGAGCATTTTGAGAGTCAAAGAAAGATGAGTATCAATACATTCTCTGTGTGTGCTGGGCATAAAAAGGAGAAATTAATTGAGTGTTCCTCCATGGTTTATTTCACCACATGAATGATGAGAGAAATAGCACAGGACTGTACATGGTCACAAAGGTATGTACAGCCTCTGAAGTGCGAACATGTATCTACAACCACACATCCTGTTGTGTGTCATTCCACTTCTAAAATAATGCCTGAAAAGAGGAAAGCCTCCAGAAGCATGAGGTTTTGCCATAAGCACATCCAATCTAGTCGCGGAAGTAAACAAACCTCTCCAAGACACCAACAAGAGCTGTTGTGAAGTAACCCATTCCTAACAGCCTGGAGCAGCTCCTGAGAAGAAAGCTTTCCTGTGGCTATAGGGAGGATTCTTTAAAATGCAAAGAAAACTTCGTTTATACCCATTTTTGCACAATCCCACCAGTAACATGTCAGATGATTAACACAAAAAAACTCCAAACTCCAACCCTCAAAAATGCCTACAACTTATTGCAGTATATCTGATTTTTTCCCTATCTTAGGCACAGCTTTCCATAACAAAATGATTTGCATTACTGCAGTGCACAACTACTTCAGATACACATCTGGATCTGAGCCACCTGCTGTACACATGAAACAATAAGACAGTCCCTGTTCTGTGGGGTTGACTGTCACAGGACAGGGACAATGCAAGGCCAGACACAGATACACACACAAAAAGAGAGACCAATACTGGGCATTGCAGGGAACAGCAGTCTCTGTACACACACATTACAAGTTCATCAGGGCCTTTTATGAGCAACACAAGGAGCGAGAGCTTTTGAAGAGGATAATAAAGCAGCACTGCAGCTGTTTACAGGGACCATTTCCCAAGTGTGAAAGGGCAGCACAAGAGAAAGCACACAAGTGCTTGCCTGCCTTACGCTGTAGTCACAGTATAGACACAAGCTAGGCTAACTGGAGGCAGAAGTCAACATCTTAATAGCAAATTAGAGATGGTAAAAATAGGTATGAAAAGCAAAAGCAGCTGGTTTTGTAGCTCAATGCGACAGAGGAACTAGTGGTAGAAACAAAGCAGCAGCGCAAAGAACGAGCTCTGCCTTGTTCAGAGCACTTTGAATGGGACAAAGTTACATGCCAAGCATACAAAGATGCAAGATGATGCAAACCTTAGAAAAGCATATTCCCCCCCTCCGTCTTTTGCTTTTGTTTTCCATTTTCAAGAATAACAGTACAGTCCAACAACTGCAGCCACTTTGAAAAAAATCACCTTCTTTGAAAATTAAAAAGTACAGTCTCTGCAGCCGTTCTGCTTAGAGTTGTTGCAGAGCTGAGACAAGTCACTATTTCAGAAAGAAATCTGGCCACCTGCTGCTCTAAGCAGAGAAGGTAATGCACATGTAAAACCATGCCTTCTCTGAAATGACAACTGCTATTACCCAGGAAACACAGACTAGGCTAGGAAAAACATGCGTTCATTCCAAATGGTCCAACTCTGAACTGAATTGTACATGGCTGGCTAGCAGTCTTCATTCTGTTGTTACAGGTTTGCTCATCTTAAAATCATTCTGTATTATTTCTGATAAACAATCTTTCACAGACACTTTAGACCTGTGGCTTCCTTTCAAGTCACAGGGTAGATATCAGTAAGGCTAGGGCATCACAAAACATCAGGCACTAAAAAAAAAAAAGTTACATGAGCTATTACAGAAGGATTAAACACCTACAGAACAAAAGGTTCCTAATGCAGCAAGAACAGCATGTTCTACCCCAAGTCCAGTCCTAGAGCACACTAGAAATCAGATCAGCCTATGCCAATGACAAGGTGTAAATTTTAAGCAACTGCACTTAATACGGCTGAGCCACCGCAGCTGAAAAGAAGACACTGCTCCATTGCATCTGTCTTTAACAGGGCTGTCCCACTGTGTTCAAAATGTGAGGTCAGACTTGGCTGCTGCATCTCTGCAACCCCACTGTGTAAAGGGGGAGAATTAACCCAGCTTGTAAAAGCAACAGTCCGGAGAAAAAATGCCTCATTTTACCTGAATATGCAGCTGAATCTGGCAAGAGCTGACAGTCACGGAACACACAGAACCCTTCAAAAATACACAACATCATTTATTACACTGGGACTGTACTTTGTGTTGCACAATCCAAGCTTTTGTTTCAAGCAAGAAAATGTTTTCTAAATATTTTGTCACCATGACAGTCTAGCCTTGGACTCATATTCTGCCCTTGGTTACTCCAGAAAACCCCTGTGAAGTCAACTGTGTTGTACAGCTCATCGCCGCATTCCAGGCTGCCGGGAAGGCTCACCTGGCTGTGCAGCCACCAGAGTCCTCTGTGCTCTGCACAGCTCCCTCAGCCTCAGCTACTGCCTACCACAAACCAAGATCTGTGTGAAGAAACAGAATCACGCAGGAGAGGAAGGCAGTTTTGCAACTGTGAAACATTAAATATCTTTCCAACAGGTTCGGCTTGAACCGAGAAGTACAGGTGAGACAAAACCCACTTGCAAGACAGCAGAATGAAGTATTTTAAACACAGGGAGAAAATGGGACCCGGAAAGACATCCCGGCTTTGAGGGCCCTGTTCCAAGTAAAAACATGTCTTTCAGGGACATTAATTTGGCAAACTAAATCTGAACAGATACAACCTAAGTCCACAGCACAGCCCCAAAAAGAGCAGTGAAGCATTTCTGTGACTCAGGAAGCCCAGCAAACACTTCTGCAGAACAAGATCAACAGGGTGTTTATAAACAGCAGCGGCATCATGTGAACGGGTGGTTTAGTTTGTGAAATGAATGTTTGCATTGTCATTAAAAAAAAAAAAACAACACAAAACCCAAACCAAAAAACACCCTCTATTCCACACTTACAAGTTTCCAACATTAAAAACATAGCAGAGGAAGGAAGTACTTCAGGAGCCAAAATTTACAAATTCTTACCATAACTTTGGCACAGTAAACTTCTCCAGTGTCACAAAGGCCTATTCTTCAGGGGGCTTGGTTGCCTTTTTTTTCAGAAGGACTAATCCACATGTGAAGGCTATTAAAAAACACACAAAATGCCAGCAAAAGCATAAACATGCACATTTTGTGTGTGTGTGTTTTCCAAGTTTTATCTGTTTTTCCTTACACAGATACCTAAGAACAGCCTGAAGGCAGATATTCCTGCTTTCTCTCTTTTTATTAATGAAACTCAGCAAGCTTTTTCCTTTCCCCCAAAAATGTGACAATACTGCTTTATTTTAATTTATTCAAACTAGTGACAGAGATTCACCCTCTGGAGTTCCACTCAGCAGCCAGGCTTCAGGAATTTAACAAAGAATGTAGACTTTTAATACAGAGGGGTTTTGTTTGTTAGTTTGACCAGAAAAGAAATTCCTCACAGTAACCTTTTAATTGTTTGAGAGGCACCTTACTAGAACCTCAGAGAAAATGCTAATACTCTAAGTTACACTTGGCATTTCTGCACAGCAAAACAAATCCAAGCACTGAAAGTCAGCACTTTTTCCTCTTATTATCTGAAGCTACATAAAAGCCCTAACATAGATTTGAAAGAAATACAACAGAAAATTCTGTCTGATCTAAGTACATAGAGCTAAATTTATCTTTCAGTTTCCAAAACACCACTTAGAGATTGGGCATTTAGAGTTCTATTCACTGGCTAGAAAAAAGCCAAATGGTACATTTTAAAAAACTGACTTTGAAATATTGTTATGAGAACAGGGACAAGCTATGTAAACCCTAAAATTCTGTGGGTCTTTGTATTCACGATTATTGTCACAAACTAAAAGGCTCATATTCCCTACTAAGCAAACATTTACAATTAAATCCATTCTGTACAAAGCATTTGCATTTTGAGATAGAACAGTCAGTTGTTCAGCTGCTGTGATTTAGATGGATTGGTTCATTATTGCTGCAGTTCGTTTTCAGCTACACTGTATAACAAAGGGGTGCCAATGTAGTTGTGAATGGCTTTAAAGCTAAGTATGTTGGTATTCTTCCATGATGATGTAATTTAACCATCTCTCCATCTCTCAGATCAAGATATCTTGACTTTACAGGCTGAACTTCAGCAGAAAAGACAGAAACAAGTTGTCACAACAGTGTTCAGTAGGCACAATAGAGATACTGCAAGTCAGCTGGAGGCTGTTGCCAGCAAGTTTGCAGTGATTTTCCATGAAAGAAAAAGCAATTTTTCTCTAATTCTTTTTTAGAATAAATAATCTTCCTATCAGGCAAGTAACAAGGCAACTTTGACTTCCACACCAGGAGATACATCAGTTATATATCTTTCAAGTGTTCCTGCTGTAGTAAAAACGTACTTGTAGTAGAAGAGAATCACAATTATCTCTGATGTAAAGAAAATTTCAAGTTGAAAAAGTCAAATACTTAGTCCTTCGCTGCCTGAAACATAACACCAAAGACAGTATTAAAGTCAAAGATTTCATTCTTTGGTATTAACAGGGATTAAAGAGAAAGAGTGACTTCTTACACAGGCAGAGTGATACAACAGAGAACATTTGTAAACTAAGAGAAAAAACATTTAGATTAGATGTTAAGAAGAAATTCTTTAGGATGAGGATGGTGAGGCCCTGGAACAAGCTGCCCAAAGAAGTTGTGAATGCCCGATCATCCCTGGAAGTGTTTGAGGCCAGTCTGAATGGGGCTTTAAGCAAGCTGGTCCTGTGGAAGGTGTCCCTGCCCATGACAGTGGGGTTGAACTAGACAATCTTCAAGGTCCACTGAAACTCAATTAATTCTATGATTAAAGCAGCAAAAACATTTGTCTATTAACAACCACAAAAAAAGACAGGATTAATTCTTCTAAAACATTTATGGAAAAAAAACCCACGATGATTAACGATGTTTAACCCCCCAGTCTAAGCACTGCCAGAACAGCACAAAGAATACTTCCACAGAGTGACTTGATTAGTAAATTTGTAGTGCAAAGTGCTCATATCTTATGTTCAGAAATCAATTTCCACCTACAAAACTACTTCCCAGCCCCACAACCATCACTGTCACCATAATCACCATTGGATTCAAGACTGCTCCATGCATAAACTTCCAGTAGAATAATAAACATTTAATACCCCTAAACCTGTGCAACAACAAATTTAAGCCAAGACTTGAATTACAAAATATCTGCCTTCTCGTTCCTTGGTGCTCCCAAAATTTCAGTCTACTCAGTGAACACAGGAAGGCGAGGATTGAAAGTTAAAAATAGTAAAAAACAAACAAACAAAAGATCTACATTACAGAGAAAACACTTTCACTTAGTTAAATAATTGCTATTTATAGAAGGTTTTTTGACACAGACAGGCACAAGCATATGTATGACATGCACAAAAACACCAGTCCAGACAATTCACGCCTGGAAGCCCTTGAAAAGCAACCAGTAAAAAAGGTTGTATTCCCACTTCACAGCTCTGAAGAGGCCTGACAATGGATTTTGAGCTGCTCAACAGGTTGTTCAAGGGTGTAGCTTTTTACTAACACTCCAACTGTGAAGTTCCCACTTAGATAAAATGACAAAAATAAAATAAATTGTATGTTTCCTTGAAATTTAGGGCACAAACCCTACCTGAGTGCAACTGGTTTCCACAGCTGTGTATCTACATCATTCCGCACAAGGCAGCATTGTGCTATGGCACAAAGGCTTGTATGGAAACACACGGCAAAAAAGGTTAACTTTTTCCTCTTAAATCCTAATATTTAAGTGGAGTTTGATGAACAAAAAAGCAGTTCAAACCTAGTTTCAAATATGGTTTAATTTCTACATCTGTATTAACAGTTAGACCCGTCAAGACTCTTGCAGACAACAAGAAATGTACTCTTCCATGTTGTTTGCTTTCTGAAGTGTAATCAGGATGTACTTTGTGATCCCCAGATCCTTTGATACAACTGCAGAAAGAGTAGACTATAATGCTAAGGCTAGGACGTCAGAAAAATAAAACCACATCTTATAAATTATTTTAAATCCTCTACTTTTTTGAGCTTTTTTCTTACAAGTAATTAAACAGCCCTTTTTCTTTTGCTTAGTCTAAACATGAGGCACTAAGGTTACCCTTTCTACTTTTTCTCAACACCACGAGGATTAGCAAGCTTCTCTGCTTCATGAAGAAAAAGGGGCAAAACTTCCAAAATTTCGTGACTTCGACACAAGGGAATGTCAGACTGTCTTCAAGACCTCTCCCTACGGACACAGGCTTAGAGAGTTGGAGCTGTTCAGCCTGGAGAAAAGGAGGCTCTGGGGAGACCTTACTGCTGCCTTTTGATACATAATGGGGGCTTTTAAGAAAGACAGAGAGGCTTTGTATCAGGGCCTATAGTGACAAACAAGGAGTTATGCTTTTACCCTACAGGAGAGTAGATTTACACTGCATACTTCATAAGGATGAAACTCTTCACTATGAAGGTGGTGAGGCAGTGGCACACATTGCCCAGTGAAGCTCCCTAGAACTGTTCAAGGCCAGGTTAGATGGGGCTTTGAGCAACCTGGTCCAGTGCAAGGGTGTCCCTGCCCATGGCAGAGGGGTTACACTAAAGATCTTTAAAGGTCTCTTCCAACCCAAACCATCCTAAGGCTGGAGCTCCCTTCCCAAGCAGGTATAAACAAATACCTGCCATTTATTTATTACTTAATTTCATTTAATTATTAATTTCATTTCTTTATTTATAAATATCTGTCATACCTATAAAGGCCATGGTTCACCACCAACACAAAGTCCACGTTTCTGACATGCACGTTCTGTGGTTCTCACTAAGACTAAATTAGCAAGGTACAGGCAGAGAAGACCCATTTCTGGAGTCCTGAAAATGACTGAGATGCTGCACTCAGTCTCAATATGAGCACAAAATACCACTGCAGTCATGCACAGAACCACTGGCTCCAAAGTGTATTTCTGCTTCCAGTTCACCAAAGGCCTGGCCTTTGGACAGCACTTCAAAACATTCACTCTCCCTACTTACCCAAGAGACTCGGGAAACAGTAACTGACTTGCCCACAGTCTGTGATGATTGTTTACCTCAGCTGTCCTCAAATATGACCATGCACTTTTGAATAAATTGACAAATTTCACAATGTTGTTTGACCAGCTATCTTTTTCACATTTTCGGCTCAATGAGAAGAGGTGGGAGAATAATCCCAGAGATCCACAATATGTTTTCCAACTGCACTCAAAATTGGTTTGCATTATTTCCCCCTTTCAGTTGCAGTAAATATTTCTCACAAAAACACACTACTTCACACCTAATATGGTGCTATTCTTTCTCCATTCTTTTTCTTCCTCTTTCCTCACACAGTTTCCTGGTTTTTGTTCCCTCTTTAAGAGGTACATTGTACCTACAACACAATGAATCTGAAAATAATAATCCCCCCTCAGTCTTTCCCCCAGGAGAGATGATTCTTTAAATAAGATTTAACTCATTTTTTTCTTAGTTTTAATATGTAAAGGGGGAAAAACCCCACACGGCTGACAGATGTTTGTTTGGTTTTTACAACACTCTGTCTTTTAAAATACATTAAAATTAAATGTTGAAATATTACGCAAATCCTTATTTTTTGTATATCAATGTTTGTTTCCTAAATGAATCTGACACCAACCACTATCCTAATTTTTAAGATAATTATTAGTAACATAAGTGTATAAAAGGAGAGACACCACATGTAACCATGTACTGCTCTAAGAGCATCGAAGATCTCACCAGCTTTTCCAGATGGTAAAGTCTCAGGCTATGAGTGCTGCCTCAGAGCAAGTTTAGGCAGGGGAAGCCACAGGCACAGACAAGGAGTGCAACTGATGGTGCTCAGGCAGTGAGAGCACCACCCGTTGGAAGGGAAGGATCCTTCTGGCATCCGCAGGGGGGCTGCAGGGGAAGACATTTTTAAGTGAGGAGAAGGTGCTGAATTTAAAATGCATGGCACAGCACCTTGCCTAAAACCACTCCTGCAAGAACAACGAGCAAGCTTTAATCTCTTGCTCTCTCTTGCCCTCAGAATAGCATACTCACTCAGGACTTCTTTCTTCCTACATCGAAACCTGATGACTTGTCAATATGCCTACTGAGAGAAAAAAAGAAAACATAGACAACTTTCTTTTTCTGCACAGGCCTACCTTTCCCTTTTTGAAAAGGAAGGAACCATGAAAAAGAGGATCAAAGCCAATACAGGCACTTTCTGCATGATCCGCTGTATCAAGCATTCCAAGGCTCGCTCTTGCAGGGCTTGCAATGTCCTAGATCCCTCATCCTCAAATGCTTTTTAATGACAAGTAACATTAATTTATGACACTACCCCACTTTCTGAGATAAAATTGAGACCTAGTTTGTTTCACTTCTGATGTAGAATAAAACAGAATATGAAAGTAAACTTCCAGGACTGACATAAATAACCTGGGCATCAACATTGCAGCTCTTCCTCTTTGCCATTCAGAACAAGAGTGTTTAGTGTCACTCACATGCAAGTTCCAGACAGTCAGTTTACAAACACCAAGAAAATCATCTAACCTAGCATCACTTCTCTAAAGATCTGAAAGTATTTTGTGAAAATGTTGGAATAATGACTTTTGGGGAGTAATTTTTACTAAAAAAAGAAACATTTAGACTTCACTCTTGAAAAATGCGAAACTGTGTCTTAAGGAATGGGTTTAATGCAAAAATGTTCTGGAAGAAAGACTTCTCTGAAAGGACACTGGAAAGTAACAAAGACAGTCAAAGACAAGTAGTCTGCTCTGTGAAAGGAAGATGAGCAATCTCTAGGCTATGCTAGCTCTTTCACAGATGAAGTACAGAAGAGTTACACTGTACCAGCTGATTCTCAGCTTCCGACTTCCCTGACAGTCAAAGAAAACTTCTTACAGTACACTGGATCCAGCCTGTTTCCTATGATCTCTCCACAAATAATTCCATCATATGAGATTACCCTTCAAAAGTCTAGCTGACTAGCCATTATCAGCTCATATTTCTCCAGATGTTTTGTGATCTCATCCTTTCTTAATGTCTGTAGCATCTTGCCTACAACCAAGGTCAGATTTACTGGTTGACAATTTCCTGGTTCCTTCCCTGTCCCCTTTTCCCAGAACAAGACAAGCAAAATGAAAGCAACCAAGAGTTAGCATTGCAAAACTATTGCCCCTTGTGTCGAAAAAGAGACACACAAGGAAAACCACAAACTGACACAGCTTATCTTTTGTTTCCAATAAGAAGAGCAACAGATTTCCCTACAAACCCAACCCTTCAGCTCTAGAAATAGCATCAGCTTCTTCTCCTCTGTCACAAATTTCCCCACTCCATTCTTTGCTTAGCCCCTATCTTGTTTCTTACCTTTCCATTCCCCCCAGTTTTTCCTCTGAAGCAGCTGTGCCCTCTATAGCTGGCATCTTCAGAGTTCAGATGGCTCTTAGGATCCTTTGTATCAAGTGCCACAGCCATTCCTTTGAAATACCATGAAAGCCAGACGATCCTTGAACTAATCTGAACCTCAAAGGTTCTGGCTACACGGGTCATCAAGATAGTGCATTTGCTACATCCCAGGAACAGACAGAAGCCAAGATAAAAAAAAAAACAACACCCCAAAATAAAACACACACACACACACATAGAAAAAGAGGTAGGGAACATGGTGAGAACAGAAAAGAGAGAAGAAAGAAGAGGTGAAGAAAAACAGTAACACAAAAGACCACCCCCCAGGCTTCAAAAATACCTGGTAAAATATCTTGTAAGATCCTGTTTTGATTCATACTAACAGAGTACTGAAAGTATGAACCTGTGCTCAAAATAACAAAGCTAAAGTTCACCATCTGTGCTATTCTGCGAGGGAAAGTTAAAAGAGCAACAATCAGCATTTAATTCCTGGTCTGTATTTTACCTATGAATCTTGCATTCACTTCCTGCAATGAAGCCATAGGAAGACAAATCACAAGGGACCACTGGTTATTTATTAGATCATTTGTATTGCTCCATTCATTACAGAAATAATTCTCTAACCAAAAAAAAGTATTATTTTCAGAAGTGGAGTAAGAATCTTTTGTATAATTTCTCATTTAAAGGCCTCTACTAATTTTGATCAGCTTGTAAGTCAGAGACTCAAATAGTTTTACCTGCCTGGAGCCCACAAAAACTGACATTTGGAGTAAATGTTCTGGTTTTCATGGTTAAAATTACTGTGCATTGTTTATATACTTTTTAAAAACAAAACAGCTCTGCATTTCCTGCTAATTATTAATGGATGAATACACAGGTCTCTGCTGCTCTTTACAATTGCTTCACATTTCTCAGACTGAGAAATCGAGACTTCTATTTCCTTTTTCAAATGTCAGTGTACATTTTTCCTCCCCCTCTTTCCCTGCCTCCAAAGACTCCTTTTTTTCATAGAAGCTTATGCTGCAATAAGAAAACCGGACATACTAGGGAGGACAGAGATGACAGAGTATCAAAACACACAATCCCCCCTTTGTTAGCCGTGCAGAAAGACTTTAAAAAAAAAAAACAGGATGAAAACTGAAGACAATAGAAGGACCTTTATAAACAGGGACCAGAGCAGAAAGATGCAAGAAATCCAATGAGATCTTTAAAATGGATCCGTAAAGCAAGTAAAATACACTTGGGCACACCTCTGTTATCCAAAAAGTTCCACAGACACAACCAAAATTAAGGATACTCATGACATACATTCAGAAAACCTATAATCTCAGAGCTCAACAAGCAGCAATTTGGGCAGATAATTTTCTCCTTCTCCCCTCCTATTCAAACACAATTACAGCACCTCTGCAGCAAACCATTTCCCCATCCTTTCCCACTAAACAAACCTTCAGTGTAACACAGCGAGGGACTACATACTCTGGATGTACACATATAATACACCAACCCCATGTCCGAGTTCCTTCACACTTCCTACATGTGTGTTGGAACAGTTCAGCCATGCACTTATACAAAGAGTGGCCAGAAACTACTGTTTCTGTCTTCACACAAGAGTCTATTGCCTCGCTGTGATTTGAGTAACAGCACTGAGCATTGACAATGGGGAAAAGGAGGGGGGGGAAAGTTCATTCATAAATTCTTCTATTTCTGCCTAGTTGAGGTCAGACATGTCATGGGGATGACTCTGGCCCTGCACAAACAAACATCTGCACTACTGGAAGTAGAGCTTCCTTTAAGTGACTGACTTACAGAACTGCCAAGAGCTCTCGGCCAGGCAGCGATGTTTAATTTCATTTCTCCATTTGTATTTTTAATCTTGGAAACAAAAACAGAAATGTAAAGCATGCTAACAGAAGAAAACAACCCCGCAGTTCTAGAAAGCCCTGCTATTTCCCTGCCAGGCCAAAACACCTGCTCCTGCTAATGATGGCTTTATGCTTACTTACACCTGCCATCCAGAAGGGCTCCAGAGCACTTCACAGCCTGACTTATACATACACAAATCATTAAAACCACCAAAATTAAGCCACTCCTGGGTGAGATGTAGCAACTGTTTAACTGCATACAGCCATGCTTTTCAACTGCTCAGGACGTGAAGTGACACTATATCCAACCAAAGTGTTGAAGCACGTTAGGTTGAGAGAACATCATTGCCCAATCTGGATTTCGGACAGTCACTACCTAAAATATTTGCATGTGGAAAGCCCTAGGATCTTTAAAGAACACTTGCAGTGCAACCTTTGGTTTCATAAATGCCCCAAAAGACAAACAATATACATTTCCTATATCTAAAATCCCCTCTTAGCAGTCCCTCCCTACAGTAATTACTGTTTATGCCTTGACTTCAGAAGCTCACATATCAGACATCAGTTTTGGAAACATCCTGTTGTTGAAGCACGCGATCTGGCAGAGCCAGCAAACTGATAGGGTCAGGCAATAAATGTAGATTACTTTAAAAAAAAAAATCCTTTACAAAACACACGTACAAGTGGATCAGTTACCCCGAACACAGACCCAGCCAGAAGAACTGAATTTGTCAATTGATTCCAAAACAGCTACAAAAACCAAGAGAGCAACTGAGCTGACACACTGGCAGGTTGAGAAGATACAGCACTGCTTTCTAAAACCCTCCTCGTACAGACAACACTGAATTAATAGATGCAAAGTCAATGAGTAGAATGAAATAGGTGTCACTGCACATACTGAGAGGGTAAAAAAGCACTGGGAAACAGGTTAAAAAGATTAGGAAACCTGGCATTCAAAAAATGCCAAGGTATGTTTAACAGTTTGGGCATTTGGGCAAAAATCTGTGGTATCAAACATGCAGAACATGCAGAGTAACATTTTGGAAATGGAAATGTGCTCAGCACATAATCTCATCATATTATCAGCAAACTATAAGAGATAATAATCTGTGTCTCTAAGGCAATTTTAGAAAAAAAAAAAATCAGACCAGGAGATCTGGGCATCTTTTACTAAGATCTCCTCCAGAGGTCTCCTTACTTGAAAGTAGCTTTATCGTAATCCTAGAAACAATGAGAATTCAGTTCTCAAAGGTAAACACAGACAAGCTTGAAACACAACATGACTGTTTTAAGTTTCACACACATCTGCCTCTGAATTGTCCTGACAATATCCTTTTCATACTTTTTCAAATAAATATTCCTCCCCCGATTTTTGCACAGTGTTCCTCAAAATATCAATTTTTTTTTTAAATTACAGATAACTGCAGGAAGAATTGTAACAATAGACAGTTAAAAACCCTCAGCTTAAACTTTATTTAAACTAAAAAAAAAAAATCTCACTTTGATTTGAAGTTTCTAGATTCATAAGTGGGAATGGGAAGAGTAATTCTGTGTTTCTGTCTCCTGTTTAGTCCAAACACAGCATAATTCTCAAATACTTTATGAGAACAAGGCACATCAGAATTACTGAATGAGTTATTTAAACGAATGCAAAGTCATTTCCAACCAGAAAAAAAAAAGAAAAAACTTTATTAAAATATTCGTGTATCAACCATCAGATAATTTGCTAAACTACACTGCATATCCATCCATTAGAAATCTATGCTTCCACCCTTTTAAAAGACAGATTATTAACATGTTCTCTAAATTCTTAGAGATTTCTTATTGTTGCAGAAGAACTATCAGCCTTTATCCAGGTTATGATAATGCATTTATAATTTCTTCCATAAATAATTATGCTACACCTTTGCACCTTCAGGCAAGTTGTTGCAAACCCTCTAGAAAAATCCTGAGTCTGCAGAACCATGTAAGCTCCCCTACTGGTGCAGCACACAGATTCTGTTTTTGGTCCAAAAAAATGACGCTATTATGGAAAGTACCTAACACTGCTCTCTCCTTTTCAAGAAACAGTAGCAGAATACAAAGAAACAGGTAAGTAAAATACCATATAGGATCAATGCTGGGGTACTTGAAAACCAACACCTTCCCTAAAAAACCCACTGCTTTGGGAAGAAAACATTTAAGAATGCATAAAGCGTTACTGTACATGTGACTGTTTCTTAGATTTTCTTTAGTCTGTCAAGACTAAAGACTTTTTATAAAAATCAAATGTCATTAGTGGTACAACAGAAATGCACAGAATGCACAAACTCAAGGCTATTCTTCCCACCCAGGACACTGGTATCAAGATCAGTTCAGACACAAACAGAGTAGCACATTCTCTAGCAAGTCTCTGCAAGAGCACAGCATTGCTCGCAAAATACAAGCATATTTTTCACTGTTCATAAAGATGCACCTTCATTCTTCCTTCTAACACAAAAAGAAAAGCTACAGACCCACATATAATCCAAAACAATTTGCTACAGTTTAACCTCTAACACTCTAATTAGCATCTCCTTCAGTCACTATCCCTACCACCATTTTCAAAGCAGTTGACACAAGTATTCAGTGAACACACACACTCACAAAGAAAACCCCTTATACGTGCATTTTCTAAAACCTGACAGGAAGTCATGCACGCTCCCTATATGCTGTTTCCCACTAGGGTGAACAGGAAAATAATGGATTATTTGAAGACATGCTACTAAAGGCCAGATCATTACATGGGAGATGGTCAATCCACTGCTAGGAGGGAAGAGTCACTTACCTCGTTTGTGAAGCCAGCCTTCCTTCACTATTGCTACTTCATTCATAGTGGCAGGAATGTCTCTTGGAAAACCAGTTGATGCCAAAAGACCACTCTGTCAAAATTCCTGAACTCCAGCAGAAGACAGACGAGGGATTTTTCTCCGTTTCTCTCCTTCCCAGCTATTTCTAAAAGGATCAAAAGAAGAGTACACCATCATCTTGAAGCATGTCACAGATGTACAGTAAGGGATACAACAGGGAGTAACTTTCATTGCTGGGTTGTCAGTTTGGGATTTTTTTTTGTTTTATTATTATTACAAATCCTAAACAAGGGCTTAGCTCTTCACAAGGATTTTTGTATCTTGGTGGGTGGGGGTGCCAAAATACATCCTTGCTAAAGTCCTGCTTATTCACTCAGTAGGCTGATCACAGGCAGACTCGTAACATTACCAGACTGAATTAGAGGTGGATTCAAGACCTTACCTAGTAGACCTCCATCTCTGCATCATCACCTCAGTCTTCACAACAAAAACTCCGAAATTTCACAAAGTCCAGTTTTTGTTATTTCCTGGTAAGGAAGACTTCCAGAACCTCTTCTGGAAGATTTCTTTATAGCTGATAGCAGTCTACTAACCAGCACACAGTGTATCTTGGAGATAAACCTCTGAGAGCAAACATTCCTTTTCTGCTTCAGATTTTCCTACCTTCAGCATTATCCTGTTAATCCCACTCAAATCTCCTCAGCTCCTCAAAAATGATCTTCTCTACCTTTGATATTTGTAACTTCCAACTCTCCTAGCAATACACAACCAACCACAGATAAGCTCACGTACCTTTCTGTTACCCCAAATCAGCCCTTACAGCATCCTAATCAACTTTATTGCTCTTCCCTAACCACACTGCAGTTTGCTGCTGCCTTTCTCACAATGAAATACTCCCAAGTACAACTTGGGGTTTTTACCCCTCTGCTTTATGACACCAAGTCCTTATCTAAATAGTTCAAAATTGCTGTATCTTATTGAAAATGTGCTTTGCTCACGGCTGACTACCATAGAAATCTGTGCATTTCTCTCCCTCATTCAAAGTAATCTCTTCCCAAATGCATTAGCTTTTATTATTCTTCTAAATTGAATCTGATTATTTTTCTGCTTGTGGCACAAATGTTCCCTGTTTTTCTTTAATGTCTTCTGTGCTCTCCAGAGTGGCCGTGCTGCCATTCAATTTGATATTACTTGAGTGATCAAAAAACCTAATTGGTGACAAATTCCCAGCAGTAACCAACAAGTTTAATAAAACAAAACCCAGCAGCATTTGCAACCTGCCACCAAAGACCTGGCTTTTACTGGAGTCTCTCCTCAACCACAGAGACATCACATTCCCACCTAACAAATATATACCATCTCTGCATGCATTTGGCACCTGTGCATCAATTATCTCTGGGCATGCAGGTGATAGCCATCCATCAGAAACTAGATTAAAAAGCAACTAATTCCCCATTACTCACCAAGACACAACACTGGATGGAAGAAACAGGTGGTCAAAATGAATCCAACCTAGAACTGAAACCCCAGCAGGGGCAGAGGGCTCTGTACCATACATCACAGTGCTTTGAATCAGGCAGCCTTCAACACACAGAGCTCAAATTCGAAAAAGTTCCATCACTGCCAGCAAAAATGGATGGGTAGAAAGGAGGTCACTCCCCTGGCACTTTGCCTATAAACCTACACTGTTCATTATTATTCCTCAGCTTTTCCAGTTAACACTTTATTTTCTAGTTCTCCCCAGGAACAAGATGAGTTTGGGTTTTTTTCCCTAAATTACACATCTGCCAATTTCACTAGTCAGAATTCTCAACTCCATGGAACAGTTAAGATGCTTGCCTCAGGGAGAGAAAACACACAAAAAATTACTTTAGGACAAGTGACATGTAAAAATACATTAATTTCACAAATAAATCTGAGAACACCTTATGGTGCAGAATAGACACCAGTAATCCACAGCTGGAAGAAACTCCTTCAGCTCCACAGCAATCAGGATAGAACCTGATGAACATGGCAGGCTTTCTTTTTCCTTTCAAAATTGCATGCACAAAAGTCATGCAAGCTGGACTTGCTTGTTGATATTGAGAGGTTATGCTGTTGATGCTCAGAGGCTCCATCTGAGCATTGAGCAATTTGCAAAGTGTTGAACAAAACCCCTAAGATTATCACAACTTGCATATGGAAATGCAACACCCAGGTGTGAAAATTAACGCTTCTAACCTCATGTCAAACAGAGCACAAGGACTGTGCAACCTCCCTCTGCATCTTGAATTCAACAATTTAGTGGCACTGAGCAATCAAGAGTCTTTTCAATAACCACACATAAAAAAGGAAGCTACAAACCAAAGAAGTCTGTAGAAAGGACAATCCTATTATTAATAACAGAAAAAAACATGAAGGACTCAAATTCTGCAATCTGCAGCTAACTTACTCCAGGTTTTCCTGGGTTAACACTTGCCAGGATTACCATTTGGCAGCCTCCTGCTTGTCATCAGCTAAACTGTCATCTCATAATCTAAATTTGAATGACAACAGATCCAAAAAAAGCAGATCAACAAAGAAATACAAAGTTCAGAGGAACTGCTTTTTCTACTCTGTGGTGTCCAGGCAGTCCAAACTGCTTTTTCCTCGTAATTTCTACCTCAGAAACACCGGGCAACTGCAGCCCTGCTCTCAGGGATGTCTTTACCTGCCTGCCCCCTTCTAGGGCAGGGGAGCAGTGATGGGGGCGGGGGGTATTGTAAAGAATACACATATTGTAAATACATGTATTTACAGGGTATTGTAAATAAGGGGGTATTGTAAAGAAACCATGCACAGGCAGCAACGAAGTGGGAAAACATTAAATATTACCCAACATCAACCTGCAGCATGGGTTCCACCTCAGTCCTTCAGTCAGCTATGTCAGACTACTTTGTCTAACAAGATGTCCAAGACACAGCTCCAACAGCAGCAAAACTGCTAGATCTACTGTATTTTAAAACACACAATCAACATGTACCTAATATATCTATTTTAGTAAAAGACATTACTGAAGACAGTGGCAGCAAGCAAGAGTAACTTCTTGGAACAGAGGAGCAAGTTAACTATAGGTCAATGTACTACTGAAGATGCGTAAAGCAGAGAAAGTTCCCTTTCCATAAAATCCTTAGAGGGGAAAAAAACCGATGGAGTGATTACAGTCCGCATTTATGGCCATCTAGGAATGGTTCCCAGTGAATAGAGGGCATCTGAGGTAAGTATGACCTGGCTGCTCCAGTCTGTGTCTGCACTGGATTGAATACTGTCAAAAGCTAAACAATTTGGTCTTTCTCTTAGCCTTCTCTTCGCCTGTTTTTCAAAATGCATTTCTGTAATACTTTTTTAATACCAAAGTATCTCTCATGCAGTTGAAGTGCAGTAAATCATGAATGGCATGACATCAGCATTGTATCATGGTGATGCTGGTTTTGTGCTATATTAATTCCTTAAAGGTTATTAACTTCTTCATAAATAATGAGATAACTCACTTCCCTAGGCACTGCAGCAGCAAAACCTGCTTTAAGGAGTCAGTCAAACCAACCATCCAACAGAAGGTGGAGCAGAACCATCTTTTCCGTATTTGGGAGAGTCGTGTTAGAGCTCCTTCACTCATTCCCTTCTATATATTACACTCACCTTCTTTTGCCTCTACAAAATTAAGAGATGAATCTATCCTCCTTGTCCTCTTTCCAATATGAAATTTTATGTTCGTTTCCACTCACACCCTAAAGCAGAGCAGCAAGAAGAGGAACTATTCTGTAATGCTAAAGCTGAAACTTAGGCTTATGGGATACAGAGGCATCTATGGTAATCATCTCTTCTTCATGAGGGAGAGTAAGCCAGGGACTAAAAGAGAATCAGACCCACCAGTCTCAGTCTGGCCAGGTCACTCCATGCCCAGGCTGTAGTGGTTAACTCGAATCAGAAAGCAGGATAGAGCAAAGCATTCCCCTGGGCTAACACTGCCTGTCACACCACCAGTTACCAAGGCCCACTTCCCTGGTGTGGCACATTCCTGATGCTCCCAGGACACCGTGAGCCCCAATGTGCAACACATCCTTACACGTTCTCATAATGCACAGCAGCAAGACCAGGCAAAACAGGATCCAGCTGCCCATGTTTGCCTACCATGGCCACATGACACTGTCATGAGAGCAGATGAGACACAGGAACCGGACTGGGGCAGAGGGAGGTGAGTTTGGGTCCATTACAGGGGATACCATAAGCAACCTACCTTCTCTTCCCAGGGTAAGCTCAGCTGACAGTCAACTGCACCTAAACAGCACAGACACAACCCAGTTGGGCTCCAGCCAATATTTCAAGTGGAGCGTACAGATAGATGTCCCCACCAGGCTTTGACCAGTGAAGTACATCTCCTGCGTTACGCAAATCCTGCCCTGGGTGTTTCACGGGAGCAGCAGCGAATCCAACATTCTCAAGGCCCTCTGAGCCCGCAGCAGCTTCGCACCATGACCCAGTTACCAAATCTGGGCAGACAGCTTTCAAGGAAGCTTAGAAGGACCAGGTTGCTCCAGCATCTCAGCTTCCCTTACAAAAAGGCATTGTGGGCCACGACTTAGGTGTGGTCACCAGTATTGCTACTATATGCTGTGTGTCAAATAACACCACATCTAACCTGGAATTTCATGGCAGCAAGTGCAGCTTATCACGAGGTTCAAAAAGGTTTCTCAGATACTAAGCTAAGGGAAAATGCCAACTGGAAAACAAAAATCTCTACAGTTACATTCATTTTTTTCAATCTGTTAGCCTAATGTAGGTTTACAAAACTGTAATTTGAAATATTTGCACTCTCATGCCTTTGCTGATCAATAGACAGGAGGTTAATGCTGTTCAGGTGAGGGGCCAGAGTTACGACATCCAGCTGTCTAAGCTGCAACCCCGACTACAGCTTGATAGGACAAACTAAGCTGCTATTTCAAAACTCAGTAATGGCAAAAGAGCGACTTCTTCGTATCCCCGCTGCAGCCCAGACAAAATCCTCTTTATGTTGCCAAACAAGAATAAGTCTTTTTACAGTTTATGCTCATGTAATTCTGTGCTGCTCAGAACTTCTGTACCAACCTGAGATCCATTTAATCAAATTCCATTTGAAAGTATTTATAACAGAAGTTTTGTTCCATGCTCAAAGAAATCAAGTCAGTCAGGAACCTATTTAATTGTTAATGTAATCACTTGCAGCATATTTTTATAAGACTGTAAGTGAATGCTGGAGCTAAAAGTGACTTGTGGACACTGGATCAATTGTTAAATTTGATTTACCACTGCTGCACACCAAAATCAGTTCCATAAACACCACACACAACACAAACCCTCCTATTTAAAAAATCAAAGGTAGTTCCATAGTGTCTTTAAATCTGTTAACTCAGACAAAGGTTGTGGCTGTCATCATGAAATTAACTACTACATAAAAGTAATTACTAGTCATGCAGTATGTCAAATTTATTTACCTGCAAACAAATATTCTTCAGCATTAAGTGTTAATAACTCCCTTTTATAACTGTATTTTGAAATGTCATCCCTCCTGTAGTATAAATAAAACAAACAAGTGCAAATCATGGATTTGCTTCTTATATGGTAGAGGTGGTAGGAAAACAAAGCAAAATAGTTAAATACTTCCCCCAAGGGGGCTGGGGGACACACACTACCAATACGGTGCAAGCAGTATCAGCATCACTAGCGTCCTGTCAGTAAAATATACAAAAAGTACCAGCACGTTTATGTGCTTGATTATGTGTTTTACCAAGAAACGGAAGCAAAAGTCCTACAAGTCTCTAAGAACATTTCAGCAACTGCAGAATTTCACCGGGGAGGGGGCGGGGGGGGGGGTCGGGGGGGGGGGGGGGGGGGGGGGGGGGGCATCTGCAGGCAGCTCCCTACAGCTCTGCAAAACACGACTGCAAAAAAAAAAAAAAAATCAAGTCCACAAGCGCTACACGGCCACCTACACACGCCAAATGCCCACGGAGAGAATCACACCCCCGTCGGCAAACACTCAGTGGTCCGCAAAGCGGAGCAGCGCTGAACAACGCGGCCGCAGAAGACAAGGGGAGAAAATGGGGGCGGAGGAGGTGGGGAAAAGGGGGGGCCTTCGCCTACTTTGCTCGCTCCTGTTTTAGAAACAACACAAGCCACCCCCTACCCGCCCCCACCCCCGTTTCCCCGGGGGATGCTCGGGCAGGGGCCGGGGCGGGAGCAGGCCCGAGGGGAGCCCCCCGCCCCGCCGCCCTCTCACCCACCGCATCCCGAGGGAGCCAACAG
>WEIV01001409.1:23870-54249 GCA_013390005.1 Calyptomena viridis
CCCCTCCGCCCACCCGCCGGCCCGGCCCCAGGCCCCGGGGGCGGCGTTTCCTGGCCCGGGGCTGTGTTCCCCCTTCCCCAGGCACCGTCCCGGCGCTGTAACGGGGCGCTGGGGTCGCTGTGCCCCGCGAGGGATGTGGCCTCCCTGACTCGGCCTAGGGGCCGGGTGTCTGCAGCGTGGGCAACTTCACAGAATCAATCAGTTTAGAAAAGGCCTCCGAGATCACCGAGTCCAACCTATGACCGACCACCACCGTGTCAACCAGACCACGGCACTGAGTGCCGTGTAAACACCTCGAGGGACGGTGACTCCACCACCTCCCTGGGCAGCCCATTCCGATGTCTAATCACCCTTTTGTGAAGAAACTATTCTTAATGTCCAGCCTAAACATCACTTAGCACAGCTTAACACTATGCCCTCTTGTCCTATCACTAGTTGCCTGGGAGAAGACGCCGATCCCCACCCGACTGTAACCTCCTTTCAGATGGTTGTAGAGAACAATGAGGTCCCCCCGAGCCTCCTCCAGGCCAAACAACCCCACCTCCCTCAGCTGCTCCTCATAAGACTTGTGCTCCAGACCCTTCATCAGCGTCATTGCCCTTCTCTGGAAAAAGGGTAACCCCCAAAACAGGGACTCTATCCCCCCATAGGCAAGAGGCTCTGGCAGCCCCAGCATTTCAAACTCTGGGAAGGGCCAGGCTCCTTTAAACCTCTTGGGATGCTTCCAGCAAGTTCCCCTGAAAGCATAGGGTGCCAGTCCACTTTCTCTGTGCTCGGAGGTTTCCCTGGCTTGTGTAAAATACAAGTTGATTAAATAATGTGGTACCTTGGAGGATACTTCAATATCCTTTTCCACAGCAGACGAGCTGCAAGGCATTAAGAAATTGCCCATGGAGGGGCTGGGACAGTGAGTCTGGATGCTGCACCCAAGGCTGTCCTGCTCTCGCAGCAGGAATGACTCAAAACATCACAAATTACTTCAACTGTTGCTTACAGTATGGCACTATTTTTGGTAAGGTTTTTCAGAGCCATTCTGCTCTGAAAAACAATGTTGTGGAAACACCTATGACAGATTTACATTTCTCCGCCCTTCCACTATCAAAATTTGTCCTCTTTGGTCATTAAGGGATTTTGTTTATTCTCTAATTGACAGTGCCATAAACGTTAACTGGGCTGTAAGAACTGATTAGATTTCCTCAGAAATGTACAATCACTGATGATCGCATTTCTGCCATCGGAAGCTGGCTGGAATTTAGGAAACGGCACATCTTCCCACTGTTTTGCACTGTTGGCAACATAAAAGTGCATAAAACGCCTTTACAGCAGTACAGCTGGGAAATATGGATCTGCTTTTACACTTGTAGCAAACCTATTGGATAGAATAAGAGGCTTTTCTACCACATCATTCGAGTGATTGTAAACGTTTAGTGAAATTCACTTTCTTCTTCCATTTTGATCAGCTAGATCTGACTAATCATATCTGTCATCAAATCTGAGCATCAAATGGATGGTTGGATTTTGGTACACCAGGGTGCTAGAGAGGCTAACAACAAGACAGAGGAGAAAAGGCTTCACTCTCCTTCACAGAGGAGGGAGAAAGAGCAAGGCCTCTTTTCCCACCAAGGAACAGACCAGTTCCTCCTGGCAGAGCAGCTACACGAGTGTGGGATTCTCTGTGTGTCATCTTTAGTTTTACTGGGGCATATTTCAGTGAGGCTTTTAAAATGTACCATTCAGGCAACTTAGCAGACTAAGCAGACCCCACAGTACTGGCCCAGCTACCTAGTTCAGGGTCAGATCTTCATGTCCTGCAGTCACTGGAAAGATTTCTGTTGATGAGGGGGCCGAATGGAATGGCTGTGGGAACTCTCTAAGATGTAAAGATAATGGAAAGGAAAAATCTGGGTTTGTGATCACATTTTTACCCACCATGCGTTACGTACAAAATACTTAATACATATTAAAAAGTAGGTAGTCATTAAAAATCCATGTAAAATTAAATTAATCATCAGTGTGCAAAGCTTGCAGGCAGCTCAGAGGGCACGTATCTTACTTAACAAAAACAATGAGAAAATTAACTTATGAATTAAATGTCTTCGGACTGCAGTTACACATAGAAGTAAAGAGCACATATAAGTACAGGAGTTCACTGCCCATACAGCACTTCTGTCCAGGCAGGGGGATCTCTGGTAATAGATAGAGCAGGAGAGCTTTCTTGCCTTCCTGCCAAACCCTGTCCTGATTGATAAGCTCCCGGGCTGCGTGGTGAGCAAGGTCATTAGGACTTCCCCCTGCAAATGAAGCAGCAGTTTAAAAAATAAGATCATAGGGTAAACAGTTTTCTGTCCTGAAGAGAAGAAAATAAACCTCCGTTGTTTGCTAGAAAGGAAGTACAATTAAAAAAAAAAAAATTTCAACACGAACATATTGTTTAGATTTGCCGACTGTTGATTTACCATGATGAAAGACAGGCCCAAACTAGAAAGTTTGGATCCCGATCTGGATCTGACATTCCCCAAATCTGAGGGGGAAGTGTGATTCAGAGTCTGGAGTAAGGGCTTATCTCTCAAACACAGCAAAGTACTGTGTATAAAAATACCCAGGTAAAGTAGGAAGTGCCTGATCTGCAACAACAAGAGTGACTTTGTATCAACAATGAACAAAAGCAGCTTTTTTTTCTTTGAGAACAATGAAATCACTCAGAATTTTTATAAATACAAACAATGTGGTTTTTATCACTCAGTTATCATCAGTGGGATTATAGTCTATAAACCCTAATTTTCAGGGAAGTCCCTAGTTTTCCCTGAGCACTTCCTCAGATTTCACATCTGTTAACTCTAATTTATTAAGTGCTTCTGGATAAGGTGCATCAACTGTGCCTTGGTATCATATTGCCTGAAAATACTGAATGTAGAAGTGGCGAAGAATAGTTGATAGCCAGATAATGTATTGGTACTGCAACAGAAGAGCAGGCGCTCCTGCTTGCATCCTTTTTTAACACATATATAAGTAGCATATAATTCAGTGTCACTTTTTAAAGTTATTTTCAAAAGTTTAAATTATGAAGCTTTAGATAAAATTGGTTTTTATTCAGTCAGGCATAAGAAGAAAGACAAGCATGGTAAGATGAAATGGAATTACTGAGTTAACCCCCAGTAGAAGAAGCTCTGTTCCATGATTTCAAGTAATGACAGCACCTTTGTGGACCAACCAACAATGAATTTGTTCCTTTTTTTTAGAAGGTGGGCTGCACTCAGAGTTACTTAAAGGAAGAAACTATATGACATCCTATTAGAATTGCACAGCTAATATCTCCATTTAGGCATTAACAGCTTTTAAACAAACACCTCAGGTTTGGTCTCAGACAAAAATCTTGGTTAATAAAAATACAAATTAAAAATGCCTTTCACAGCACCAAATATAATAAACATAGTTGTGCTTCTAAGACTGAAGGAATCCAATGTTTGAAGGTGCATTTCTCAATAGCAAAACAATAGCAGGGTCTCTGGAAAAAAAAAAATAAATATTGCCATGCTGAAACATTATAGGTTTGCTAGTTAGAAATTCATCTTGAGAATATATAGATGTACGAGTTCAATTGTACTTCTCTGATGAATTTCCTACAAGACTGTCAACTAAACCAGTAATGTGAAGAGCAGCATTAGTGAAGCCTGTTTGCTGCTTTTCCTGGTGTCTTGCTAAAAGCCCTGGGAGAAGTGGGACAGGAGACCTAGCTTTGGTTTCCAGCTTCTGTTCCTGGTCACCAGGGTGCCAAAGCTGGAGAGCCCTGGCAGGGTGTCACTGCTGTTGACAAACTCCCAAGTGAGAGCAGTACAGTCCTCTTCACTAGGAATAATGACATCCATGACAAGGGTGAGCAAACATGCAGTGGGCAGGAACTGTATTGGTTTGCATAGAAAATGGGCTATTTAGATATAAAACATACAAAACCAGCAAAGATCAGTTCTGTGCCATACACCACTGCAGTCACTTTTGTTGTTACAGGAATAACCACAAGTCCCAGTCTGTACCAGGCACCATTAGGTGCTGTAGACACACATCAGAAGACCTGGGCTTTGATCTGAAGGGACTGAAGTCTGCTTCAAACCGCTGCTTTTCCCCCCTCCTTATAAAGTAACACATCATGTGTTCTTAGGTCTGGAAAGATACACAAAAACGCTGAAATTCTGATGATCTGTGTGAGGGAACATCATGACCTTAACTATAGTCAGAGTGGCAAATCTCTGAGACTGAAATACTGACATTGTAGACACATATTAAAAGGAGGAAAAAAAAAAAAGAAAACAACTTTCAGGTTCCTGATGCAATCCCAACCCTCATACACCCAATGCTGATTATGTTCTTTACCTAAAATTACAGAGTTAAGCATGGTGTGGGCATATTAACTTGAGTGCAGTTTCAGTGGTTGATTACCCATGCAAATCCCCACATGCAGATCTCCATGAAAGGAGCAGCAGCTGGATGAGGGCGCTGGCACAGCAATGGATTCTTGGAGCACTGGTTCTGGCTGCATTGAGCTCCAGGTGATAACCAGCACAGAGCAGCTCAGCCTTCCTCATGACATTTGCAGTTTCCTGGAGACTGAGAGCTGTAATTGAATTTTTAAGGTTAGAAGCATTATGGTGACAGGGGCTTCCCATATCTTTTAAAATGTATATATGTATGACATTTATCCAGTGGATTGGCAAGTATTTTTATTATTTGTGTAGTAATGCTGGAAGAGAAGGGATTGCTTTTAATTTTTTCCATGCATTTTTAATGGCATCTGCGTGCATGCAGCAATCTGCTACACTTTGAATCACATGCTCAAAATTGTATAGTTTGAAAACTTTTAAGGGCAGAGGTGACTATTTCAGAATCATTCTGGTCTGACCCTCTGGCTACTGCAGCTACGAAATTGTACTTAATGATGTCTAATCAGGTTTGAGCTTATACTATCACTTGCCCTCAGTGAAATCACTGAGGTCTCCTTCTCTGCCTGACTTCTTCTTGTCACAAGACTTTTAAGTGCTTTTACCAGCCTTTGGCTACAGCTATACTGGGTTTTTTAGTTGTGTCCACAGATAGGCTTGTGGCTGCTGCGCTCTGTGGCCAGAGTGAGTTATGCCCATCCTGCTGTGAGGGGCTGGGCTCCTCTCCAAGCCCAAATCCTCTTTCTCTGCCTGTAGCCTGAAATTCCCTGAGATCAACAAGCTGCAATGCACTCGGTCTGTGTGGGCAATAGTGGCCCTGGAGGAATGGTTTTCTGGAGTGATCCGGTGGGTGTGGAGGACCCTGTCTCCACCTCAAAGGTGTTTCAGTGAAGTGAGGGTGATTTAGGCTTGCCATAATGGGGTCCCATGGAGTGTGTGCCCAGTGGTGGCCAAAGTTCATATGAATTGCTCTGGAGGATCTCACTGCTTTACGTTCACTGGAAGGGAGCTCAGTTCATGCACTCCCTGACTGATCTGTGATACGAACCAAACCACAGGAAATGGGTATGATCTGGAGATTTGCCTCAACAACACAGTCCTGATTCAGGCACACTTGTGTAGACTTGGACATTGAAAACATTGCTTCCATATGAGCTGATGGTATCCACAAGTTAAGAAGATATTAGGGAGAAGTTTAAGAAGATATTAGGAATAAGAAACCGCCACATGTGCTGCAAAATTCAGGCTCAAAAATCCTGCATATGTGCTGATATAACAAGTACCTATTTGGTTGCCCACCTCACCTGTCACCATACTTGGCACATAACATCAGTTTTCTTGGACCTTGAGACATCAAACACTGCCTGTCTGCTGAACTTCGCATCCCAGCCATGAACAGAATGGCTCATGCATTAAGCTGGGTCCACCAAGAGCCTGTGTAAATCAGGAACTCACCATCCCTTTGGGGCTGTGTGGGACAGGACCTGCCTCACAGCAGGTCCATGCCCAGTGCTGAGCACAGTCTCTGCAGGAGCTCCTTGGTGCTCATCCAACATATGCACTCAATTTTAAAGTAATAAAGGCAACTGTGAAAGAAACCAACCTGTTGACCAGCCCTGCAGTCTTCAGTGCCCTCGGCCTTGTCATGTGCATTCGGCTGGAGAAGCGGCTGCTCCTCAGCCATTTACTGGTTGCCAGCCCAGAGGGAATCAAGCCCACTGTGTTCCTCTGCCGCATCCAGCCTGGCTCTCACACAGCGTTCCCTCTGCAGCCCCTGAGCCTGCCAGGACAGGCTGGCACTTGGAGAGGATGATGTCACAGAATGGGCAGGGCCTCTTTGCCACTGATAACATCTCAGCAGATGTCCTCCAAACGTGCGCACGGTTCTCCCATTGTAGCATCTTTATTGTCCATTTACCATTAACAGGCCTATCTTTTAAGTCGGCAAAGAGGTTAATCGTTGCTAAAGACCATGTTAAAAAGTGGAAAAGAGCTTTGCCGCAGTTGTTTTAGGTGTTTTTTTATTTATTCTTGGGCAGGAAAACTTTGCATTTCAGTAAAACACAGGTACTGAGGTACTTCAAAGCATATAAGTAGACTACCACTGAAAAAGTTTATAATTTTCCCTTGTTCATTTACCCTTTTCCCAAATAAAACAAGGGATCAATGAAGTTGTTACACTGTGCACCTTACACAGGCACCTCTATGATCCCATTAACTATAATCTGTTCCCCATAAATCCTGCAGGTTTTACTCCCACCTACAGCGTCTCATCCCTATTTAGAAAATCAGATCTACCCCAGGGTATCCTTCTGGACGTGCAGAGTTCCACTGAAATCAGCAGGGATCTGTTTAAGGACATGCCTGCAGAGAGTATCTGTTATTCTATATTTACACAGTACCCAGCATAATAGGACATGAAACCTGATTAAAGCCTCCAAACACTACTGCCATGGAAATCAGTCTTGTTATTGACTGATGACTCAACATGTCTGGATTTAGATGGAAGAGGGCTACTTTCAATTCTCAATTCTTTTATAGACTCTCTGCATAACCTAGCCAAGTCATTGAATCTCCATACCTCAGACACTCCTGTATTTAATACAGAGAAAGTCAATCATTGATTAATTCCCTTCTCCCAGCCCATTCTGCGGTTTTTTGATTATAGGTTCCTTGGGGAAGATGTTGCCTCTTGTGGAGTGTGAGGACATCGTGCAGCACCAGGGAGCTCTGGCAAGCCTATAGATGATAAAATAACAATCATGTTCAGTAGCACAGAAGCAGCTGTGATTGTCCTAATATTTGTCCTTGTAGAGTCATTTTTAAATTGAAAGCACACCTGGGATAATTCCAGAAGAGGCTGAACCTGATCCTGGGATGATGACAACCTTTGAGGAACCTAAGCTATAGCATTGCCTTTAACAAAATAAGAAAAGGTAACATAAAGGGAATAATGGAGTTTTGTGGGGTTTTTTTTCAAAATGTAAAGCAGTATGGATGTATTCAAACCTTAAATAAAACACCAGCAGCCACACAGCTTTCTCTCTTCATGAGAACAGATGTGGAAAGCCATTATTATAATTTGCAAATAATGTTACCCCCTTATGTGTGTCATTGGAGCTTTTTTATGACATGGATTCAGCTAGACAATTTCTTACATAACACTGTTATTCTGTTTTTATTTTGGATGTAGTTATCAGGTGATGGTTTCTCATGTACAGGTTGCATTAATAAATAGCCATAAATTGCACAGCTTTTTAGCTCTCAAAAAATCAGTATTCTGAAATTGTGAAGGTGTTTCCTAGAATAGAATATTTGCCAAAAGTTAAGTCCAGGAGCAGGCACAGATCCCTGCAGGTATGCCACACAACTTGCACAGACGACCATTATTAATACAAATCACTTCAATTAAAATTGACACATGAGCTAATTAATAGGATGTTGATTGATAAACAAGACTGAGCTCATTTTATCCAGGCATTTGTTAATTACCTGCCCGATGTTGCAGCTGACCAGTGAGGACACACTCCTGCTCTAAGGAATGTCGTGGCATTCGTGTGCATTCCCATTTACCAGAGATGGGCTGTATGTAGAAAATAGCAGTGTTTTTTAGCCATGGGTTTTAAAGTTTCATGTCTACCTGCATCACAGATGTGATACAGTATGCATCAGTTCATCCACAATAAGGTAAATAATATCTGCCACGTGATGCTACAGTAAATTTTCACATTATTTGCTGACCGCAGGTGTATTTTTTTCTTCTCTCCTCTATTTCCCCCCACATCTGACAGCACTGGCAGCCTCCACAGTGCTCTGTAGCAGCGAGCACACTGCGACACTGTTGCAGGGGTTCCCTACAGCAGAGCCTTCCCAATGCCATTGATCAAGCACTAGTTAAGTAATGCAAGGTTGCTCTAATTCCCTGACTCATCTCCTGTTCCCCCTGGAAATCCTAAACGTGGTGCTGGAAACCAAACTGCAGTCCTCTGCAGCAGGATGAAGTAACTTTGATTGCTGAGTCACCACGTTGACCCACACAAATTTATAGTTAGCAATAGTCAAAAATGCTCATTGTAATCTTATCATGGTTGAGGTACTAACAGCACGTTCCCTGGATATGCATTTAGCCTGGCTTTCAACTCGGGACTCAGATTCCCCAAATCACTATTTGTGTAATGTTTACAAAAACACATTTCATTTTAAGTAGCCTTGAATTATTATATTCCTGAGGTCCTTTTCTTATGCATATGTCATCTTGGGGCTAATCAGCATTCTGCTCTTGCATTTGCAACTGCTGAGAAAGTCAGACCTTAAAAAGCCGTAACTCCTTGACAATTTCTGCCCGTCGATAGCTTGTACAAGCTGTTTAGGTGTAGTAAGTAATGTGGAGGAAAATTGAAGATCAAATTATTTCAGGTATGAACTAAATCATTGCTTTGTAGCCACCAACACATCTTGCTCTGCATGATGAAATTCTCCTCATTATGTACTGCATGCTTTTACAAACACTGCTGTCCTTCTGAGCATGATATATGTTTCTCCAAGAGAAATCCCTGTATTGCCACAGTGGCATCACTATGGAACATTTCTGATAATGTGAGTTCTGAGTCCCACTGCTTTAGATGCAAATCCTTTTTTCTGGTCCACGATGTGATGTGTAATGTATTTGATATGTGTCTGACTGCAGAGACAAATGGAAGAGTAGAAATACTCCTGTGCTACAGTTTGTTTCTAAAACTGATCTTGGCCAGTCAGCATAAAATGCATCATGTCAATGTGATTGCCATGATGCTTTTTCATTAGGAGAAATGATTCCTCCACAGGGCAAAGAGGAGTTGAGTGGGGATGCCTTTACTGCCCCTTTCAAATTGGCTAATAGAGAAAAGTCTGCTTGCAATTCAAAGCTAATTATGAAAACAGATCAATGTAAATAAAGATGAAGGAAGAGGGGACACAGATCAGAGAAGACACAAATGAAAAGGCATGTGACTGGTTTAAAATACGAATGAGCTTCTGTTAAAAGAGCTCTCTTCAGTGACCTTCTTTCCTACCATGTGACTAAATTCTTTAATCAGGCACTGTAAAGGAATGTTAAAATTGTCTTTATTTTCATTTCAGATCTGGCCACTTTAGTCTATACTTGCTGTATTCATTTATTGCTTAAATAATCTCACTTTCTGCTGAAGTCAAAGGGAGTTTTTATTGTAACCCCTCTCCTGGCTCTGCTCTGGGCTGAAGTTGTGGTGCCTGCAACCTTTTAGAATCCCGAGGGCCTGTAGTCAGCCAGCTCCATGCCATTATCAGGTCTATCTGGGAAAAGTGCAACTCATCTTATAGCCAGCAAGTGGCTATGGAAGGAAGCTGATCTCTGTGCAAGGCCCTGGGCTGAAGAGTAAACTTCTCTCAAAACAGCCAGTCCAACTGTGAGCAGAGGGTCCCTCTCTTTGAAGTTTATATTTAACCAACACAAATGTCCTAAAAACAGGCCTAGAGAGGTAGCAAGATGGGTACCTGCATCTATGCAGCTTCTTTAATTTATCAAAATCCCTGCTCAATCACAGACCCAGACCTGGAGGCAGCATTTACTCGGTAGCACCCAGTGCCAAATGCAGCAATATGGTAACTCCTTCTCTGCTCCCCCTACTTAGACTTCCAAGGATCACAGAAGAATTTCTGACGTGCTCCAACACTGAACAAAGCAATCTCTGATCTTAAGGGAAGAAAAAAAAAAGAAGGGTTCAGTTTAATACAGGCAATTGGCAAAGGTTCAAATTGCATCTTATTTTAGCCAAAGCTGTTCACCAATCCTGAGGAGAGCTGTGAATTTTCAGCTCCAGTCGGATGCCTAATTATTCGTTTCTCCTTATCTTGCTTTTAAGATCTTGCCAAGGCTGCACCCATCCCTATATCTCTAGGCATTTGAATACCACTCAAGAAGCATCTGAACTCTTTGACGTTCAGCCTGTTTTTGAGTCACCACGTAACCTCTCAGGAACCCCTGCAGATGATGGTGTGCTGACAAAGAGCACCTCACACTGGAATGATGCTGCCTCTTACCTGTAGAGGTACCACTCCATGCACCATACCTGGAGGGTATCTGGGACTTTCAGCCTGCTCTCACCAGACAAGAGCATGCCCTTTTCTATGGGATGTTTAAGCAGAGCTACTGTGTGACAAATAATAGCATCTATTTTGCTCTAGGCAGGCCCCAAGATTGAATCCACAGTCTGATATTGACTACACAGTGGGGGCTTCCTCAAGTTGCTGAGTCTAAATGAAAGTGAATGGTAAAGAGGGTAAAACATGCAGGTTGTGCAGCACAAAATTAGACTTTTCAAATATTCCTGTTTTGGTTTCGTCCCCACCCAACTTCCTCATCTTCCATTCCCTTCCCACCCATGTTTTCTGCAAAGATCCCTTTCAGAGACACATGGTGCACTTGCTTTCTTCAGAGCTTTACTTCACTTTCACTGAAGTCTATGTCAGATCTGAAGAAGGATGTGAGAAGATCACATCTGAGCCCCAGAAGAAGGACACTTTGACTTCTGGCAGGGCATCAATTGTAAAGTCAGAACAGATTTTTTTTTTAATGCGTCACTTACAATTAGAGGAGGAACCTGAGTGATGGATAACTCTTATGCAGGCTTTCCACAGGGGATAGGCACACCCAGGTAGTCTCTCCACTAGGAGTGACTGATGGCATTTTATATGGCCTGTAAGCAGTGCTGTACAAGCCAGAGGATTAGTTTCTTAACATAGCATGTGAGAGGATGCTATGGCTTCCTGTACCATCTCCCACTTTTAGATCTGCTTATACTGACTGTATCACTTATAAAAATTATTATTGTTTATTACCTTTGGCTTCAAAAATGGCCACCTGCCAATCTGGAGTACAGGACATGCTGAGAAAGAAATTCATTTCAGTTTGCTCTTTTATCAGCAGCTTCGTGCTTGAGCTTCAGATTTGGGTAAGGAAAGTCTAAATGAAATTCAGATTGGATAATGCAGATCCAAAGTGTCTTTTTTAACCTTACAGACCTTTGTAAAACACATAATTTCCTGTGATCCCTGGAGAGTGTGTGACACCAGAGCCCCTCTCTAAAGAGCCTTGCTGTGTTTCTCTTATGCTTTAAACAGAGCAGGCATCAGTGACATTGATACATAATTTAGTCACCACCTTCAGGGTACGTTAAATTAGCAAATTCCCTAATTTGCTAGGAATTCACATAGATGAATTGATGATTAAATAGCTGATTGAACTGAAGAACCCAAATGGAACAGTTTGTTGCTAATTTAAATGCTCTCTCTGTCTAGACCACTCTCCTTGTTACATTCTAATTGACCTAATTATTTCCAAAAACACTCTTTTAGTCATTTCTTTTGCATTTAGATCATTCCATATGGGGGCTGGATGTGGGAGGAGGGCTGTTCTGGTGTATTCCAACAGCAGAAAGTATTTTAAGCAGTTACTTTGGATAGCAGCAGCAGTGACTGGTTACGAAGCTGGAGAACTTCATGTAGACTCGGGGAGAAGATTGTGGGCTCCCTGTTTCAACTCTGCCACTGCACAACCACATCCAAAATGTCTTAAGAATGACCACATCTGCAAAGAGGTCTTCTCATCCAAATTTCAATGTTAGGGCTCAGAGATTTGATCAAGTTACTGCCATCTGACAAGCTAGTGCTTGCCAGCCTCACTGAGCAGGGCAACTGCTCTAACCATGTGCATGCTTAGCCTCCTCTAAAGGCAGCAGAATGGCACTTCTTGTGGTGGGGAAAGCAAAGCTGAGAGAGCACATAGTTGCTGTGGGGAGCTATTGTTACTGCTTGTAGGAGCAAGTACCCACAGAGTTACCACATCTCAGCTGACACGAGGTGTGAGCTTATTCACTCACAGTAACTGGATTGTGCATCTGAGCCCTGCACAGACCTGGGTTTCCCTCACATGGCAGTATTATCTTTAATTTATAGTAGTGAGGACATCAGCTGTTGGATGAAGGAAAATTAAATGCTAAAACATATTTCTGGTCCTCCAGAACCTCCATCTTTAATGTCAGAAAATAAAGCCAGATCACCTGTAGATATTCTTCATGGAGAATCCACAGTGGTCACTGGGAGGTTGTTGCAGCAGCTCATCATTTGCCCTGAAAGCATGCTTTACACAGTCAGGCTGAACTGAAAGAGTTTCACCTTCGAGCTCCTGCTTCTGTTTTACCTTTGGTTGTTGAATGTTCACCAAAAGTTACTACAATCATTGATGGACCCAGAACGGCTGTAATTGCGTTTAACTCTTCTAGACTGCAATGGCAGATATCAACATGTGTGATCAAAGCAGCTTCTTGTTTCCCTCATTTAGAGAGAGAAACTGAGGTGGAGGAAAGAAAAATTACTGTCCCGTGTCTTATACAGAACCAGTGATGGTGTAAGTAGAGAACTGGGGTGGCCTGGTTAAAGGATTGTCCCATTAGGCAGGAACATTTTAACCAAAGCTCACACTATTTTTAGCCTGTCCTTCAGTGACATCAGCTGAATTACCCCTGGCTCACATCTGGTGGTTGAGAGAAGAGAATGGGGTTTAAGACGCACAAAAATGCATTTCGTTGTCCCTGGAGGATGCTTTGATTTTTCTCAGCTTTCTGTAGCTGGAGATGTGTCAGTCAGATGTTGTGCCAGATGTTTCCCACAAATTGTCACATAAATGAAATAGCTGGAGCAAGGTAGGAACACACCTGTCTGCCAGTGCCTGCTGACTGCCTTTGGCAAACTATGGCTCTGCTCTTCTTCCAGTCAACTTCAGAAGACCAGCCTATCCAGGGGACCCAGAGCAGGTGGTGATGGCCACAATAATTGGGAGAAGACAAATACAGTGGCCACCCTGGTCCAGGCTGCCCGTTTCCCTCACTCCCTGTTCAGTTCAGGACTCATTAGCAGGGGCTGGTTGGTGTAGACTCATTTAGTGGCAATGCTGAAGGTCTGGACAGAAGGGCAGTTACACCACCATGGACAAGAAATAGCATAAATCTTGCTGGTACAAATGATTCTGCTCCAAAAAACCTTTTGACAGCTTCCCCAGTAAAGTTTCTTTTCCATATCCAGAGTGCCAGGCGGGTGTTTCCTGGATCTAGGGCTTTATAGGAGGTTTTCAGCTTACAAAGCACTGGATGTTTTCAGTCGCATCAGGCCATGAGAAATTTCTGTCGTGTACTCATTTCTCAAATTAAGTGCATAAAAAGATGCTGCAGGCAGCCAAGTCTCACACAGTTCCGGCCATGTACTGCCAAATCTTTATACTCTGCCACTGACCGACACAACTGGCAGCCAAAAGTGGCTGCTGAATCCAGCCACCTCCTCCAGGGGTGGTGCACGATGTTCAGATGCAGAACTCCCTCCCCTCTGTGTACCACTGACCAGGGACTCTCCAGCCTGGCCCCCAATTTCCTGATCCCCCCATGCTACACCAATAGCAGTGAAACAGATCTCTTTCCCTTTCCTCGAGGCAGTGTCTCCCTTTCCACCCTAGGATATCCCAGTTCACGTGGATTCCTTTCAGAAAATAAACCCTTTATTAGGGAATTTAGTGATAAAAATTGGGGCAGCAGTGGCTCTATCCTTCTAGTGCTTTGTGCATTATTATTCACTGCACTTTTAGATGTATCTTAGGAAGAATGTTATTTAGGAAATCAACCATCACTGGAAAAATATCCTGCACAAACCCTCTAATTGCATCAATGATCTCTGCCCATCGCAGACTCCCCTCCATCTTTTGGTTCTTCAGGGAGCTCTTTGGTCTTTTCCAGGTTTCCCGTGTCAGTCCTCTGCTCATTTGCTGTGATCAAATTGCAGATAAATTCTTGAGGTGTTTGCAGATAACTTTTTCTCCTTTTTTTTTTTTTATTTTGTTTTTGTTGTTGTTGGTTTGTTGGTTTTGTTTTATTTTTGGCTTTTTTTTTTTTCTTGTTTGTTTGTGGGTTTTGTTTGGTTTGGGGGTTTTGTTTGTTTGATTTTGTTTTGGGGTTTTGTTTTGTTTTCAATTACAGCATGAGTTTTCACTTAGGGTTTCCCCAAAACTTCAGAACTCAAATTCTTTTTATGTGTGACTTTGCTCTGAACAATATTTCTGCATGCAATTAAAAACCCCTGATTCTGTACATTTTATAAATAAAGCCTCTAGACTTATATTTAGATTACAATGATCTCTTGGGCATGAACTGTCTTTCCAGTCTCTATTTATGAAGCACACAACATAAGAGTAACAATAAAGCAATGTCATCTGCTTGCATTCAGACAGTAAAGATCTATCATCAGCTATATCTGGATATCCTCTTTTCATCAGTGGCATGTAAAAAAATTTCCTTGAAAATTTCTTACTTGAAAAAAAAATTAGATTTCCAACAAAGAGAAATACTATTGGGAAATTTCTGGTTTATTTGTTTTGTTGTTTTCATCAGAAAATTGGGCACCTTAAACACCTCACAAAAGTTCAGTTCAAACAAAACATAGGGGTTTGGTATGTTGAGGTAAAAAACTCCATACTTTTTGGGTTCAGCCCAGAACTACCAACAACAAAGGATGTTTTTTTAATTAAAAATCAAAATTTCCTCTAGCTATTCTTTTGTTTTTCAGTAAAAACTGCCGAACAACATTTTCTTGCCAACTCTAGCACAAATAACCTCTCTTCTGGTTTTGACAACTTCCTTGGGATTATGTTGCTCTATTTCAAGCTCTTCCTTGTTTTCTTTCCTCTACCTTAATGCCAGCATTGGCACCGATGCTTCCCTTAATGATGACATATGTTCCTCACTCATTCAGAATATGATCTAACTCTTTATATAGAGCATCTGTTTATTTATCTGTGGGACATGTGGCTAGAACATAAACTTGAATGAGCTGTGGGAAAGGCCAATTTTAAATATGAAAATAGACTAACATTGGTGTACTTACAGACACTCACAGCTCCCTTATTTGATTACTAGTCACAGAAAATGCTTAGACATTCTCATGACAATTAGTATAAACATTATTCTTTCCATTGGAAAAAAATATTATCATAGCTGGACAAATAAACTGACCCAACTTGAAAATGAATGTCATTTCATTGCCTTTGAAGGCATAATTCAGTAGCAGTGGTTAATATTCTCAGCTGTCATCAACCATGCAGTAATTAGTTTCAGTTCTAATGAATATTTATTTATATGAACAAGGTATAAGCATTGCAAATACCATATGTATTTGACCACAGTTTATGATGCTGATATTGTATGATTGCATGTATGTGTTCGTTATTATTACATGAATATTTCATAGATCAGTGTGAAATGTAATTACACCCCAGTGCGTTTGCTTAATGTCAGTGTCAACAGTTTGATCGAGATTAGCATAAGAACAAGTAATTTTCTCAATATGGATCCAAGTTTCTCATCTCTGGCATCGGGAGCAAGATTTTGGGGATCATAATAAAAGTGAGGTGCTCAGGGTATTTTTCCACAGCTTGAATCGCTTGATAGAAAACTCTTCCTCAACTCAAAGGCAAACATAGGAGAGGAGGGGAAATGATGTTTCCTTGAGTGTTTAACCCTAAAAGAATCAAAGATGCAGACCATTTAGTTACTGGATGTGATGTGGAGATCTGCAGTCCATTTAAAGCCATTTCTCCATCATTCTTGCTAGTTTCAGGAAGACTCCTAAATACAAACAATCTTTGTTTACTGTTGTATCCTGCTGTCAGTAAGAATAAGATATTGTTTCATTGCATGCAAACACCTAAACTCACTATTACATCAGTTATTTAAAAATTTCCCATTTGCCTGAAGTGTTGGAAGTTCTCTGTAATCACAAATATCCCCTAAAAATGAAAGATCAGAGAGAAAATAAAGCACTGCTTTCTATTTTTGTCGGTGTTTACTTTGTTCCGTTGTTCGCATGTCATGCACGAAGCCATTTCAGTTTCCTCTGTCGAGACAGTTTCTCTTGCAGTTTCAATGTCTTTCTCACAGAGCAGGAGAGAAGAGAAAACATGTTTTAAAAATAGGAAAATGTGATTGTGAAACCACAAATGTGTGTTTTGTACAGAGAAGAGGTGAAGATGGTCAGAGAGCTACTGCACAGAAATCCTTTTAATCTAAGTTTTGAATTGACAAAGTTTTACTAAAGATGAAACTCTTCACTTTTTATACTCATACCAACCTTGGTATCAGAACCTGTGTACACTTGTGTGTAGGAGATGATTTCTCAATATTATTCAGCTACATAATTTCCCTTTTTTCTTTTGATTCCCCATTTTCAACACTTTTCATTGGCTAGTACTGCTGCCCCAAGTTGCCAGTCCTTTCTGAAATTCTTCTGCTGAGATCCTAAATCATGAGGATTTCACTTGGCTGATCCATCAGCGCTGCAATGCTGCAGCAGCTCTGTTTAATTCGGCTCAGCTCCATTGTTGGCTTGGTCCATTTCCATGTTGCTCAGTGTTTTGGGGGGGGTTGTAAGGCTGAAGGGATGGAAGGGAGTGCAAGGTGGGAAAAAGTCCTTTTCCGTGGACAGGCTTACAGACAACTGTTTTTCTGATCCTCTGAATTATGAAGTGTGTGCTGATATTTTCTACTAGTTGCTCTTGACAATTTCTGAATGATGTATGTGGGTTTGCTTAGGACTTGACATTTCAAGGCAGACCCTTGTGTGTCTGCAAGGGGCATATTTTCACCAACAAATCCTGCAAGTGCTGTTCCTGGTCCCATTCCCCTGAGTATTATGGATCCAAACAACACATGGATTCCACAAGAGGTGGGTTGCAGAGGCATAGGAAGGGCTTCTAAGGTTTGGGGTGCTGAGAAACCCTGTGGTGGGAGTCATCTGATGGTCAGAAATCTCTTTTGAGGCTGTGAGTGTTGTGCTCGCTCAGAAAAACTGATAGATTTTTGTTACTTTTAGGAAATGATTTCATATGGAAAAGTTCTGGAAAAGGAGGCAGGATTTGTCTTTGCCTAAAGTCCTTCTAAGTCATGCTGGTTTATGATGTTGAGATGGTTCCCAGGTGTTTGGACAGAAACCACCAACTAAGGTGACAGTGAGCACACATTTTGTCACAACATAATGTGTACAGGGCCTGGCACAGGCTTTGTAGCACATTGAATTATGGTAAGAGAGTGCCCAGACCCAGTGTCTCTGATATTTCTCCCTAAAAGGCCACCAGCTACCAAAGCCTTGAAGGATGCTTGGCAGAGGGGTGACAAGAGCCACAGGCTTTCCAGGCACTGCTGATTTGGGGATTGTGTAGCACTCCATGTTTCATCTCACATGGGCTGTTTTTCTTGGCATATGAGGCTGATTTCAGCACTTTGCTACCTTGACTCCATCAGCCATTCCCACAACTGCTGCATAGCCAGCACAGTTGTAATTTCAGCTGCTAAGCCTTTGGCTCTTCTTAGTTTTAATCTTCCTATCCATTTTCCTGTTTCAAATCACAAAGGTCCATCTTCTTGAAGAACAGTCCTTTTCTCATTTCCCTGATGCTTCCTTGGTGCTTTGGTCTAAGGCCCAACACAGAGACATGCAATGCAACGTGCTCCCTCCTTGTTAATATAGATTGATGCTGAAAGGAGTGCTGGATGTAAGATTTTAATCAAGAAACTGCAGCAAGTTTATGAGCATTATATATCTCTCTTAATTTGGCCAGCAATGAAAATATGGTTGGCAGGAGGAAAAAAGAAAACTTCTCTCTCACCAATGTACTTTCCAACATGAAAAAAGGGATTTTGAATAAAGTGGCAATACGGATGCATTTGAAACTGCAAAATGTGATTCTTAATTGCTCATGATTGTCTCTCCAACAACTGGTAGGTTAACCACGGCAGGCTGACAGCCTGCACTAACTGACAATCAATATTGTTGAAGCACAGAACCTTTGCCTGCAAGACACAAAAACATTTCATTTTCAAACACTACAGGACATCTGCTTCTGGAGAGAAAAAGTTGCTTCTTCTCGGCAATACGTACTGACTTGTAACTTATTTTTTTTCCTTGCTCTCAGGAAACAAAAGTCTTCTTTATACCATATCCTTTCCACTAATCTGGCAGCTATCCAGTGTGGGTTTAAACAGATGTTCTGGAAAAAAATATGGCATATACAAATGAGATGGAATCCAGAAACTCAGTCATGGATTATTACAGATATAAAATGAGAAGGGCTAAATTCTTCCCAGATTCACATTCCATATAATATTTGGCACTAGATGTAAGAACAGCACACAAACAAATCATTAATACCCTCATTATAATAATTATTATATATTTAGCACAAAGACCCCAAGCTGGCTTGAACTCTTCACGTTAAATACTGTACAGATGCATGTTCAGGCTGAGGAGTTTAGTCAAATGGCTGTTTGCACCAAAGACTTAGATATGTAAGTAACTTTCCTTGTGCATGTTTACAGGATTAAGCCCCACATGTGATTATATTATTGGCAACAAAGGGCATTTCTTACTTTCCATGCTGCAGACTTTGAATAAATCACACGATAATGAACAATTTGATGTTAAAGGGAAAGAACTTGAGTCTTGCTGTATCTAAGGCTACTAAGCCTTAGAGCTTCCATAGGGTTGGATATTTAGTGGTAGAAATCATGTGGACACAGTCTTCGTAAATATATATTACACACAAGGCAATGAAACTGATAAATTTTTCTTTTAAAATGCTGAAATGCATCATACAATCTCGTGATGTGAAGGGCAACCAGCTAAGTCCTGAGCTCCAGTAACACTCCTGAGATGATTTCTAAAAGCAGCTGGGAAGGAGAGCTTGTATCAGACACGGAGTGGGAACGACGGATGCTGGCAACTTTGGGAAAGGCACAAAGAAACTGCTTTTAGCTTCTGCTGATATTGTAGAGAGAATATAGTCTGATGGACAGAATAATATCTAAGTGCAAATGTACCCTCATGGTTCACGGAGACCCCAGTGTTCCAACACTTGTGGGTGAATCCTTGTCTCCCATATTCAATCTGAGCTCCCAGTGGCTGGGACTGTGCCTACCCTAACCTGCTTTTCTCCCAGGCTTTTATTTTTAGCTTTTCCCAGTTTTCATCCTCCCTCACTCATTTTCATCTGAATTTGAAATGAATTTGCTTCGGGCAACTCTGGTGTCCTTTCAGTTTAATGTGTGCTCCCAAAAAACACGCCCCACTTTGAATAGCCCTGAGAATATACAGCAACGAAGCCCAATACTTATGGTAATAAACTAAAAAAGCATTACTTTATTTGTGAATTCACAAAGGAGACTTGATAACTTGATAAATAATTCTGTTTCCTACTATTGTTACTGCTGAACAAAATGAAATGAAAGATGTTGGGGTGATGCCAGGGTGAGAAGTGGGAGGGATTCACTTGTCCCCATTTTCCTGGCTGCTTTTTCTTTTCAGTCTCTAACTTCTCATCATTTCATCAACTTCAAAAAAGTTACAGAAAAATGAAAGTACAGCAAACTCTAGCTTTTCCACACCTGTACTTTTTGAAATGAGAGCTCACTTGATGGGTTGCAATGGAAGAGTAATGAAAAAATATAAACAGGGAAGAAAAAGAACTGGGCAGGGTTTTTCCCCCCCTAGAGATCAGGTGAAACACTAAACATCAGAACTTTATGAAATCCAAGGATATCAGTAAATCACCATCTAAGAAACATCCCAAACACAACTGGAAAAGCTGCTGCATTTGAAACTCTGGGAAAGAGAAACAAGCTGCACTCTTCCTTTCAGGAGTGTGACAAGTCTGTTCTTCCCTTTCACCACTGCTGCCTGTTGCTTCCAGAGCAATAGTGGGAGCAGCGCTGCTTGATGCCAGTGCCCTGAGCCAGGGGCAGATGTTCTGGCACTTTCCCAGATGTTCTGGGAAAGCAGAGGTGCTGGCACTGCCTGGGCCAGCCTGCATTGCTGCACACACCCTCCCTGATACACACAACCCTCCAAGGTTCCTTGTGTACTTGATGTCTCTGCGGAAATGCTGGTGAACAGCCATGCAGACATGGTTTCAATATACACTCTTGGGCAATTCTAACAAATTTAGCTACAGAAGAAGGAGCTGGATTGAACATTTGGACTGACTGCTGCAAACTGCCTGGTTCTGGTTATAGGCTCAAGAAATCAAGTGAAATAACACGTAAAGCCTAGTGTATCCTATCTAAGCCAGACAGCAAGTCAGGCTTAGTGTGTTATTTGATGATATTTGACTTTTCTTCTATATGAATAACATCTGCAAATATGCTGAGTCTCTTTGGAATTGTTTTTGGTTTAAAGAATTTGTTATTTAGAGCATTTCCATCAGTCACTCCCTGCCTTGCTGTTTTGGCTGGTCACAGTGTCACGTCTAAGCCTTCCCATCCTCTGCCTCAAGAAACATCATCCTCCTAATAGTCAGGTGTGTGTTATGGAAGCCTGCAAAGACAATGGGAGAGACCCCTGATACTATAAGCCTACTGCTGGGTGCTAGAAATGAGGAGGATGCTAAAGCAAGGGAAAAAGACAAAATTAAATAAAGAAAAAGATCCAATTTCCCAACCTCCACTGGCTACATTTAGATTTCTCAGCAGCAGCCAGGTCAGTGTCAGGCTAGTTCACACAAGCATCCTGCCCCGTGCTGGTGCACATACACAAGGCCAGTGACACTGGCAGCTTTAAGCCTTCCAGCCATACCAAAGGCTCTTCCTGAACAGTGATGTCTGGTCTTTCTAGGAAGAAGCTCAGGCAGAATTGTTTGTCTTTTTCCTACCAGTCAAGCTGCAGTATGGAATGAGGAGGATGATGCTAGAAAAATTGGTGGTCACCACACAATCATCTCCATCACATGCCCAGAGGGCTTCTGCAACTGCCACCCTCAGCAGAGTGAAAGGAAGCTTTCTTCCCTGTCAGTGCACTACATTCAACACCTTTTGGTGATTTCATTGACCATGAAATTATCTCTTGGTCCACCAAACTCATGCAATTTGGCACCTTGAAGATTCTGTACCAAGCAAATGCACAATCCCATAAAGAATCACCTTCTTTAATTCATCATGAACCTGAAGTCTTGCTGAATTTGTCTGCTGTTCCTGGTTCTTATCCTGGAAGTAAGAGGGAAGGATTGATCTCCCCATGATGATCTGATCTTGCAGGCTCCTGCCATCCTTCCCTGAGTCACCTCTCACTGAGACTGCAAGAGCTGTCCCTCTGCAACCACCCTGAGGCTACATGGGCACATCCACAGGCTGGACAGCAAGTTTGGGATTGGGAATGGTCTCGGACACCAGCTCAAAGACATTCTCCTGTCTGGTAAGACCTTAAGCCTCAGCCAGGCAGTGTGGCTTAATTCATCAGCACCTGCAAGGAGTGCAGGTACCTAAATGCCAGGCACAACATGAGTGCCAGCAGCATGGCAGTAGATGGAGCAGATAGTACCCCAGCCTCTGGATGTTTTTGACAGTGTTTTGTAGTCATAATTTTTTCACAATTTGCCCAACCTTATCTCCGCTAGACTTCCAGACTTTAAGGTAACCAACCTTAAAAGCAGCTCCAGAAGTGGGCAGGGGTAAAGAAGAAAGTTTCAGAAAGGACATCTGGGCAGGGAGAGGTGGGAGGGAGGCACATGCCCGTTGCACCATCACCAGCCTGTCTGAAAAGAGAACTAATATCATTTGTGTGGGATTTTCCTCCCCCTCCCGCAGATCAAAAGGACAGCAGCAATGCAATCTGCTGTTTGTGTAGGAAATGTGTCAGAAGAAGGAAGGAGGGGATACACATGGGAACATCTGCTCTAAGAAGCCACTTGAAAATTAACCATTAAGGTCCTGATCCAGGGAACACCTGCCTAGAGTTATGCCTCAATGACACCGGGGGTGTGCATGTTCATGGCATCCTCTGCAAAGTCCTGGAGAAGGATAAGGGTGATGAGCAATTCTTCCTCAGACTGGCCTTATGTTAACAGAGTGGAGCCCTTCCTGGTGCTGCTGGGCAGGTACATGCAAGGGTCACTCTGATGGTTGTGCTGAAGATGTGGGAAGAGTTGCGGCTGGCCAGAGTTATGCTTCTCCATCTAGGCACACCTGGAGAAGTGCAAGGTTTGCAACTTGGCTCCCTGAGCCATTGGTGCCAAGAGCAGAGCACAGGGTAGACAGGACTTTTTATCTCATTTGTCTGTCGGGATTTAAGCACCTAAACCCTTCCTTCTACTGCTCCACTCATTGCTTTCTCCCTCTTTCTGTATCAGCTAAATGTGGGAGCATCCTGGGATTTCTCTTCTGTCTGTGACTATTAGAGGTACCCTGGTCACTCACAGCTGCCCCTTGTGACCTTTGCACAAAAACTTGTCCCTGGAATAAAGTATTTGCTGACCTGGCTTTGTAACACTGCCACATGAAGAGACAAGTACAGTGGAGAAACAAAAAAGAAAAAAAAGGGAAAGGTTGTATTCATTCTTCCTTCTACGTATAAAATTAAAAATCTCACACCATCCCAGTGCAACCGAGTTGAGCACAAAAGGGAAAAAACAGCCCCATGTTGTTCTAGGCCAGGTGCCAAAACATCTTGTGTGAGTTTGTGCTGGCAGCAGTGTTCTCCGGCCGAGGGTCTGCGCTCGGCCGCCGCGGAGAGCTGTAACCACCAACCCTGCCTCCCAGGTCACTGAGTCACCTTCTTGCCAGCCCCTCGCCACCCCAAACCTCCCGTGCACTTAGGCAAAGGTCACTTTTTCTCTGTTTGTTTGTTTATTTATTTGGTGCGTCCTGTAAGACATGTCCCATGATTGTCACTCGCTCCGCAGGGTGGCATACGAAAGACTGCCACCTCTGTGAAAACATCAACCTTAACCCAGTTTTGGACACAGTCCAACAAATCCTTTACCCACAGACATACTTTTACACAAGTATTTAAGTCAACAGGATTCCTTGCATGAGTAAGGGATTGTGGGATTTAGCCTTTACCCATCTTATTTTTCCAGTAAATAAAATGTACTTTTTTCAGCCTCTGTAGAGAATGACACCATTTTTATCCTTTTGTTGTTCTTTGGCTTATGCCTATTTCCCCAGAGCGCCCTATGACTTCAAACATCATTTACCTTGCTATTCCTTTCTTTCCAATCTCTGGTCTAAATAAATTTCTCTACTTTTGCCCACCTTACCTGTAGAAATGAGTTAAACAGGCTATCTGATCTCCAAGTTAGGAGAGAGCAATTATTTGGATTTCAGCTTCTGCATCAGAGCTGATCTACTGAGTATTGATTCCACATCAAATGCAGAGCTGAGAGAATTCAACTGCAACTCTCAATAACCAAACTAAAAACAATTACTTTCTTTTTTTTTTTTTTAATTTTTATTATAACTGATCTTAAAAGGACCTCTGCTTTCCTTTTCTTTCTCTGCATTCTTACAAGTCTGGTCTAAACATACATACATAGTCACAAATCCTCACCCATATTCATCCCTAAGATGAAGCAGAGAGCCCAAGAGTATCCTGATTACAAAGGTGTAGTTTGAACGTTGCTCTGGACTCGAGCTGGAGGCTATCTCTGCTTCACTCGGCTGAAAATTAGTACTTAGCCTTTTGGACTATGGAATTAAAGGCAGGCATGAGCAGCAGCACATCACTCCATGTACACTGCTGGCTACAAAACCTCAGGTCCTACAGTCACCCCAGCCCAGTGCTCTGTCTAGGCACAGCATCAAGTCTGGGTCTTGAAGGTCAGCCAAATTAAGGCAGGTATAAAAACCACAGGAGTTTGGCCAATTGCTACTTTTTCTGCAAATCTCCCAGTCCGTTTTTTGGACTTCTTTGTTATCTGCAAAGGAGCATTTCATCACCATGCCAGCTTCTGCAAAACACCTCTGTGTACCAAAGGGAAAACACCATCACCAGCACCAGGGTGCTCCATTCATCCCATTCTGCTTCGATCAGGTGACATTCTACCAGTGACACCCACAGGTCCCCGGCAGGTGATTACCATTCCAGGTTGTCCCTTTCACTTATTAACTCTTACTGGCTGACCTCCAGTTAAGTGTGGTGCTGAGTGTCTTTTGCTCTTTACCAAGCGTCACTGGGTTCACCAGATGAGACTGACACTTTGCAAAAGCATCTGGATTACATCTTAATGAGCTGGTGTTTTTTCCCAAGGTTTTGTACATTTTCTGACATCCCTACTATCCCACTTTGTTTCCAAGAGCAAAGTATTAAAAACCTGTTCTTCCCTGGTTGCAGGTGGAGCTCAGGCTCGTCACTGTGTTGTAAGAGGAACTCAGTAACATGGTAACCTGGATCTCAAACTGCAGCCTGAACTTCCCGATCCTGTGAAGTCTGCACTTTGTGGGAAGCCATGATGCAGAAGCAAAGTGAGTACACAAGCATGGGCTCTGAAATGAAAACTCTTCCACAGGCAGGGGTCTATCTGCAGCTAAATTCAAACCTGCTCAGCTTTCAGGGAGTCTATTCCCCCTCACCTCATCTTCACCTGGATATTAAGTGCTTGTCTTCCCATAGACTCTGTTGGGCGATGAGCTTCAGGCATCCAACTCTGCAGCCATATTCTGAAGCTTAATGTTATTCACATACTTCAGTGATTCATTAAAACAGGACTTACCCTGAAAGTCTAATTAAGACTGAAGTTCCACATTCATTTCCAGAGCAGTAAAAGGCAAGTTATGTAAACTCACAGCAAGTAATTCTTCCTTTACCAGAAGAGCAAGATAAAAGTATAAAACACATCCATAGGCAAAACAGTAAAAGAGGGGAGCAAAGGTTTTGGCAGACAGTACGTAAGAGAAGGAAGTCTAGAAAGACATTTTTATTTGCATTTCTTACATGACATTCTCTGGACTTCCCCTCCACCTGGAATACATCAGAGGGAAGTGGAGCGACCAGTGGGATGGCTACTGTACAGCCGTGAGATGACAGCAGATTTTTTTGACTAGAAAAATTGTCTGTCTCACTCTCCTCATCCCCAGCCTCCCATTTTTCTCTCTGTACCTGGAGCTGGATTGCTCTCAGAGACACAGATTTGGAATTCAGGCTCCCAAAAGAGTCAAGCAGAGAGAGCCTGCTGTGCCCAGCCTCTCTCTGAACAGAGCTCCCTGACTCACCCCCAAATCCTTCCTATCCACTGCCACCAAAATTTTCATCCCACCTCCTCTGACTGGAATGTGAACAACATCAAGGCAAGGCATGCCAAAGAGCAAGACAGGTCCCATGCTGAAGGGGCCAATACAAGAGCACAAAAAGGATACAAAGGTGAAGGAAGAAGAAAATGTCCAGAGAGGATAGGCAATAGTGTTAGAAGGTGATGCCAGTGTGAGCACTCCAAATTACAGAAGCTCTTGAAGGTGGGAGCAAGGACCTTGGTTGATTCAGAACTTGATAAAAAGATAAAGGAATAGTAGGGGTGATTGCTGCAGCTATCGGGATGAGTTCAAGAGGGCAGAAGTGGCTATCACCAAGGACATCAATAGAGATTGTAGCAAATGACAGTGTGAACTGCGTAACACATGAAGGTTTTAATATGGGCAATGGAGAAAAAAGAGATGTTTGGGATTTTCTTATTTTAACTGGCATCTGGGATGCTTATGCTTGTTTATATGTGCTCAGGCTGGGTTGATTTGGAAACCCCACAGAAAAGCAAGAATCAAGACTGAGATTATATGCCATACATGTGGGAAATGACAAAGTCTTTTATGCCCTGAAATTGCTGATTTATCTAATGAGGATCACAACACTTGTTCTAAGAATATTTTCAGCCAGCCCCATAAGTCCCAAAAGATGAATGGATCCTGCTTAAGAGACCTTTTGAGACAGTCAAATAAGTGTGCCAAATCTCTGCCTTACAAAGCTCAGGGCAGTAGTTGAAGGTAAAATTGATTTATCCTGGGACAAAACATTTTCTGAGGAACTGCTGCTAAAGTTCGAAGCCCCTTATTCTAGCTTATGTTTTTGCTTAGTATGTATTTTCATCCTGAGATTTCTGAGTCCTAATCTGGCAAAACTCTTCTGCAGTATTTAGTTCTCTTCTGGGAGTTACTAAAATAAAGTGCATTGTTAACATGGTGTATTATTTGCTTACAAAAAGAGCAACACCAATTAAATCCTCTCCTTTAATAAAAAATAGCAACTCTATGTTGGACCCTGCCAGTGCTGCTCAGCTTACCTGAGGATACATCAGCTTCTGATTTGAAGACTTTTGTCTGGGTCTGACAAATCTTACATCTGGTCCCAAAGCAGACACCAATTTTGTCTCTTACTGTCCACTGGTATTTATGGCCTTTCACTGTCATTCTCTATATATCCTGCTACAAACTTCTATACACCTGGTAATTTATAATATGGGCTCTCAGATTTCTTTCTTGGGCATTGATAAATAAATAAAACAAATATTAAAAAGGAAATAACATGCTTGATTGTATTGGATTTCCTAAATTAATTCAGCAAAGAAGACTGAAGTGATGCTAAAATACAGCTGCCAGGGTGATGAGCAAAGGTGAAAGAGGAAAAATAAAACCTCTGAAAGAAGAGAGTGTGCCTTATCAACACCGTGCCAATTTCCTTCACTAATGCAAAGCAAGAAGTGTGCTCCTTTAAGGGAAAAAAACTCCAATGTATGTGTAAAGCCTGAAAAAGCACCTTTATTTACCATTTCTAGAAAACCAAAGCATTGCAACAAAACCAACCAGAAGTTGAGTGTTAGGCAAGCTGAGTGAAACTATGGAAGATGAATAACTGAGTAGAAACTGCCTCCCAGCCGCTGACATGGGAGCTGAGGTACAGGTGTGATATTAAATGCCTGGCTGGCTCAGACAGGGATGGTGCAAACTCACTGCAAAGCTGAATGTGACCTGTGCCAGTGGTACCTCTGCAGAGTACTTTTTGATTTCAATGCGTGTTGCTGGATTGGTGTAGCCTTACTGACAGCAATGTTACAGCAAAGAGAACAATATGCAATTTATATATGTGGCTTAGCACCATGAGCCTCTCCACTTGGTAGGATGATTTGACAACAGCCCTGGCTGCTACAATAAATATTCACAAATACTGCAGCACACACAGGGTCTCGTTATCAGGGAGAAATCAGCAGGACAGCCATAAAACAAATACGACTCACATAAGCACACTGCTGAGGAGACTGTCTGCAATATATGCTCTGATTAATGTCTGGAATGGCAGCAGTGCAAGTTAATGCTTTCTTGAGTCTTGGATGACGTGCTTGAAAAGATCTTTGGGAAGGTCATGCCCACTTTTATGACTTGACTGCAAAACTGAGCAACCCCCCAAATACTGACCTTGGACTTGACTGCAGGGTTAGTGCTGGAGGAGATTGCTAATTGGGAAGTTCCGTGGATGTCAGTGGTAAGTCCTTGTCTTACCATCACCGGCTCAGCATCTTTTGGGGTTAAATTCCTCCCTGTTTCACAAGAGGGAATGAAGCATTCAGTCTTTCTAATGCCTGCTGCTGTCTGCAAGGGATAAAACAGTCTTTGAAAAAGTTTGGAAGAACTTCTACAAATAAACCTCTCTATGACCAATGCACTTAAAATAGCTTCAGTCCTGCAAGTATCAAACAGTCTCAGGCCCTGACTCTCCCTCTGAAATGCAACTGGACTATCACAAAGGAGATGCCCTATTAAAAAAAAAAAAAAAAAAAAAAAAAGAACATAAAAGCCCTGAAATCATGTAGAAACAAACACAAAGAGGCTTCTGCCCAATGCGGTGAGAGAGAAAATGATTAAATCGCATGAAAAACCTGTTGCTACCGCTTCTGCATCTGGCCAACAAAGAGGGCTAGAGAGGCCCCACTCAGTAAATACCTACTCTTGTTGGATCAAAGGGGTAAGAATGGAAGCGAGTCCTCAGGCTTTATGGACTTGATCCAGTTGGTTTTTCTACTAATTTCTGTGGGCTTTGGCTGGTGTCCAGGCAGCAAAAACAACCAGAAGCAGGGCTAGCCTTGCCTGGCAAGTGGAAGCCCTGCCAGCACCACTGATTTGTACTCTCTCTGCCCTAAATCCAGGCTTTCTGCTCAAATCTGGAAGGTTCCATAAGGAGCAAAAGGCTTCTTGGAGCCCAGGAGGGGGTTAGCCAGACCCAGGAATGCACAGAGCTGCACAGGAATGCCCAAAGTAGTTGCTCCCAACACCTTCCATCAGTCCCCATTCACATTCAGCTGTCCTCATGTTTAGCAGCACAGTGGTTGTGATCTCCTCTGAACACAGACACCAGTCAGAAAGTTCTGTATTGGCCAAGCAGCTCTGCCTGGCTCTGCTCCCTCGAGTAAGAACTGAAAACAGAGCCTCCTCTGGGCTTTGGGCAGGGGGGGCCTTCAGTCTGAGAAAGACTCAGGGGCCAGGGAGACGAAAGCAGATAGTTTGCTTATTTCGTCATGCTCTCACCAGGGCTGTCAGAAACACAGGAGCTCTGGGAATAAAGTTTCTGGGGCAGTTCTTCCTGTTGCCTCGCTTCCAGTAATGACTTTGTGCTTGTTTACATTAGAGAGTTGTACTACCAGTATTTTATACAACTGTAGGTAAATCAATACAACACCTGTATTGTATCTAGTGTTGCCTTGGTGTTAAGGTGAGTATAGTATTTCTGAGTTCTGATAAAGCAAGCCAGAAATACACCAAATGGATACTTAGAGAAATGGGAGTGCTCTTGTATTTTCTAACATTTCAAACTCAGTAATGACCACACACTTACTGTGAAATTGTAATTGGTTTGCTAAAAATAAGGCACTGTTAGACACATAGACAATCGCACCTAGCTTACAGCACCCAAACGGGAATTAAAGCCTTGGTTCTCTTTGTAATCTGACTTTTTCTCAACTTATTTATTAAAGTGGAGAGGGTAAAATGAACAATGCATTAGACAAAATAAGGGATTTCTGCCAAGCAGCACAATTCATATGAATACAAGATTCTGCCTATGATTTCCAGTGTACAGAACCAGCAAAACTCCACAAGTTAAATTCAGAGTAACTTCATGGAAACTGCACTTATATTTTGGGGAAGAAATTGCTCCACTTTTGGTAGAGCCTGTGACTGTGGGATGATAGAGTCTTTAAAATGACACAGCTCCCACTCCCCAGTCGTGTCTGCTCTGGCGGACAAATAGATGAAGCTGTACTGAACAGTGACAGATTTAACCTCAGGACCTTTAACTCTTTCACTGGAGCTGGGCACCTCCCCATTCTGGGCTGGAGTTTTCCAACTTGAACCATACGGATGATAGTACTACCAAATATACTCTGAAAAGAGCTTTGTGAGAATTCAGTCATTAAAACTTTGTGTCAATGTTCAAAAACGCCCAAATATCCCGGCATTCGCTGCCAATGGTGTTAAAATAGTTGAGGTTAATGAAAGAAAAGTAGTGTTGGTGATGCGGACCCTGACTCCTGTGAGAAAGAGCCTAAAAATGTATCGAAGAACGAGATTAAATTAGTAACAAATATAACAATCAGCAAAACTGACGCTTTAAGGTGCTAATTGTAGAAAATTGGGGGAAAAAAAGTATTTAAAAAAGTTGCTATCTTGAGGATATTAGAATCTAGGCAAGGCAACCTAGAGGAAGGAAGGGAAAGGAGTTTCCCTGCTGTACTTGTTGGAAGCTAAAGCACGGGCAGGAGGCTCCAGTTGGCACCACGCAGGATGTTTTGGCACCACAGGGTGTTCACAGGGGAGCTCTGAAGCGACCCCAGTGCTCTGCTCCCCCGCAGCCACCAGCATTCTCACACTCATCCCTTTTTCTTTCCGAGGGCAACAAAACCCTCAACACTGATCCGGAGCCTCGATCCATCGCTCCCCGCCTCCGCCTCCCCTCCTGGGGCTGCTGCAGCCCGGAGACTCCGGGACAACCCACAGCAGCAACATCCCCCCGAGTCCAGCGGGGCCAGAGCGGCACCGGGGCTCCGGCAGCCGCCGCTTCCCAGCGGCTTTCGGCGTCATTTCCCAGGTCCGACC
>WEIV01001409.1:55320-187563 GCA_013390005.1 Calyptomena viridis
CGCCCCGCAGATCCGCCGCTCCCCCAGCGCCAGCCGCCGCTGTTTTGTTGTGATTCGGTGCATAACGACTGAGGATAAAGTTTAAATGTGCGTGTGTGTGTGTGTGTCTGTGTGCGTGACGCGGGGAATATGCTTTATTAAAAGATGCCTCAAGTTAGGGTTGCTGGGAAGACAGCCTGGGAGTTTATGCTTTTTTTTTCTTTTCGGGTTGTGTCTGTGTGCTTTCCTCCGCTTAATTTTATTAAAGTGCTTAGTGGGAGAAACAAAGGTTGGAGGGGCTGCTGCTTTACTAGCTTTTGTTTACTTACAATCAAGTTTTTCCTGTTCGGAGCAGGTGCTAAAGGATGAGAAGCATGTTGTGTTGGGGTGTTTTATTTTCCTCCCCCCCCTTAATAAAACTATTACAGACAATTAACAGTAAACGTTATCTCCAAGGCTGTTTCTTTGGCTTGGGTTACCAAAAAGCCGATCTGTTTGTTACAGCTGCTAGGAGGCTTTAGTTTACAGTAGCATTCAAGTTTTTCCTGTTTTGAACAGGTTATGAAGGAAGAATGGAGTTTCCAGACCATAGCCGCCAGTTGCTGCAGTGTCTGAGTCAGCAGCGTCACCAGGGCTTCCTGTGTGACTGTACTGTTTTAGTTGGAGAAGCTCAATTCAGAGCTCACAGAGCCGTTCTTGCCTCTTGCAGTATGTACTTCCATCTTTTCTACAGGGACCAGTTAGACAAAAGGGATATTGTGCATCTGAACAGTGACATTGTCACAGCCCCTGCCTTCAGCCTGCTGCTCGAATTCATGTATGAGGGAAAGCTGGAATTCAACAGTCTCCCGGTGGAAGATGTGCTGGCTGCAGCGAGCTACCTTCACATGTATGACATTGTGAAAGTCTGCAAGGGCAAGTTGAAAGATAAAGAATTATGTTCGGAAGAGAAGATTAATGATGAGGCGGCTAGTTTGGAGAAAGCGGAGCATTTTCTAGACGCCGGAGTGCCCCTGGTCCACGAGTTTGACCCAGGAAACAAACAAAAATTCAGCGTTGCAGAATACGAGAGAGCAGCAGGCAAAGAAAAGGTCAGCAGTCACCCCGCCTGGTCCTCTGATCATATAAGTGTCAGCTCTGTGCCGACAGAGGCAGAACCGTGCGCCGCAGCAGCTGGAAAAACAAAGGCTAATGTCAATAGTTCCACAGGACCTTTGTCCCAAAGGTCTGTTAACCATCCCCTGGCTTCGAGTGATGTGGACTGCGCACTGGATTTGTCTTTCAAGCCCGTGCCGGGGAGAGATTCCTTACACCCCTCCTATGTCTTTGGACAGCTGGCTTCCGACAGCCAGCAGCAGGGTACCGAGCCACTTGTTAAAGATGAACAAGACTTGCTGTCAGATCAGGAGGACAGTGAAGCCAGGAGTCCAGAGAGTCAGCATTTTGGGAATTCAGCCAAAAGCCTAGTGACAGGGTTAGGACACATGTTTGCGGGGAATGGCAGCTCTCATGCCCGAGAGGAGGATATAGATCACGAGCGAGACGAGAGCGAGGATGACATGGATTCGTCGGACATCTCCTCGGGTGTCCTCGTGCCTCCTGGGCATATCTGCATTTGTCCCCTCTGTAGCAAGGTGTTCCCGAGCCCGCACATCCTTCAGCTGCACCTGAGCTCTCACTTCCGTGACAAGGACGGCTCTCGGACCCGCCTGTCCCCCGACGGGTCAGTCCCCACTTGCACCCTCTGCGGAAAGACTTTCTCTTGCATGTACACGTTAAAGAGGCACGAGAGGACTCACTCGGGGGAGAAGCCCTACACCTGCGGCCAGTGCGGAAAGAGCTTCCAGTATTCCCACAACCTCAGCCGCCACGCGGTCGTGCACACCAGGGAGAAACCCCACGGGTGCAAGTGGTGCGAGAGACGCTTCACGCAGTCTGGGGATTTGTACAGACATATCCGCAAATTTCATTGTGGCCTTGTAAAGTCCTTGGTTGTTTGAGATGTGTGGGGGGGTTTTTTGTTGGTTTGTTTTTTTTTTTTTAGATATCCCCCAACCCTTTTAAAACAAAACAGGAAAAAAAGGCAGCATCTGAATTTTAATCCCCCCCCTCCTTTTTCTATTTTATTTTGGCGATGCTCACTTCAGGTATATGATCTTTAAAAGATGCAGAGGTATACACTCCAGAGGCCTTTCAATGCAATCCTTGCATGTCTCCATCTCCTCTCTTCCAGCACTGTCCTTTAGGTCTTCTCTTGCACACCCCCGTTACATTATTAATGTGAAATGATCTTAAGTAATTCTGCAATGATTTAGCATCTGTTTTCACGCTGGAAATACTTGCTTCGTGGTCAGGGTTTTGCTGGTTTGGTTTTTTTTTTAGTTTGAAAAAAGATTATCAGCAAATTATGGAGAAAAATTTGGATTCCATTAAGCTCCCCTCATGCTCTCTGTGTGTTGCAGAGAAACATCTAAAGAGATGAACTGTGATTTAAATACATTCTGGTATAGAGGAACTTGTTCACACATCGCAGAGTGAGCAGATGTACTTCTTTTATGCAGCTAGACATACGAAATTGGCCCAAATTTTAAAGGGATTGAGGATTCCTGGCTGCATCTTTGGTACTGGTCATTTTTTATTCTCTTTATTCCATTAGGGTAGTTCTGCAGTTGGTCCTGAAATCTAAATGAGACGTTTTTGCCTCAGGACTTGACTTAAATTTTTCTCTCCCACACATCCTTCTCACTGGGCTTGACCTACTGAAAAGCTACTTGTGAGCATAAAATGTGGATGGAATAACTTTTCTGTCCATAGTGTATTCACACCCAAAATGTTGGAGGATGCATGCTAGGATATATGAAAAATTGTATGATCTGTGAATATTTTCATTCTCATATCAACACTCTGAGGCTGATCCTGTCCCCCTTGGAGGGGGACAGCAGCCCTAAAGTGGCCAAATCCTGACACGCATCCCAATACTGGGCTCCTGGGGTTTTTAAGTTCAAGGTAACTCATACTTTGTGTATGAGGAAATGCCCTGCTGTCTTGTCTGAAAAGTTTGCTGCCATGCTAAAATCAGCAGCATGAAATTATATTTTATTTTTTACGAAGTTGGTGATTCCCTCTGAGCTGAATTGTTGTGCAATTGCTGGTGTTTTGAAGGGGCAGCGTGCAGATGGAGGGAAAGCATGGCCTAACGTTTTCTCCCATGTCCCATCTTTTCAGGGGAAGTTTTTTGGGGAATTTTCACATGTTTTGGTTTTTGTTTTTCCTTTTTTTTTCTTTGTTTGTTTGTAAACTGAGGCTGCCTGTAACTATAGCCAATTTTACTCCAGATAACTCAGTTTCTTGCCTAGTAGAGCATCTTTTGGTCTGTGCATGTTGGCGGATATCAGATTATTCCCTTCCAGTCAAATTACCCACTCAAGGTACATGTACATGGGACTGAAATATAATAATAATATCTGGGAGTTTTGAATGTCATTCTGCTGCATTAGCATTGCTTCACCAGCTTTCCTCACACTCCTGGGGTTGTTTTGTGAAACTTAAGCGTTTATTTTAAAATGAATTTGAGCACTGAGTTAGATTATTTTAAAAAGTTGTGCTTAAAATACTGTATTGTATCTTATGAAGAAAAAGTTCCCATTGCCTTTCTCCCCTCTGGTCCAAAAACTGAGCACTACCTACATAAATAATATGGGATTGACTATTTTTTTTAAAGTACTTCCTCTTTTAAAGAAAATCAGGATATACTTGTTACAGCCTCTTATTATTCATCTCTTAAACTATGAATGTACATGTAATGTGAAATTTTGCTTTTATTTATAGTTTTGGGTTTTGTTTTCAGTCTAATTTCTCAACTGTAAAATATTTTTGCTGAACCTGTTACATATGAAAGTTGTGGGAGAGTACTGTATCTTGAACATAAGTGGTTTTGGTACTGTGGTCTTATTCTACTTAATCAGTTTTTTCTTTTATTCTTTTTTATTTTTGCTGTGATTGGAAATAGCACTGAACAAAATCTACTAAAATTAAGTTATTTTTCTTTCTACTAAAATTAAGTTATTTTTTTCTCCTGAAGATACTTGATATAGTATTTATTAGATTTTTTTTTTGGTTTTGTTTTTGAAGTGGAATTATTACTGTTAATCTATTTCAAAGCTAGTTAATTTACACTTCACTTTAAATTTTATAACAATGGGTTTTGCATGTTGAGCAACATGTAAAGAGTTTAATGTAGAGTCAGCATTACTGAAGCTGGTAATCTTAATTTTGCATTCTTGTGACACATTTGTTTGCATTTCAGTCTTCAATTACTGTTTGTTTTTATTTCATTTTTTTTTTAGAAGATCATAAAATAGGATGTGCCATAAGAACATCATTAGCATATGGAGCAGGGAAAAGTTGAAACAAGTTTGTGTCTGATCTTAGTATAGAAATAATTCATTAAACTGATGCTATGAGCATGCTCTGTTCTGCAGTGAATATGGGGCAAAAGTTGTTTTTGTTTTTTTTTTAAATAAGGAAAAAAAAACTTTCTTAACTACATCATGAACACACTGTTCTCATAGTCTGGTATTTGTGTTCCCACTCCTCATAGCTTGAATTTCTAAAGTAAAGAAATGTTTGCACTTATTTTTGTTCTTAAGGTGACTCTTTTTGGCTATCTCTGTGTGTCTTTTTTTTAAGTTGCAATAGCTTGGAGCATGTTTTCAAAATGGTTCATGGCTCTACAGAGAAGTACTAAAACATGGCACACTGAACACTTGTCTCTTCATAAACTAGTTCTCTGTGGGGCAGTTACTGTCTCCGTAGGGAACAGTCCTGCTCTGCATTTTAAACACTGGATTTGTCTTCTACTACAAACAAATACTGTGAAGTTAATGTAAAAAAAAAATCATTGATATTTTTAATTGTTTTTAATCTTGGTGCAGTTCAGATTAAATATGTATATTTAAAGACACTAATTTTTGTGGGAGAGTTTTATAGTATACAGTATGTAGAAAAGCTATTGGAATGGAATATATTTTATAAAAATGTTCTATCACTGTTTTATAGTGAACTATTTTTCCTTCAGTGTTAGTGTAATACTGTTAGTCTAGATATGACAATCGCAGGAAGAGTGATTCAAGCTACTGTTAGCGCTTAGTTTTGCGTGGAGTTCTGTTTGCAACTGTATTGGTATGTGCTGTACAATGTGACAATCGTGACTAGGATTGTTGTCTTTATAAATTTACACAAAATAAAATGTGCTAGAATTGTAAGCTTGAGCCTCCTCCCCCCTTTAGCAGAAGGGGTGTGGTGTTTGGGGTTTTTTATTGCTCATTAATATTGATTCTTTTTATTATAATTTGCTGCTTTTCTGAAAATTATTATTTTATACTCTTAATAATTCCTTTCTTTTTCAGGGCCACGTGGAATTTGAGGCATGTGAGGAGCTGCCATGTCTCAGTTAGAGCCTGACCGAACATTTCCTTAGTCACTGGGCTGGACCTAAACCAGCACCACTTCTGTATTTTAATCAGAGTTATCAGAGATGTTTGAAGGGGCTCAGCTCTCCCTCGATTCCCTGAGCAAGCTGTGGATCAGCCCTGCCCTGGGTGATGCTGTGACAGCCACAGGCAGGTGCTGGTGGCCGGGTGACAAACTCTGTAAATGCAGAGGTGATGTGGCCAAGGACAGCCCAGCAAAGGCACCAATGCCACACCACACGAGCTTCCTGGTGTGAAGGGGTTCTCCTAAGTGCTGAATCCCTGCCAGCCTTGGGAGAGCTGAGATCTGATCCGCTCCTGCTAATGTCCACCTTAAAACTTGGACTGACTTCAGCAAGAGCTGGGATTGGGAGGAAAAAGCACAAGCTGTCTGTGCCGGCTGCTGATCGGGGGAGGACAAAAAGCTGGTTGGGTAGGTTTGCACCTGTACTTTGTGCACTGCCTCTTGTGTGTCTTAATTATTTGGAAGCAAAGGATCCTGGCAGAGCCAGACTGTCTTGAAATGGTGCTGGTTGGAGGGTGGGCAGGTTATGGTTAGTGCTGGTGTGGAGGGACAGTGATCTCTCCCCCCTGCTATAATGTAGCTGCTGCTTTGGAATCATCTCAAAATAGGTGGGTATTTCTTATGTTCAAGCATGTGTCCTTCCTTGTGGATCCTGTGCCTCCATCCCCATCTGCAAGGAGGGCAGAAAGCTGCTGAAGATGCGTGGTGATCCTGCTGCAATGTGGTGAAGTGTTAGAAACTATAAATACATTTTTTTTAGGTTTTTTTTTATTTCTGCCACTGAGAGATGGGTGTCCCTGCAGCTGCTTATTTGTGGCACTGCTTCCACTCCTTTCTGCTGTTCTGGATGTGTGGAAGAACATTCAAAGGTGTTGTATCTCACCCCTGCATCCCCCCCAAATTAAATAAATTTGCCCAAATCTGAGTGCTGTGCTGGGGAAGGAGGAGGCAAAAAGCTTTTCTTTGAGGGAGAGGGTGCTCAGAAAGAAGCAGGCTTGAAGCTAAACCTGGGAGGTGGATGGCTTGCAAACAGGCTATAAATAACCATGAGTAGATTGAGGAGAGCAGCCCACATCTCCTCTGGCATGGGCATGCTGTGCCCATTTTCTTTGTTGATAGCAATTGCTAATGTGAATTCTGGCACTCCAAATCCTGATGCCTGTTGTTCTGATAACATAATTAAATCTTAGGAATGTGAAATATAAAAAGCTTTGAGAAGAAACCAGGCCACTAAGTAGATACTGGGAAGGGGGTGGGGAGCAGACTGCATATATACCAAATAAGCAATGGGATTGCTCTAGGTAGGCTTTTTCCTAGCTTGGTTGATGGGGTCTGGATTTGGACCAAGTGCTTCCCAATCATTAGAGAGGGTTTGTGTTGACCCATTGGAGTGTCACCAGGTGAGGTCCCTGGTGCTGTTGGACCCTATGTTGTTGGAAGTACTGTGTGGATGGTTCTTACTTATTGCTCAAATTAGATGGAATCTCGCAGGCGAAATAGGCCTCCAAGGACATAAATTAGGGAGGTCTCCCACAAGAAGTAGGTGGAATGGAGTGGTAGAGGGATCTTTGTATTGCCCAGCTGGTTGGTAGTACTGTCACCTTCCAGCTTCTACTGGTGCTTGGGGTCAGATTGTGGCACCCTGAGCTTCCCCTGCCCACGACTGTCTTTCTGCACTGTTCTGCTGAGCAAGGTGCACAGCAGAACATGAAACAGCAGCTGTTATCTGAGGGAATCGATGGCACGTGTGACCCAGCAAAAACAGCCTATGTAAGACAAAGCTGGGCTCAAGTGAAATGCAGTCAAGCCTACGGTGCAGTTGGTGTGTGAAAATGCCTTGTCCTGGGAGGAGGAGGAATCACGAATGGGGCTGCGACCGACTGCCTGGAGAACTCTTCATGTCAAATGACTTGATGTTTTGTGCCAGGGAGGACCCAGCTGGAAATGCCATAGACTGAGCAGCTTTGTGCAGTGACAGGTCTTGGAACAATGGAACTGAGGGATCCCAGTTTCTTCCTTTTTAGAGGTGGGATGAGTTGCTGCAGAGAGATTCCGAGTGCTTTCCCAGTGTGCACCCTCTGTGTATGTGCTGTAGCTCTAAGCTCTTCCTGGACACACTTTTTTCATTACAATTAAAAAAAAAATTGCTATTGCAGTTTAACAGGAGGAGAGTGAGCAAACACATTGGTTATTGTTACCTGTTTCCTGTTTGTTTTTCCCTCTCATACAGCTGCTCACTTCTGTACACAGCTGGCTCCCCTGCCCTTTCAAAATGATCTGTTGCAGAAAACTAAAGTACTTGCCAACCTTCTTTTAAAACAAAACCCAAACAACAAATGAAACCCCTCCCAAACCCCTGTTAATATTCTTGGGCCTTTGTACATCAGCCTCATATGTGCCATACCCCAACCAGAGGACGGGTACAGATGGGTGGAGGCTGGTGCTGCCATCAGCTAAAGCAGCCTGGGCCAGGCAGTGGTGCCAGCATTTTCCAGTGGCAGAGGGTGGGCTCTGGCATCCCAAGGGGTTTTTAAGCAATATATATTGTAGATGTCCGGATAGAATTGCTAGGAAAGGGATGTTATCAATAACACAGGAATTTGGGAAAACAAAAGTTCAAATGATGACCTTATCCACAGGTTACTTATCCCTAGGGATAACTCAGCCCACACACTAGGTACTCTCTGTTCCCCAACCTTCTTTATCTCTCTCTCTTTTCTGTGCTATCCAGGTGGTGTTACGAACCATCTGCTGCAGTGATTCAGCAGAATCCATTTAGTGCTTTCCCAGAGAGGCCAGCATCTGCCAGGCAAGGGGGAGACCGTGGGGAAGCCCGGCACATCTGCCACTGTGTCTGCAGGCGGGGTCTGGGGTCAGCCCCTAACCTCCTCGAGGCCACTCCGCGGGGCACAGGTTGTGTGGGGGAGCACAGCCATCTTCGCCCTCGTCCTCATGGCTTGTCTGGCTCGATCCGGGTGGTTAATTATCAAATGGCTGATTTGGCTTTGGAAGGGAAGAACTTTCTTTGCACTTCATGATGTACTGCGGTGTCTGGCCAGGGTTTGGCAGGTGCTGAACTTTCTGGTTGGCACAAGGTGGGAATGAGACAGTGCCATCTTCCTTCAAGGTCACGAGTGATGGGACGCAAAAGCACCTAGGTCTCCAAGGTGGGGGCAATAAGGGGCTGAATTCCTCTGTGGGATAATAAGGCAGTCCCAGTGCAGCAGGATTTTGCAGAACAAATGCTGTGTGAGGCTGGAGTGGGACAGAAAGGCTGAAGCCAGTTCTGCCTTGGGTATCACAGATTCCTTGGGGTAGAAATTTGCCTTGGGGTAGGTCTTCAGTGTGAGAATCACTTGAATTTTGCTCTGGGATGGGGGGAAGATGGTGTTTCAGATAACATGAAGAATTTCATTAGCAGTGCTGACTTCCCAACCTATTGGTAACAGTCAAGCTAATGCTTGGCAGCGACTGTCAGCAGATACTGAGTCAGTATAAAAAGTAACTACCTGGCAACGTGTTTTCAATGCCTGTACATATTTGAGCCTCTGGCAGGAAACATAATAGATCTTGTGCTCAAAAATCCATCACATCTGTGCAATAGGTTATGGCAATGAGCACTGAAAGGGAACCAGGAACATTACATTTCCCATGTACCGGAAGGTATCTTTATTTCATGGCGGGCCACTGACATTTAGAGGAGCAGAAGCTGCTCTCTCCCTCACTTTGTAAATTGAATAAAAAATATTTCAGTTTTACCAGACAAGAAGTAGTCACAGTGACTGGGGTTTCAACCCTTCTGATGTCTAATCAGCTGTCAGAAGAAGCTGTTTTGCTTTTAATCATTTTCTTTGAGACATCTTTACATGTCTAACAATTTTGTTTCTGAAATTGTTTTGTAAGCAAACCCTTTCACTGTGTTGCTGTCAAAGGATATACACAAAATCCTTGGAGGAGGAGGGGAAGAGACATTGTCTGGGTATCTGCTCTGCCCTTCTCCTGGGCAGAGGCAACTCACTGTTGGCTTTGCCTGACAAATCTGTCTTACCTGCTTGTGGGAACCTCCTTGGGCAGTTTCTTAATGCCCACCTCTTTCTTAGCCTAGAAAGCCTCTTTTTTTTTTTTTTCCATAATATCTGGCCTAGGTCTTACGCTGGGATGTTTTACCTTTTTAGGTGGATAAGGAGGGAAGCTCTACTGGCACTGTGATGACTGAGGTGTAAAAACGGGCTAATGTGGGGGACTGACCCAATTTATAAACTAGACCTGGATGCAGTCTTGGGTAAAGCAGCAGAGTGGCAGAACGAGCTTATTCTGAAGACCCCTGGGTGTTTTATTTCACAGCCATTGAGATGTAGGAGGCTCCAGGGCGTAAGCTGCTGTCTGTAGGTGGGCAGCATGAGAAATGGGCCGTTGTGTCAGTGCCTGCACACAAGTGCCTTTTATAAAATGCATGAGGTTAAGGCTGTATTTGTTCTTCAGGACACTCTTAGGGATTGACCTCTGCTTGGCCAGCAGTAGGCTGTGTTCTTCTGGGGCTTGTCTTAGGCTTTTGCTTAAGGTGGAATTTTGACCTCTTTTTAATGAACGCAATTTAAATTTTTTGGGGGGGGAAAAAACCCTAAGCATGATTGCCTTTCCTTTCTTGTAGCCTTCAAACTGAACCTCTGGTTCTGACTTCAGAAATAACCTCATTAGCCTCTTGCTAATGAAAGTAATTTCTCTTGCATTAATTCAAAAGTAGGGTGTTCACATAGATTGTGCTAGGAAAAGGGGGGGCAGGGGTCAGGCTACACCAGGGGTTATTAACCTTGTGAGACTCATTAGACTGGAGCTGGACCAGTGTGGGACAGTGTAGCTTGTGGTGGTGTTGGTAAGTGAACAAAGTAGTGAACGTGAGAGTCCTTCTTGCCTTTGGCATGGTAAGGTCTGAGTGCTTCAACTGACAAGAGTATGGTGGACAAACTCACTGCTAGAGGGGAAGGGGTCCAGGGCTGCTGGGGGAATGCTGAGAAACACCTGTGAGACCTGGTGCTGCAGGTGCCCATATCTCTGCTCTGCTTTGGGCTGAAGGAAGGGTGAATGAAGCAGGATTAATGCCCGCTCACTGTCATCCCCTCGTCCTAGCAACACACTCTCTCCTGGTGTTTCTTCTACACCTGGCACACAAACTTCCAGCTTTATGCCTCTCTGGGAGTGTGGCAAGTTTGCTTAAGCTTAAGTTTACTCAGGAGGTTGAGTTTTGCTTTAGATTTGGAGCAGGTCTGAGGGAGCTCTGTGAAACTGCTCAGTGGCAACCCAATCCTAGTTTCAGTGCCATGGAAGTGGTGCACTGACTCCCACTCAGCTCCATGTATCCACAGGTGTTAGAGTCTTAAGCACCTGATATTGTCTTGTCTGGACCCTTTTGAAGCTGGGGAAAGGAGGGAGCTAGAGACAAGTGATGCCATTCAGTGTCATAAGCCTGGGATAGCAGCACTTGCCCAGGAGGGATGCAGGCAGAGCTTCAGCCTTTCATAGCTTTTTGGAACTTGAACTTGCTGTTTTCAACCTTACAGAATGTCTCATTACCTGAGGTGCAGCCAGTAGTGTCTGAAGATTCTCCTTCTCTTTCTGCAAGGGCAAGATATGTCCAAAGGCAGAGTGAAGGAGAGATCCAGGCTCTGCACCCAAAGGATGAGGACAGTTTTGAGGTCAGAATCTGGGGTTGCAGACTTGAACCCAAAAGGTATGATTGTTTTGTAGGGCAAAGCCCAGGGCTCTGGGCTATGGTCTTATCCTAAAATGATGGTGATAGTGCTGCTGCTTCCTGTTGCTGGTGTAACAGGGCTGAGCTGCTCCTGGCGGCCCTGAGTTCCAGAGGAATAGAGAAGCTTCAATGCTTCTGAGTGCTGTGTTTAACTCCTCACCATCAGCAGAATCAGAAACTCCTGTTACCTCTAAAATTAGGCTAAAAAGTCACCCGAGACTTTCAACAACAAAAGCCACCTGTTTTACTGGGCTCAGGTTTTTTAAGCCTTGCTGCTTGTAAAACTAGAATTTAAAAGATCAGACAACACTTTGTTCTACAGTATTTGCAAACATCAAAAGATGCCAAAACTTACTGAGCACTGCTCTGAAGTAAGGCATGAGCACAGTGACTTCCTCGCAGTGTTCACTGTGCCTCCAGTAGCATACTGGCAAGTTCTCACAATGCTTTATATCCACCTTTATATCAGAAATTCTGGGGATTTTTTTTTTCATTTACTTCAAAATCAAAAAAAATGTCAACTGCTTCCAGAATATGGAAACTTAGGAGATTTATCTTGGAAAAGATTTTTCAAAACATGCCTTTTCGTGTGTGTTTTTCTTTCTACTGGGTCTTCAGGGTATGTGATGCGGCTGTGCACAGTTGATGGAGCACAGGGGAGTTCAGGGAGGCATCAGGAATGTAACTACAAAAGCTGAATTTGTCCCTCAGGATGATCTCATGCACAGTCATGATATCTGGATCTCTTAATTCTCCTCTCAAGTTGACATACCTAAAAGCCTTGTTGCTAAAATGTCAGTGCTGGGAGTTTCCATGGGAGAGCCTGTCTCCACATCATGACCTGGCACAAACTCTCTTTGCTTTTACAACTGCATGGTGTTAAAGGGTTCTGTGGAAGGAAAATAGATGTAGTTAGAACTCTTACTGCATCACTGGCTTCTGGCACTGCAGCCAAAGCTGGCTGATTCAGTGGGTTTTAAAAATGAGTTGAAGTCTGTCTTTTTCTTTTTTCTTTTTTTTTTTTTGGTTTTTTTTTTTTTTTAGGATTTTTTTTTTTAATGTGCTCAGGAAAGTATTAGATTGGCAGTCTTTCAGGTAAAAATCCTAAGGTTTGCCATCCCTGCAGATTTTCACTTGTGGAGGTACCAAATTGCAGGAAATATAACACACTTTCTGTAGAAAGTGCCTGGTTTTCTGGCCATACCATGCAAAGCTCAGCCCCAGAGGGGGACAAACTCCAGTGCAGTGGTGCAGAATTTTGCCCACAGAAGGCTGTTGAGCGGGCTCTGATGTTGCACAATGTCCAAGCAGGCACAACAGCGTCAGCTCTACCTGCGAGCCTCTCCCTCTTCCTTGTGTACTTTGAAACCCCGAGGGAGGGAGAGCGGGGAATGAGTAAGTCATTGGGAACAGATGTTGCACAGTAGCAGTGAAACAAATATTTTGTGTTTATGCTACTTCCATTCAAGGGTAATGTTAACACCAATGCGTCTGTGTTAACTTGCCCTTTTCTCAGCAGAATCCATCAGAGCTGGTTACTAATAAAAGTCTGCTTGGAGCGGGGTCAGCGCTGAGCTCCTGATTATGTGTGTTTGGTTCCTAATTCTGCAAAGAGTGTTGGTTATTCCCTTGCTATGTGTCATTTCTTCCCCTGCCCGACCTGTTTGCTCTCCCCCCACTGCCAGTGGCAGTTGGCTTTGCATAAGGAGCAAAGGCACTCCCCAGTAGGATTCTACTTTTTTTTTGTTCAGCTTTTCTTTCTTACTTTCCCAAGGGAGTTTTTGGGTAAGAAGCAGATATCCTGGTGGGTTTTATTTTTCATCTTTTTTCTCTGAAGAGACCTGCCTATTCCTCTCTCAGGGCTTTTTCATTTAGATATGATGGGCTTGGGATGCACAGCTGCCCCTCCATCCCCTTGTTCTCGGCTCGGTAGGCTGGGAAGTGCCTGTTTCCCCATCCCTGGAGGATATTATCCCCATGGCAGCATCTGGCTCTTGGCAGGCTCTGTGGGCAGCCGTGCTGGCAGGGTTTGGAGTTCCCTTTTAGCTTTGTCGTGTGGTAATCTGTCAGTTGGCTCTTCGGGCTCCCTTGTTCTCCTGTGTGCCTTTTCTTCTCAACAAATCTCTTCACTTGGAGTTGGTCAATGGGAGTCTTGAGAATGCTCCTTGGAATTGCTTTCCACAAGGCATTTCTTTTACTTTGCTCCAAAGAGGGTCTTCCGGCAAATCTTTATTTTATTGTAATGGTAGCAAGAGGGAAAAAAAGCTGATCAAGTTCCTAGTGGCTTGGTGGAGTCTGTTAGTGTCAGTGGACAGGATAATTGGCTCAGCTGATTACTCTGGCTCTGATTATTTACAGTAACCCTAAAAGCACTGCCTTCTTCCCCAGGAAGGAAGCACTGGTGGCTTTAAACAGCAAGAAAAGACTGTAAACAAACCAAGACTAAAAGACGAAATGCCAGTTTTGCTGCTACTCATTTTGAAAACATGTGTGTTTGGGGACAGATCCTCAGCTGAAGTAAATCCTGCCTATCCTTTGGATTGTGTCACTGTGCACCGTTTCAAAACCGTCCCCCAAGGATACTACTATTCTTTTCTCCATGTATGAATAAGCCACTTACAGTGCATAGCTGCTATATTACAATTTCCTAAGAGGTGCTGGCATCTGGAGAGATTACATTCCACTGGCCCCTGGGATGGAAAGAATGAGTTCAAGAACAAAGAATGAAATCCTCACTTCTGCACTCAGAAATCCAATATTCACCGAAGGGTAGGGGTGAGCCAGTAACCAGACCTTGACATTGCCGGTGCTCAGTGCAACCTTCCCCTTTTCTGCCAAAAATCGGGCTGCATGGAACCATCCATAAACTTAAGCTTAATACCACTCAAGCTGAACTCAGTGGGTGGTGTGGGGGGGAGGAAAAGAAAAAAAATCATCTCACTGGTGAACTTTGCAACACCGAAATGTGTAGGATTAACAGCTCTGCGATCCGGTGTCTATTTGCAGGACTGGCACGGTTCACGCCGTGGTCTTGGCAGCCACCGTGCAGCCCCGGCACCTTGCTCTGCAGAGACACCTTTCTGGGTGGGAGGAGGATGCTGAGCGCCTGGCTGCCTGCCAGCTCGCGTTGAACCGCCACGCAAATTGCAGTGTAGCTGCAAAAAATTGAGATCGCCCACTCTGAGCAGTCTGTGCCATCGGCTGTCTGGCAGGATTGATGGTTGTCACTACCGAACGCTGCTGAGCTGGAGCCAAAATCAAATGAGTGGATGTCCTCGTGAGCCTGCTTGGGGGGAAGAAAAAGAAAAAAACCTACTTAAGTTAAGAACTTCTTTTCAGTTTAGAAACGGAGCTAGAGAGGCTTGTTCCACTTTGTAATTGCTTAGATGGGAAGAAGGGCTGGGAAACACTCCTGCTGCATGTGGAATTGGAAGGCGAGAGGTTTTCAGCTGTCTTTCCTTGGTACTGATTTGGAGCAGAGAAGACTCTGGCAGGAAGAAGGGACAATCTCATCTCATGCTAAACTGTCTCTAGGACATGGAGGAATGTTTAACCATGGCCAGCCCTAATCTTGACGGCTGTGGTGTAACATTGATTGTGGCAACAGGCGGTGGGCTGATGTCCTTTAATAGTTTTCCCTTTTCCCACATGGACAACCAGCCCTGGGTATGCTCCAGGTCCCGATCATAGCAGTGGCTCATGGATGATGACAGTGAAGCAATTGGTTATAACCTCCTTGGTAAATTATAAAATAGTTTGTGTTGGAAGGTGCCTTTGAAGGTAATTCAGTCCAATCCTTCAGCAATGAGCAGTGATAGAAAAGTTTGGGTTGGAAGGGACCTTAAAGATCATCTCATTCCAGCCTCTCTGCCATAGGTAGGGACACCTTTCACTAGATCAAAGCCCCATCCATCCTGGCTTTGAACACTTCCAGGGATGGGACATCCACAGCTTTTCTGAGCAACTTGTTCCAGTGCCTCACCACCCTCACAGTAAGGAATTTCTTCCTAGTATCTAAACTAAAACTGCCTTCTTTCAGTTTAAAACCATCCCTCCTGCTTTTCCTATCTCTATGTGCCCTTGTATCTGATCTTCAACTAGGTAGGGTTGCTCGGAGCCCCATCAAACTGACCTTTAATGTTTCCATGACAAAAAAAGGGAACTTGGTTTCCTGAATCTGGATGAGAGGTGTCATCAGAGGAATTTTATGAAATCCCAGTAGAAATTTAGTGTTAGAGCCTGGTTTGGCTGTAATGGCTGAATTGAGCTAGATCTGCACCAGCAAAGCAGGGATGAGGCTCTAGCCCGTAGCATGGGGTCTGCTCACCTTTCAATTTCCAAATTGTGCATGAAATAGACAAGAAATATCTGGATCAACACATCCTAAAGGACAAGAACAACTTGGAGAATAGTCTGCATTAATCTCTGCTCCTTCACCTCTTCAGAGAGGGAGAAAAGGAAGGAAAGCAAGCCAGAAAGGAAGGAGACATGCTTCCTTTCCTCCTCTATGTTGAAAAAAAAAACAAGCTTATTCTGCCTCCTTGCTCTTTCCTTCCCTCATGTCCTTAGTGTGGTAAGACACAGAAAATACAAAATTTTTTCCTTGACCATGTGTGTGTCAAGTTCTTCTCCTGGGATGGAGATGCTGTGGAGCTGCTGTTCCCTGAGCTGAGGAGTGCTGGGTCTGATTCTGCCTCTCCCATAATTCCTACTGGTACTGGTAATCTATTTTTTGGGAGCAGATCCAAATTATCCAAACTAAACTCGTGTGCCCCGCTAGAAAAATGGTGCAACATATTCTTGACTTATATCAACAGATGCAATGCTGAAGGGTATCTTTGAGCCTGCTTGAGCTGAGGAAAAGCCTCCTGCCTGGTGATGTGGCCTCTCCAGGATGCATCCTTATGTTCTCTTCTGGTGTGACTCGTGGGGGTTGATTCTGGTAGTGAGGTGCTGCTGTGGGGACATCCTCATGCCTGCAGTGGGGAGCAGTGAGGGGACAGGGCATGCTTCATTCTGTGGCATTAGCATCACCTGTGTTGCTCATTCCTAGTGAGGCACCAAGTTGTAGAGCTAAAATGTGTGGTAAATACTGGCTTGCCACATAGCAAGGCTGTGGCTATGCATGCTGCAGAAATTCCTGTGTCTGTGATCTCGCTGACATGTCGAGCACCAGCTGCGTAGTCCTGCCTGGTGCAAAACAAGTGGAGAAATCAGAGAGAAGAGTGTAATGGCAGCAAAAAGGTAAGGACCATGTCCCCTGCCCTACAGCCCAGCACTTCTTTGGGGTTGTATCCTTCAAGAGACAAATCCCCCCCTGCTGCCCCAGGCAGGGAGGTGAAGCTTCTCCTAACCGTGGCTGGCAAACTCCCTTCTTCAGATGGGCTCTAAATATTTATAGGAGGAATCATAGAAGCCTGGCCATGCCAGGCCAACACTGCTGTAACTTACAAACCTAAATTATTCCCATAAGTCGAGTTTTTCATTTGGAGGGTACCTAAACCTGTGTTGGAAGCAAATGCATCCTACTTACCTGAGCAGATGCTTCTTCTCTGTGTTGACTTCAAGAAAGATGCTCACCCAATGCTGCCTCCTTCCTGACTGTGGACTCAAGTTCAGTCTGGCTTTGCAACCCTGTGGACACTTTCAGCCTGAGGAATCCTTCCATTGCTTCTCTGCTTTAGAGAGAACATGTCTGAGTGTTGTGCCTATCCCTGGGCAGGCACACGGAGGATTAACTGACTATTTGTTTATATCAAAGATGATACTTGGTTTGGTTCCTTCTCCCTCCCTTTTCTCTGTTAGTTGAATGGTATCTTTATATTAAGCGGCACAAGAGAAGAATAAAGATTTAAACTCATTTAACCTTGAACATAGCCATTAGTTAAGCAATTAAAATTAAAGGGTGAGTTAATGGGCAGTGTCAAACATTCGGAGAAACATCTGTTGTAATAGAAGTCTGCCTTTTAGCTGATGAATAATTGATCTGGTGTTTGTCAGCACCTAAGCCCAGCCAACGTGGCAGCACTGGCATTGCTGGAGCATCTCCAGTGCCCCCTCCCCAGCCACCTGGAGAACAAGAGGAGAACAGGCCACCACCACTTGAAGGTACATTAGGAAAACCACCTGCGTTGCACCCCCTCAGCTGAATTTGTCCCTGTTGGGTCTTTTGCTTTCCTGGGATCAGACATGTTATTTCAGGTCTAGAGGAATCAATGGTCTATTTTTAAGCCTTTATTAATACATGTGTGGATGGATGTGGTGTCTGAACATCCATAGCCAGGGATGTAGATGACTCAAACTGCTTTGAGTTGTATCACTGTGTTAAATTAACTTGCTTTTTGGAAAGCAGCAGATGTGAGAGAAAGCCTTCACTAAAGCATGGAGGGCAATACAGTAAATATTGTCCAGAGTTTGAGGGGTAAATAGCAGAAAGTGGTTGTCTCTTGGCTGTGGTAGATCCAGTAATACTGAAGTCACTTCTGCAGTACTGCCATCTCCCAGAGAAATCCTGCTCTCCCTAGAATGGCAAACAGCAAAACATATTTGGGTGAAATCTTGGGTTTTGTGAAATGAAGGGGAGCACTGCTATTCCCAGCAGTAGGATGCCCTGTATGCACGGCCCTGCACATCCACCTGGGAAGCACTTCCCAGCTCCCCACTGGGCCTGAACAGGGTGGGGTGACGAGCAGGGTCTAGTCCCCATGCTGAGCTCCTCCATGTACCCTGTGTCTGGGGCTGGGAGAAGTGCCAGAGCAACCCAGAAACCAAATTGAGGACATGAAACATTTGTAGCGTGGGATGTGAGAGAGGAAACCTGGGTCACAGAGGATTCTTGACATGCTGTTTTCCATATTACCTCTCAATCCCTTTCAAAAAAATCAAACTGAGCCTGTTGTGCTATTTCCCACCATTTGTGTGTGTAAAACTGTGCAATAAACTGAACTAAATCAAAGCCACTGTCTCACTCTAGCACAGAAGGGACAGTGGGTTATCAGCAAGCCCAGGTGGGGGTGGGATAAGCACAGGCCTCTTTATGGAAGACACTTGGGGAAAAAACAGTGAGAAGGCAACAGAAAAAACAGAAGGAAATAAAATATAAGGTATCACAGAGATGAATGTTGTCAGAATGTGGGTTCTCCCCCAGCCTCAGGCTGAATCAGGCTGAGTTTTCACCCTTTGAGGTACAAAACAATTACATCCATCTGGCTATTTGTTAGAGAGAAACACAACAAAATCACTTTCATCCTCCTAAAGAAACCAGTTGTACTAATATTTGGGGTTTATATACTTATCTTTTTTATTTTTTCCCCTCAAAACTATCTGTAGAACTTGAATTTCTGCAACAGTTCAGGATTTGTTTAAAATTGTGCTAATTGGTATGTGCATCATAAACACAAAGAAAGGGAAATAAACTGGGATGGGAAAATTATCTGTGTGTCTTCTGCTGGTTTTAGCTGACAACAAGCAGAACCTGTAGCTCAGTTTCTTTCCTCATCCCTCTCCATGTATTGAAATTAAGCAAATTTAAGCAAAATTTTAACTGCTGAAGTTATGAACGTTCATAACCCACCTGACTGTATGTGGGATGTGCACAGAAAAGATGTTCATGTTGAACTTAGTATGGAAGTTTTTTTAAAGCAAAGATAACTGTGAGGACAGATGAAACAGATATATTTTTTTTAATCCTAGATGAATTTTGTTGGAGCAAATGAGACCAGTTATTAAGGAGATTGTATTCAAAACTGTAATTCAGCTTTTTTCAAACATGAATAGCAAAAAAACTCTCAGAAACTAAAAGCAAAAACAAAACACAGCAAAAACCTCAGAACTCTGACTTTTGTAATTTAATTATTTCCATGTTTGGTTATATTCTAAAGCCCAATGTATATTTTTTTACTTGTCCCCAAAAAATGCATATTCATAGCTCTGTTTCAACCACAACTTTGACATTCTCCCTGTGGTGATGTGAGTGACACCATTTCCACTATAATACCATGGTTACATTCTCTTGCCCACAAACCTACAAAAAATCATAATTGTACTTTCTTTCATCCAAATATTTTGAATAAAGGATCTGTGAAGAAATCTCTCCTAAGTAGTTTAGCTGAAGTTTTTGTTTATTGACTTAAATAGGTGCAGATTTGAGCCTTGGGAAGGCTGTTGCCCTTCAGATAACTTCCCCACACACCACTTTTTCATATGTAGTAGCCAGATATTCTCTGAGCTGACTTCTTTCCAGCCCTTCTGTTTATATCTACTGATAATAAAAGGGGATTTACCCAAGAACATTCTTGTCTCTGATGAGCATTTGTCCCCTGCACACCATGTCTTCTCAGGGAATGGAGCACAGCAGAGCCACTTTATCTGAGGATGCAGGTTACAGGAACAGCTGTTTTTGGAAAGTGGAGTTTATGCATGTGAATACAGGATAGCTGGGAGCTGTCAAGTAATCTGCTGTAAGCTTACCCTGAACATTGTTATGGCAAAGGATTTGGGTGGTAATGCCTAATTTTTAATTGCATTTTCATTAGGATTATCAGCTAGTTATTTCATCCCTGTTGGTAATGGCTGGGCTGAGAGGAAGCTACTAGGGCATCCTCTGCCTTGCCTGGTCTGACCAAACCCTGTAGCCCTCTCCCAGTGGGGACAAAGTCAGTGTCTTTGCCTAAGCTCTGCAGAGCTCAGATACAGAAGCCCTTGTTCAAAGGCTGGAAACCTTCCAGGAGCCCTGAGAGATGGGCTCTGCCTCTTCCCGACCTGCCCAGCACATGTGGGTGTGTGCCTGGGAGAGGGCTTGGTGCAGGCACAGCCAGAGGCACACAGCTGGCTACTGCTGGCATAGAGCTGGAAAGGAGATGGAGCTGGGAATGATGGCTTTGTTGGTCAGTGCCAGCCATGTGAATGAGCTGGGGAAGCCACACTAGTTTGATGTATTGGCCTGTTGGTGAGTTTTCCTTTTTTTAAGTTATTCTGCTTCAAAAATGGGAGCAAAATTGTGTTTGGAGGCCTGATACATGAATACTTGGCAGAGCTGGTGCTCTCCTGCATCTTGAAAAGGCTGGCCTGGAGACCATGACCTTTTCAACACAGCTACTTCAGGAAAAGATGGGTGTGCTCCAACCTGCCCTATCCCTGGAGACAACCTCTGCTGTAGGCTTCTATAAGGAGGTGACAATAGGAAAGAGGGCCTGAGCCTGGATTCTCCTTTCTTATGGCACAGCCATGTCCAGGACCCTCCACTTCCCGTCTGCAGGTTGCTGAGGGCTCCATGGTTTGAAGCTGCCTCTTTTATTGCTGTCCAAGCTTTACTCTCATGAGAGATGGGCCTCAAGCTGCTCAGGCCTGTGGGCTTGAAACAAATTCTGTCCAGAGCTGCTGCTGCTCCTTAGCAAGAGCAAAGCAAGGACACTGCCAGGTTTTCCCTTTGGTCTGGCCTTTCCTAACATGCCCTCAGAGGCACCAACCCCCATGAATGCTTGGGAGGATAAAGTGAAGTTGAGGATGGAGGAGGAAACCTCTTCACTTGCAAAGACATCCTAGAGTCATTGAATCATCAGGGGTGGAAAAGACATCCAAGATCATCAAGTCCAACCTTTGACCAAACACCACCTCATCAACCAAACCATAGCACTAAATGCCATGTCCAGTCATTTCTTGAACACTTGCACGGATGGTGACTCCACTACCTCCCTGGGCAGCCCGTTCCAATGCTTAACCACCCTTCCAGTGAAAAACTTCTTCCTCGTGAATGTGTACCTCACCTGATTCAACTTGAGGCCAATTCCTCTTGTCCTGTCACTTGCTTTGTGGAAAAGAGGCCAACTCTCACCTGGTTACAACCTCCTTTCAGGTAGTTGTAGAGAGTGATAACATCTCCCCTGAGCCTCTTTTTCTCCATGCTGAACAGCCCCAGCTCTCTCAGCTGCTCCTCATATGACTTACTCTGTAGACCCTAAAGATGTCTTCTTAGACATCTTAGACATCTTAGAGATGCTGCCAAGGCAAATCAGAGTAACTCCTGCTTTGTTTCAAATAGAGGATTGATTTGGCATTTTCTTCTGAAAAGCTGCTTGGAACGTTAGCAACTACTCAGGCAAAACAAAGGAGAAAGGTACAACTTCCCAAGTCTTGGGTGTTCTGCCAGTGACTGACAGCTCCACTCTGCATGTCATCTACAAACAAGCTGAATTCCTCACCATAACAGCAGTTAGAAGAATCTGTTTTTCTCGCCTTGAAATAGGGGTTTGGCCTTGGCCTTTTTTGGTAATCTGTTTGGAATTTGGTGGTGGTGGTGATGATCAACAGTTGTTTAAAGCTGCTGGCAGCCTGTTGGTCTTCATGCAATGACTCGGTGGTCTTGGGCTCCTTCCAGCTCTGTGCATTTAACATTGCTTTCCCATGATGCAAGGGAAAGGGTGCAGTCAAAGCTAAAAGGCAGAAAATTTAAATCTGATGAAAGGAAATGCTTTTCCACACAATTAGCCTTTGGGATTTGTTACCACATGGAGCTGCTTAGGCCAAACATTTCTCACATCTTTGGAGAAGGAAAGGATATCTGTGGACTTATATGGAAAGCAGATTTTCCAAGGAAAAAGGTTCAAATTTGAATAAGGGGTCTGAAGTACAGAGCAGGAGTTTCAGCTTCAGTTTGAGTGATTAAGATGCTCTCTGGACTGCAGCAAGGTTTTGAATTGCAACCTGTAGACCCAAGTGAGCATCATGACTAACAATTACACTGTTAACCTGCTTTCATAATTGTTTTCCTTCCACCAGTTCATCCAGCAGCACAAACTTCCCCACCAGAGGACTTTCAGCAGTTTATGTTACCTTCTTCCCTGGGGCCATGCCAGCACTGTGATGGACTGGGCTTGATGATTTTGTGTGTGGGCAGCAAAGGCATTAGTGGCTTCCCTCATCACTCCAGCTGATGGGTGACTTTGTGCTGTGGGAGAGGTCAAAATCTACCTTCCCTTCAGACAGAAGCAAAGCACAGGAAGTTTTGTGTATGAAATGAGCTCTGCTGGATGGACTGTCAAGGCTGAAGGCTGGAGCAAGCCTTGCTCCTGGGAACAGTTTCTCCTGGCTGAAGCCTTGCAGGTGCTGGGCCCCTGTAGAGCCACCTGAGCTGGAGTCTTCGTATAGTTATGATGGACATGTCATGGAAGTCACCTCATCTTGAAATTAATGTGCTTTTTTACTGTAAGTTTTTCTTTCACTTTTGTTTTGAGAATGCCAGGACCATTTTTAAAAACTGGAAAGTTCCCCACTGGGTTTTCCAACTCCCCCTGAAACTGCAAGCCCTTCATTTAAAATACATTTTTATTGTTAGTTTAAATCTCACTGGACAGTCTCCATTTGCATCCAGGTGTTTCTTTACAGTGGATTTGTTCCCATGCACCACAATGGGTTTCATCCTGCAAAACAAAGCAGTTTGTGGAAAAGGGGGCTTTTAGAGAAAGTCTATCAAGCCAGCAAAATAAACCCATGGCAGAGCAAGGGACTATTGCCATTATAAACAGGTGTTTGGTATAAACACAAACCTCTGCAGATGTTCCCTCGTTACTGGTGGGAGGGAAGGTACTGCTGCATGTCTGGGTTATACATGTAGATGTAATCTTGGATTAACAGGAGCAGTCAGGTGTTTAAGTGCATGCCTAAACTTTCTCCTGGCCTCCATCCTCCAGGCTGTTGAATGAGAGCATCTCGGACCTAGAAATATGCCCTCAATACCCCAAGAGCTGATGGGAGGACAGGGGCTCATACTTGCACAGAGAGCCCCTGAGGCCGAAATTCAGAACATTCAGTGAGCCTCAGGTGCTCCTGCCTGTTGGGAGATGTGACACTGTATAGTGTTACAGAAATGCACAACAGCCCCAAATTTCCTCATTTCCTTCCTTGTTGTCTATGATAATGAATACAACACATGAGGATTTTGAAGTGTCCTTTAGCTGATATTTGCCTCATATTCTTGTCAAAATCATAGAATCATAGAATGGTTTGGGTTGGAAGGGACCTTAAAGATCAGTGTTCCAACCCCTCTGCCGTTGGCAGGGACACCCTCCGCTAGGCCAGGTTGCTCAAATCCCCTTCCAGCCTGGGTTTGAACACTTCCAGGGATGGGGCATCCACAGCTTCTCTGGGTAATCTGTTCCAGTGCTTCACCACCTTCATAGTCTAGAATTACTTCCTAATATCCAATCTAAACCTGCCCTCTTTCTGTCTAAACCCATTCTCGCTTGTCCTGTCACTACTTGTCCTTGTAAAATGTCCCTCTCCAACTCCCTTGCAGGCTCCTTTAGATACTGGAAGGTCACCCTGGAGCCTTCTCTTGTGTCCCACATAAAGTACAATGAGTAGGTGATTAAAAAAACAAAACAAAACAAAAGACAGAAAAACAACTATTGGGCTTATCTAAGTTCCCGTCTGCCTCCATGAAGATTTTAAATGCTTATTGAGTGGTAATAGCATTGCAAAAGCAGGGTGAGTAGTTTTTGTCACTACTTTGTCGTTTACATTACACTATTGTCCCTGTGTGAACATTGTCTTCATATCTTTTCTAAGCCTTTAAACTCTGCCTAAGCCTTGACTAAGCCTTGAAACACTTTCTGAGCCTTGAAACGTCTTGAAGCGCAGCAGATCGAGAGTGGAAAGAAGCGGTTTGTCTCTCACTGATGACCCAAGAGCATCCTCTAGTGTGTATGTAAGGTAATACTTACACCTTGCCTTCCGAAAAATTGCGTTGTCAGAGGAAAGGAGCGATAACCCAGCGCGAGGTCCGCGATAAAAGGCAGCACAAGGTGCTCGCTAAGGGAGGCAATGCAGAGGCAGAAGGAGATGGCTCCCACTCAAGGCTGGCTTCAGGGAGAGTTTACAGCACCAAACCCCCCACGGGCTGAGCCTTTCTGTGAGGTGGTTGGGTACTTCTCATCTACGAACCCTGAGTGAAAATGAGCACCAACCATTTCGTAATGTTAAATGTATTGATGCGGCCAGGTATATAAAAAATTGAAGACTTGCTGCAGACAAACACCTTAAAATGACTTAAAATGCATATTATGCACTTATAGATTACAGTAGTGTCTGTAAAGGCTGTATTTTGAGTATAAATGTATTTCATTAAAAAAGGAAAGTGAAACCAGCTTTGAGGCTGCGGGGTGGGTTTTTTTCTTTTGCTGTGAAAACCTGTTTTATATTTTTGGTAACAATATGCAATTCTCCTCCACTGAGCAACCAAAATCACATTTTGGTTTTCACTGCACTGTGAAAAAATGGCGCAGAATGAAAAGTGTGTCTAAAGATTTTAAAATAGTCATTACCTGATTATTATGTGTATTTATGCTATTAGGGTATTATTTTACACAAATCTAGTCCACCTGTGCCTTATTTTTTTTTTCTGTAAAATGGGGGGAAAAAAAGGTTAATTTCACTGTCTCAGAAGGGAATAAACCTACTCTCCTGAGTGCACAGGCAAAAGATGATGGGGAGCTGTATAATCATTACAGATGTGTGGACACATGGCCAGTGACAACATAGCATCTTCCAATGTCTGGAGAGAAGATGCCATACTTTCCTTTCCCATGTCACTGCACCTTAGAATCATGGAATCACAGATCTATAAGGGTTGGAAGGGACCTTAAAGATCATCTCACCCCAAACCCCTCTGCCAGGGATAGGGACATCTTCTGCCAGACCAGGTTGTTCAGAGTGTCATCCAACCTGGCCTTGAACACTTCCAGGGCTGAGGCATCCATGGCTGCTCTGGGCAACCTGTTCCAGTGCCTCACCACCCTCACAGTAAAGAATTTCTTCCTTTCTAATATCTAGTCTAAATCTACTTTCTTTCTGTTTAAAACCATTACTTCTTGCCCTGTCACTACAATCCCTGATAAAGATTCCCTCCATAACTTTCCTGTAGCACCCCTTTAAGTACTGGAACCAGTGCTTAAGAACTGTAATCGGGGTGGTTGGTTTTTTTGGTTGGTACTGTTGTCTTCTAAAGGCCTGAAGTGAAACATTGCTCAAAACTGCAGAAAGGAAGGCAGCACGTATGCTCTGATCCTGAGGAGTGCAGACATTAGGACAAGTAACACACTCCATTTGTGCACAAATTTGAAAGGAGTAGAGAGGAAGGGTGAGACCAGGACAGCCACGGGTGAGATTAATCTCACCCTGGTGGGATGAAAGGCTGTGAAAGAAGCTTTGAAGGGATCAGTACTTACCCAACATGGAAACAAACAGAAAATAAGATAACATCCAACAGAGCTTACCCAAAGTCCACCATGCCAGCCTAACCTGTTAGCTTCCTTTGATAAGAGAACTGATCTTCCAGATAAGATCTACTGCATCCATACATTACCTTCCTTGTCTCTCAGAGCAGTTGATAAAGTGACATTTGGGAAATTATGCATTAAATGGAAGTAGTAGAAATGTTGTGGTGGGGAAAGGAACAGGTCAGGGCAATGGGAGTAGCAAGGAATGCCTTGGAGGAGGCTGCTGGAGCAGTTCCTCAAAAAGTAGATTGGGAAATCATTGCCAGTACACTGGAGATGGTGTGTCCCCTTAGGGCACAGATGGAAAGAGTATGAGAAGGGGAGAAAATTCAGTTGCTGTGAGCAGGAGCTCATGGAGTAACAACAAAGTTTCTGCCATGAAACAGGTACTTGACACTTGGGAATGACTGGGAAGGACAACACATCAGTGCCTCCACTGAGAACAGGAGTACGGAGATCCACCACCTTGCCAAGACCCTGCCAGTGGTATATTCACTTCTAGGATGTAAGGGAAAGGAATGTATTTCCAATAACCAGAAGGCAGGATAAAGGCCCAGATGGTGAGACTTCGTCTGGGATACTCTGCTCGGTCTGGTCCTCTGTGTGAAAGGAAGATGAATGTACGAGGAGGTAATGAAAGAGGAGCACTTGAAGGTGGTGTGGCCACTGAAGGGAGCAGTTCTGCCATTCAGGACGTGTCCTGTGCTAAACCAGTGTTTTTCTTCATTCTTTTTCTATTTTTTTTTGTTTTCTTTTGATGTATTCAATGTGAATTTTGCATGAGCACAAGCAAGGAGTGTTTGGGGTGTGAAGCAGCAGCCTTGGTGAGAAAGAGGAGGAACAACTATTTCCAAGATGGTGTCACACTGTGCAGCATGAAACATGCTCTTCCACTATCATCTCTTGTGCAAAAGATATTGGAGATGGCCAGTGGGGCCCAGTTAAGCAAACTGGAGGTGAAGGGGCCTTGGCCACATCTCTGGCCACATCGCTGCAGTGTGGTGTGGTCAGAGGACCATGAGCTGGGGAGGGTGTAAGGACTGGCTTCTGGTTTCAATGCTGGCACCAGGATCAGCAGATCCAGGTCTTCTCATCAGTACTTTCAGCTGGGTATGAGCCAGCTTCTAACCCTTGAAGCTGGTAGAGTGTCCTTGTGAGGATGAGTATTGGGAGGAAGAGAAGCTCACAGTAACGTTCAAGGTAGAGGCTGATCTGTTTATTTGTGGGGTGCTGTGATGTAGTTGTCTGGGACTAACAGAGGACCAGGCTCAGCCTGGGAGGTAGCTAAGCTTTGTACTACATCTCAGGAAGTCTGTGCTAAAAAAGAGAAATGGGGAAGGGAAGAGGACCTGAAATTCAAGAGCATTTGTTTTTCAAGGCAAGAAGATGAAGCACTGAGTAGTAAGAAAATTAAATAAGGCAATTTTGAGTAAGTACTCTGAAAGAATTGATCATTTATATCCCACAGCAAGTGTGACTGTCAGAGGATGGCTCATTTTAAGGCATTCCTTGCTCCTGTTTCATCTCTGCATTGCATCTGAGCTGTAATCACAACTTGCAGAAGCAATTTCAATTTCTGTTTCTTTAACTATACTGGCATCAACATGAGAGACAATCCCTTATCCATCTCCCTCTTTCATGCAGGCACAGTTTTCTGTATAAAGGGGATTGTGACAATTTTTTTATTTATATTTGTAAAGGAAGATGCCTAGACAGGTATAAACCAGTCTTACAATGCTGGGCTGCATTACAATAACTTTATTTAGCTTTCAAAAAACAGAGTTCGCATTCTCAGAGATTCTTTAAGGTTGAATTTGGTTTTTTGGTTTCTTTTTCAAGTAGGCACAAACTAGTGTATACAAATATTTATATATTTGTATTTAAAATCAATCATTGTTGTATTCATGTGCTGCCCTATGTGGAATCAGGGTTGAAATGGCTGAAGAAATCAGAGCAATAGCATAAATTTAGAAATTCCATTATATATGAGGGAATCTTAAAATCTCTTATTTAATTTAGACACTTTCCAAATTATTTGCTGTATAGAAATATCTCTTGAGGTGATCAAACATACAAAGGAACAAGTTTACAGCCTATTAAAATCTCGGAAAGGATTGAAACCATGAAATGTTGAGATCAGTTGACATAATACCTTCATAGGTAAGGTTGGCACTGCTACTTCTAACGTCCTCTAATAAACCCATTTTCAATTAGTTATATTTGGTTTAAGTTATAGTCATTTGGGTTAAACCCCTCCATCCTCTCTTTGCCTCAGGGCCAGAACTGAAGCCAAAGTTCTTTTCAGTTATTTCTAAGAAGGACTAGAAGGGAAAGGAAATTCTGGCAGTCCAGTCTCTTCAGAAACTCTAACAATGTGCTATGTTTCAATAAGAATTGATAGGTGGCAGGAGCTTGGTCTTCACATCTGTTTCCACACCTGATCCATCTCCCTCACTCTGGCACACTGATATATGACCACATGGAGATGGCCAAGTTGCCACCTATGCCCCTTTACCTGCCATTTCCCATTGCTGAAGTCTTCAGGGCAGGCTCAATGATCTTAACGTTTTTTCCCAACCTAAATGATCCTATGATTACAAAGGATCAAATGAGTGCCTGGAGGAACCCAGAGCATCTGAACAGTCCTCAGGCTTCCCATCCCTGTGTACTTTTACACCATTTTAAGCCATGACAAAGCAGGATTTCCAGAAAGTCATATTCCCTGGCATCCAGGAAATGAAGTAAATTCAATCTAAGGCATGAGCTTGGCATGCCAAATTTTAAAATAAATGCTTCTTGTGATAAAATTATAAGTAGCTGAGTAAAACTGAATCTACTGGGAGGTACTGGGCATATCTGCCAGACAAGGCAAGTGGCTCTGGGAAGAATGTGTATAGCTTTTTATTGGCAAATATTGCATTTGGACTAGATGATCATTGTGGATCCCTTCCAACTGGAACTATCCTATTCTATTCTAATACCTTAAAGAGAACTTCTGGGCATACACCATAATTTTGAGCTTACTTCTCTTGCTGACTTGTGATTTAATCAGGTCATGGAGCTAAACACGAGATAAACAGGTTCAAGCAACACAGATCTTGAAAATCAAAGCAGAAATTTTAATGTCACCAAGGCCACTCTGGATATTGCCTGTTCAAGATGCTGAATCACAGGCTGCTGATTGCCCTCCCTTCTGCAGCTGGGATGGTTCTGTGCACTGAGAATGTGTGAATATTTGCACATGGATTGCTCACCTCCTGCCCTGCCTTGATCCTGTGTCCTCTGAGTAACCTACTGCAATCCCACCTTGAGAGCACACCAGCAGCATTCAGTTTATACTGGCAGTGGCTTCAGAGGGATAGTATGGACAGTAGAAACATTGCAACAGAAGTGTATCATGAATAGACACAGGTGGGGCCAAATGATGTGTCATTTGTTCAATAAAAAAACCTCTCAGTAATACTTGATCTAGATTGATAGCAGTGGTGAGGGGAGGTGTTGCTGGAATTATTCATCACCTTATGCAAAATCTTGCAACCCCCTGTCTTGTTCCATCATGCCCTGATGAAAAGAGCAGTGGCTTAGCTGCTGATCAGAATGGGTGTTGGACCAGGTGCTGGGGAATACTTTCTACTCTTCCACTCTCTGTTTTAACTGGTAATGCCACTGACCAATGCAGCACTGACTGCCAGGTTTATGCCTAGATACTGACTGATGCTGCCTCTGGTGTCTTGGTATCTCTTTGCCTTCTGTGTTTCTAACCAGGTTTTTACCCATTCACCCAGCCTGTGCTATTTGCCTCATGGCTGCTGCAGGAAGGTGGGCTTTGGAGTCACCTCTGTGTTGCTCTTTGGCTCCTTGGCTTCTATCATTTTTGTTGAAACTTATCCTACCTTCCCAACATCCAGCCCTGCCCCTCAAACCCAGCCTTCTAGTTATGCTGTCTGCCTTCAAGTTCAGAAGCTGCTTTTCTCCAGCAAAGGAGCTAAGATTGATTTATAAAGTCTGTGGTTCTAATCAGTGCAGGCATCAGCTGAAATTCTTTTAAACTTCTCCTTTTCCTTGGATGGCTTAGCAGTTGCAAGATCCTTTGTATTCACGGACTTGCCGAGCGCAGGGATTGAGATGGGAAGCCTTCCAGTGCCACATCACCTTGTGCATGACTCAACTCAGGTGAATCACTAATGCTCAGTGCCAAGAAATCACAGTAATTGCATAGAGGCCTGAGAAAAACTCCATGCAAGCTGATCTATAACAGCTTTCAAATGCTCCGACCCATTCCAATACAGATGTCCTAAATCCCCTCTGCCTCCACCAGTATCAGGGAGCCCACTGAGTCCTGCTAAAGGAAGGCAGAACATGACCTCTTTGATCAATATTACATTGCAAGTGACAAAAATGATCGTGAGTTCAAGAAGAGGCTGGGCAGATTCAAAAAATGTTTAGTGGATGGAAACCACAGAGACCTCAGGCAGGCCCTGAGCTGTGAATGGCTGGCAGCCTGGCAATACCCAAGGCATCTAGGGTATTTTTGCACTTTCCTCTAGAAATTCACTTTGACTGTGGCCAGAGAGAGGCATTGCTGCCTAGGTGGCCCTTTACTTGATGGGGTATGGCCATTCCCAAGAAAGCAATCACTTCCCAGAGCAAGGTGAGCTCTTGGGTCTCATCACACACAGGCTCTGGTTGTGTGTGGCTACGCTCAGTGGGAGCAGGTCCCTGGGGTATTGGGAGCTTTTGCAGTCTGGACCTTTCTGGCTCATATAAAGAGCAAAGCAAAAACTGGTGTACTGCCCAAAATGCAGCTGGCAGTGCTAATTTTAGGTCAAGAGCTTTACGTTTCTCTTCAAATAGCAAAGGCTGCAGTTTAAACCTTTCCCTGAGCACAGGGCCATGAGTGTCCCTGACAGACAAGGACACAGCGTGTAAAAACTTGCCTTGCTGAAGTCATCAGGAGTTTATCACCTCACTTGAATCAGGGGCTTTTCTGGCCATCCCCCACCTTTCCACTACAAAGGAGCAATGTGGTCCCACACAGCAGTCTGCTGTCAGCAAATCTGCCTGTCGGGAGCAGCAAGTTCATGAATTTTCATGGTTTCCATTAGTAGTAAGCAGAAGTTGCCTTGAGACAGACTTTTAGTTAATTAACCTTCTGAACACGCACTTTTGTTTCTAACTAGTGAATGAATTAGGTGTTCAAAGTCTTTCTCACATGCCCAGGCTTTTGTTTTTTTCTCTTCCAGGTTAATGGCTTTAAAACTCTTCATGGATAGTAAAATAATTACCAAAAGGCTAGTGTGGTAATTACACAGAGCTGAAAAAATGCACACAGTCAGAACCTCTGCTTACGTAAATAGATGTTGGGGGATCTGTTCCTACTAGATGAGGGTGTTCAAAGCCTTTCTTGCCCTTCTTCTTCCCCAGAAGAGGGATTTGGACCATTCTCAGGGATGTGAAATCATGCTGTGTAAGGATGTCAGCATCTTCAGGTTTACTTCTCAGCTTTTTAATTTTATGCTGTCTAGCAAAAGCAGTCAGAGCACAGATGAAACATTCAGCTGTGCTAAATACTCCTGGTACAACTGCTTTGGTGACTGAAAATCAGAATCCTGAACGCTGCTCCTCTTGTACTCCAGGGGGTCCATGAAGCTGGACTGTGGCACAGGGGCCTGGGAGGTTTCTGGGAACAATGTACAAGAGGACACAGCCCATCTCCAGCCAGCAGGTGATTTCCTGAGCTGAGAGGGTCAGAGGGGTGTCTGGGGGCTCTGCATGGGCACAAAAGAGGAGCAGTTCAGGTCAACTTGTTTCTGTGTCTGACAGCACTTGTCCCTTCAGCCACAGCTGGGNCTCCTGGTACAACTGCTTTGGTGACTGAAAATCAGAATCCTGAACGCTGCTCCTCTTGTACTCCAGGGGGTCCATGAAGCTGGACTGTGGCACAGGGGCCTGGGAGGTTTCTGGGAACAATGTACAAGAGGACACAGCCCATCTCCAGCCAGCAGGTGATTTCCTGAGCTGAGAGGGTCAGAGGGGTGTCTGGGGGCTCTGCATGGGCACAAAAGAGGAGCAGTTCAGGTCAACTTGTTTCTGTGTCTGACAGCACTTGTCCCTTCAGCCACAGCTGGGAGAGAGGCCCCGGAGCTGAGCTCCTGTCCTGCACCACTCTGGATTTCCTATACCCAGAAGGACCCACTGCAGCCCAGTTATACGATGACATTTTTTCATAACCAGTAGCAGAGAAGGCAGTGGTACAAAGCTTCAGCTGGTACTGCTACAAACCATGACATCCCCATTTTTTTAACCAGTCAGTTTTCTGCAAACTGCACAAACCAAGCACCCTAGAAGCAGCAGCAGGGTGATGCTGGCTGCAGTATCAAGACCTGGTTACACTCTGTTTTCTCACCAAGTCTTTACTGAGGTCTGTAATTTACTCAAGACATGCCAGTTTGCCAGTTCTTAATTCACCTACCTGAGTGTTACTGTGATAGTTTATGAGAGAATTGCAAACAATAAAGCAGTCCACAAAAGGCAACTTTATCTTGTATCTGTTTAGGAGCAGTTATCCACCAAGGCAGTAATTTAAAGAAAATAGAAATCAAGTTTCTTTAAGACTTATTTCCCTGTAAACAGTGTTGACCCCTATTATTTCCACTGACGTTCTTTATTGCTGACTTCTATACTAGTTTGTCATTACTTTGCCCAGAATGACTAAGCTGGCTGGCTTAGAATTACTTGCATTGCCTTGGTGATTTTTTTCATTATTTATCCAAAATGCAGCATTTTACCAGTCCTCTAAAACATCTCCAAGATTAAATGGGAGTGAGTGAGAGATCCCTCGAGCCTATTCACTTCAGTTGTGAAGATGACAGTTGTCTGGACCTGTTAAGGTAACAATGTTTATCTCTAGTAATGCTGTTTAATAGCCTCCTTAGTTACTAATAGGATGGAAAGTGCATTGTCCTCATGACATTTGTGCATGATTCTTCTTGTTTCCAAATTCAGAACAAAAATATTTATTGAACACCTCAGTCCTTTTCACATCATCATCATCAATTTTACCATTTCCACCTCGTGATGGAAGAGTTTTTGAAGTGAGCATCATCTTAAATGTAAACTAGAGCCAAATGCCAGCTTATTGCCCTGTTCTATTTAATGCACTTGTGACTGATTTAGGATCTGATTGTTCAAGACTGCAGCAATATGAAAATCCCATTGAAATCCTAGAGGATCTTCAGGGGTGAACTCAACCTCCCAGATGTTGATAATCATTGTTATTGGCTACCAAAATTGCTTCAAACATCAAAATGGGCAATGACTGACGCAGCATATGGTCTTATTGATTTTGTTAAAGCTAAAAATGGCTGCATTTCAAGTTTTAAATTAGTCTGAAAGGCAGCACGGTACTTTTCTTAAGCCAATGGCATCCTTAAATTTATTTTCCAACTGCGGGCATCTTTCATACAAGTTTTTTTAAAAGCTGGTTTCTATGCACCATCCTCTCTAAGTGCTTCTAATGTAAAAAATTAACCAGCTGTAGCTCAGAGATGGAAGGAAATGGCTTAGCTCTGATAGCACAGCATGGAAATGGCACAGAGGTACAAAAGTGCACAGTAAGAAGTGCCCGATGGCCAATGACATCATTGCTGCCACTGTTGATATCTATGGTCTATGACCTAATCTGTGAGTGGGGCTATGAAGGTACCAACGCTCCTTCACGTGTTTATGTTACATAGACAGGTAGACTTCTCTCCTCCTGGGTACTCCTGAGTTCAAGTTTCATGCTGCTGTGAGTGCTGCCCAGCCCCACCAGCACAAAACCTCTCTTGTTCACTGTGCATGTGGCTCTGTGGGCACCAGGAATGACACAGTCACTCTTGTCCTGCAATTCCATCCCCCTTTCATATAAGGAAATACAAAGTGTAAAATATAAAGGATAGCTATTTTGGAGGTTGGGTTGGTGTTTTGTTATTTTGGCTTTGGTTTTTTTGTTGTTTGTTGGTTTGCTTGTTTGAAGGGTTTTTTTTGCTTTAAAGCAGGAAATGCCATCTCTTTGAAAGCTATTGTGCCAATTTCTGTTTGCAAAGGCAGATCTATAGGGGCAAGGAAGCCTAAGTCATCTCTCTGTGTGACTTTCTATCCTGCAGGGTGGAACAAAGAAACCTGGCAAATAATTGGCCAATGCTCTAGGCAGAGTTCAAAATGCTTTCAAGTATTAACTGGAAATTTCAAAAGTCCTTTTGTGACACCAGTACAGTATCATATTGCTTATTTTCCTCCCTTCAAATACTTGCAAAAGTCATTTGCATAGAGTTTGCTGAGCTCACTGTCAAAGGGCCTAGCAAGCTCTCCACAGAGTGTGGTTAACCTCAGCTCCTCTCCTTGTCCAGATGTGTCCCGAGCAATCAGCCTATGGCTGAACAACAGATCATAGGACCAGTCGAACTACACACTGGAGAATTTCATATTCATCTTCTCCTTGTGCTAATAAGATTGTTATAAGTGTGATCATTTTTGTACTCAGCCATTACCAGTCTAACAAAGAAAGGAATTATAGACCATGTCATCAACTTTATATCACCAACTCTCTCACCTCCTCATTTTATTGTCTTCATAGTTAAATCCCTATAAAGACATTACCTCTGGTTTACCTGGGGCCTTTAAGGGCTTGGATATGTAACCTTCCCAGGTACACATTAGCTTCTGTTAAATGATTATTTCTATTAGAGAAACACAATGCATAGTACAAAAGAATATTCCAGACAATCTCTGATTCAAAATGCTTGCAGCCTACTTGGGAATCAAAGATGACAAAACTGTAAAATGGGACAATTCTCATGTCCCACCTGCTGTTGCTGCCTCTCAGTCTCATACAAGACCTTGGTGTACTGTCTCAACCTTTTTGTGCTCTCCTTGCATTTTCTTTCATGCTTGTTTTTTTTTTCCTCACCATCCAGTCTCAACTACACCACTTAAGAACCTCTGCACGGCCTCTCCCTGCTGTGCTGGCTCCCCTGTTCTCCATTGTGGTGTTTGAGCTGATGCATATGCAGGCCCAGGTATGAGAAATGTCTCATGTAGAGTGGGGAAAATAACCCTCGAGAATGAATGAGAAATTAAGATAAAATACAGTGCTAATGAATGTCTCTGTATTCAAAGTTAACTCATGGTGTGTGGGCAGAAAGCTCTAGGATGCCTCTTCAAGATCCCAAGAGAAGAAATTTGACTGTAGCAGTCAGTGGCAAAGGCAAAATGAGGCTGGGCATGACTGAGACAGGGATGTGCTCTGGAGAAGGCTGTGCCTACTCATGTGATGCAGAACCTATTCTGCATGTCCCAGGACAAAAAAGGATGGCTAAAATCCCTTAGTGAGATTTAGCAGTATAATCCATTCTCATCCCTAAATACTCAGCTGTCGGGCAGGCGTGACCAGCATTGACTGGTGTAGCAATCACTGTTTTTTCTTAGAAACACTGCTTTCTGGTGTTATCTACCTCCTTTTCTCTTTGGAAACAGTGCCATGGAGGAGCATGAGTCTTTGGAAAAAGAAGAAACCTGCACGGATCTGCTCTGCCCCTGGGAAAGGAGAGGCATCATTGGACTCTTCTCTGAGAGCTTCTGTGCACTCTGATATTAGATCTGGCCAGTGAGCTTCTGCCTGCAGTGGCCAGGTGAGATCAGTTCAGAGTTGTTTCTGCTAAAGTTTTCCTGCAGAAAATGCAATTCAACCACAAACACTGAAGCTGATTATCAACAAAGGCAGCTGGATGATCCCATTATCTCCCAGCAGGCAACCATCCCGTAAGTATAGGTATTGAAAGGGCCCAGAATTTTATCCATCTCAAAAAAACTGTGTAAGATAATGAAACTTAGCAGAGGTGAGAGGTATTCTGAGTTTCTTCTGGAAAATTTAAACAAAGTGGTCTGTGTGTGTAGGAAGTGTACAGTTGCTTCATGCTTGGCAGATAACCAAGACTGTGGTACCTCCGTTTTTCTTCAGATGTCACTTAGCCTTCCTCAATCAATGATCTCACCCACCCACAACTCATTTTTAGAGATTAATTTCACCAGCATGGAAATACCCCGGAACTTGAGACTTGCCAGGAGTGTTGTAATGATACCATGACCTGCGCCCATCTTACCTGAGAACTTGTTTCAGCCATGATCACTCTGTTCATTTGAAATGCATGGAGCTTCTACTTATAAAACTCTTGTGGTGAGAAGGACGGGCCCAAGAATGTATGTGCAGTCAGCAAACATGAAGATTTTGCAGGGTTTTAAGATAATTTAATGAATGTGTAACACATGGGAGTTCATGCACCTGCTGATTAATAAAGATTATTCTAAAGTATCCTGAAGTTTTTCAGAATCAGCATGTAATGAATCCACTACTACATCTTGAAAATACTGCTCTGCTGGTATCCTGATTGTGGCTTTTATTCTACTATGATGCTGCTAATTCAACTGTTTTCTCCAACGAAATAAATATTACTCTGATGAGTTCTCATAAAATGCCTGGCAAGCATATAGATCTCCAACTGATGGCTCGTATGCCATAAATTACTCAAGCTGTCCTTACAGCTGACCCATCGAAGCAGGCTGGCTCTTCCTGACACCACTGACCTTTTCATCCATATTCATAACATTCTTTCACCATTCTCAAGTGAAGAAAGAGCATCACTTAAGATCAACACAGTGGAATATGGTTTTAGCTTCACAGGGCAGAAAGTATGTGAATCCCCAAGTGATTCAATAAATTATTTCCTGCAGGGCAGTAAATTATGAACCTTCTTTTCCTGTAAGGCCTTTGCTGCTACATTGGGCATTACTGTAGACATATTGTTCAATTTAAAGGGAATTTTTTTTTTAAATGTACCTATTAAATATTTCAGCAAAGCTTTTCATCTTGCAGACAAAAATGGTAATACAAGAAACCAAGAAGATAGTTTTAAGCAGAATTGACATTTTCATTAAACCAGAGTGGTATGATCTAGTGTCAGTCAGCATCAAAACACTTGTCTACAGAGATAATAGTAATGATTGCTCTAGAGATGCAACTATACTGTAACCTAAAATCTTCTTTATTTGTCTTCTTTTAAGGCCAGCAAAAAAAGTTTATCAGTCTTGGATTTCCAGTAAAGTGCATGAATTTGATCAAAGCATACAGGAATGGCTTCTTTTCCACAAGTTCTCATTCACCAATTGCTGAGTCTCTAACTCTTGTCTCAATAAGTCTCAAGAAGCAACTTTGTGCAGTTCATAAATCAGTGAGATCCTGCTGAATGACAGTCATGATTTTCTTTAGTGTAAACTGATGTTTAATTTTGAACTAAGATTTTTATCCTCTTCAGGAATTTTAATCAAATTGCCCCAATGAACTAAATAACAAGAGGATTTGCCTAGAAATACACAACATTGATCCAACAGGAGAAGTTCTACAAAGCATGTTGTGACTGAGCAGACCCTTGGGATAGGGTAGCAGAGGATCATCTGCATGAACCGAGTCTGCAGTGAATATACTTCCAAAATAAACCTTGGACTGGGTCTGAAAATGCACAAGTGCATGAGTAGAGTACCAGGGGAAAGGAAGGAAAAGAAAAAGAGGTGGTTACTGGAGCAAAACTGCTTAAGGAAATCCTGCATTTCAGGTATTCAACCAAATATTGCTGCCTTAGCATAATAATAACAACCACAGAGGAAGAGGAGAAAGCATTTGTTCATGGTTGGCAGAGCAAAGTACAGCCCTTTGGCTATGTGTGTTGTGTTGGATTCTCCAGGCCATGTGAAATCATTTTTCTGTTTAAGTAGGCTTGCAACCTTTCTCATAAGAAATACGTACATGAAAATTAATTGAACGAATAAGAGGAAAAAAAAGCTGAAATAGAGACAATCTCAAGCTGCCTGTTGTTCCCATTCTCCCACGCAGGAGGCCTCAAAACCCTGCTGCTTCTCTTATGAAACCAATCAAGTTTCCCTGAGAAGCTATTTCTTTAAATGTGGTATTGAAACGGCTCCGGCTTGCCATAAGGTGATTCCCATTTAAGATGCCACACCATACAACTATGTATCATCTGACCTAATCTCATCAGGCAGCACGACATCATGATTGCTGTGCTTTCACTAATTAAAACCTCCAAAAACGAGATCACTTAAGCGTATGTTTTAATTCTTTCAGTGAAGTTTTATACCACACAGATCCTAGATGAGGCGTTCTGACAATGTTCACACTACACCAGCTCCACTCTTTTATTGCACTGATATTTCTTCCTGCCTCCCCCTTCCAAGTTACAGGGGTCATAAATTAGAAATAGTTGTACAAATTCCTCTCCATAATAAAAATAAAATATTTTTTGTGGGATAGCTGGGGAATAAAAGAGAAGGACCGGAGAAGGCAAACTGCATATTCTGAAAAGAACTGTTAATGTATATAGGGTTTTATTTCAGTAAATTCCGTAGTAGTAAAATTAAATTTCATGTTGGTACATGGAACTATGTTGTGAATAAAAAAAAAAAATTAAAAAAATTCTCCAGCTGGTATAAAACAAGGATGCCAAACTGAAGCCCTTTTGAGCAATGCTACCACACTCCGACTAAGAAACTGTCCCTATAGCTGGTTAATACATGAGTTAAAAACACTAGAATTATAAAAAGCCATCTTGGAGAACCATCCAAATGACAGAGGCCTATTCCAGTCAGACTGTATCTCTGCAAACATTTATGCCAGGGAATAACCATGCACATGAATAGTCTTATTGTTTTCCAGTTGACTGAGCAGGGTTGGGGCCTGTTCCTGGCTGTACAGGAGACGGGAATGTTGGCAACCAGCACAACTGAGGTACTGGGCAGAGTGAAAGACTGGTGCTTACACAGAGAGGAGGGGCAGACTGCTTTTGCTGGTCTGAACTGAGTTCAGCAAGGTTGCTATACCAGGCTAACTAAAATTAAGATAAACATCCATTGAAAAATACATTATTTTTAGTAATTTAAAAATCATGCATCAGCAAGAAACAAACAAACAAAAAAACCCACAGGAAATATTTTCAAAATGGCACTTGAAAGGTGCATATTCAAAAGGGGTATTATTTGCATTTTATGATGATCCAGCTCATGTTAATACCTAGAACCAGTGATGAAAAGCTTTAGTCTCAGGCTCCATAGGAAAGGGTTCAATCCTACCCTTTCTGTTGGCAGCCAACAGCACCATAACCTATATGAAGGATGCAGATCTGGACCTGCAGCATTCTCTTGCACAAGTCCACAGATCTTTCCTACTCACATTAAAAACCAAGACAGAAACTCTGATCTGAAGTGAGAATGCTGCCGGCACACTCCAGGAGTGCACGTCTCCTTGCAGCAGGGCCCAGAGAACTGGCCTGGGTCCAATTTTGGCTTTCTGGGAAAGAAAGTCACCACTGAGGAGCAGAATACATCTGAATGAAGAAGAGGTTAAGAAATCCTGTGTGACCTACTTGTGAACCTCCCCTGATGCATCTCAAGGTAAGTTAGCAAAGAGAAAATAAAGTAGTCTTGGGAAAAAGTGCCTGACAGCTACTTCTACTCTTTGATGCAAAGCAGTCAGGAATTCATGAGCTGCACACGTGCCTGTGAATGTATGTGCATGCAGCTGAGCACACTGGATTTCATGCAGCCTGCAATGGGCTGAGTTCACTTAGAAGTCCTGTACACCCTTACTTATAAGCCATCCACCATGTCAATATCTAAGCAATAACCAGAATTATTTATTTCCCTTAACTCATGCACAAGGAAAACTGCCCTGTGTGTAGAAGCCACACAGCATATCTGGATCAGGCTATGATCAGTCTGAACAGAACAGAACAGAAGCCTCCTCTGCAGCAAGATGCAGTTCTCATTTGGGAACTCTGTCAAAAACCTCCTTCACTTCAAAGCCTGCCAGAAAGAGCTTGATTTAGTTCAGCTCCTCTGGGGATGGTAGGATCTTTGTTTTGAAGCAGGGATCTAAAGTGGTTCTGCTCCAAGTCGTGATAGCTGTGGGTTCAGGGTGTCAGACAGAAGATATTTCAGATATTTCAATAGAGCTGATTCAACAGCTCTATGACTTGTTATTCTTCTGCCTGGACATTTTACCTCACCTTCAATCTCCTTGTTTACTGGGAATATGAGTGCTCTGGGACAGGGACTGGTCATTACTCTGCGTCTATGCTATGTACAGAACAGTGAACCTCCTGCCCTTGTAGCTGAAGGTGACAGTGCTGTAGATGAATGCAGAGAGATTTGCATGATAAACACTACTCCAAACCTAGCTGAGCTGCATTGTGCTGCTGCTGCAACCAACTTCTTGAGGTCTTTCCCAGGCCCTTCCTCCTCCCAGCAGGAAGAGGTGGTTTTAAGACACTTTTACATTTTTTGCATTTTCAAAGGCAGTTGTGTGTTTGGCCATCCTGGGGATTTGAGGAACTCAAGGGTTCCATTGGCTGCCAAAAGAGCTTGTTCCAATACGAAAAAAAAAGTAAAACTCAAAGTACAGCAGTGCAATATCTTCTCTTCCCTATGGACATATGCTCTGGGATTTCAAGATGACAGTGTAGCACTAGAATACGTTGCAGCCCCTGGTGCCCACATACTCTTTTTGGAGGGGTGCCAGCCGAAGAACGAGGAGAAGGAAGGACTTCACTTATTAACTTTTTTATTCCTTTTAAATCACTGGAGTAAAATAAAAAGGCTGTAATGCAGCATTCAGCCAGGCCCAGGGGATTGGACTAAACTCTATCTTCAATCAGGTCAGAAGAAATGTGGTGGGAACAGGGACTATTTTTCTTCTCTGTAAATGCTGAAGTACTGACTGACTGACTACTCAAATAAATACACACTGATAAACGAATGGTAAAACTGGGCTTAAAGAGAGACTAAAGCAAACACTAAGTTTTTTATAGTAACTTATAACAGAGATTTGCCTAGATGGCAGGCTTGTATAAAGAAGTAAATTATCCTACTTCCTTACAGCACTATAGAGAAGCTCTACAGATTGGTTCATAGAGAGGGCTCTCCAGTAAATACATGTAGCTCAGAAAGAAGTGAATGATATTTATAAAAATTTAAGCTATAGGTCAGTTAAATCAATAGTAAAACATCACTCAAAGACAGCATGAGCTGGCAAATAAGGTGGAGGTCTATTTTGATTTATAAGTGATTTCTATTACCTCATGGCAGCACTCAATGCAAAAGCCTTCGAAGTGCCCTGAAGTGGCAGCTGCTCACTCCATTCTCCTGCCTGCTGTCCGAGGGACATGGCATGCTGCAAGGGCGTGGTGCTCCACTCCAAGGAGAGACCGGGAGCACCCCAATAAAACATAGATGCTGCAGCCTCAGCCAGCTTCAAAGACTTTGAAGATAATCATATCTTGAAATCGCCCTGGGGCAGGACGTATTTGCCAAGGAAGAAGTCAAACGTTGATTAAAGAAAGCAATAATACCATTAATTAGATAATAACAAAGTCCTACTACTCTTCAGAAAGAGGAAAAGGAAGAAATGCTGTTCTCCTTCCCTTCTCACAGTGCTGCTGCAGCCTGTTTTGCCCTCCCTGGCTTCCCAGCCTTGCAGCAAAGGTATAAACCAGGAGTAAGCCCACAGAGAGACACAGCTGTAGGACTGCCCCTATCAAGTAGTGTGGTAGACCTGTGGTTTCCATGGCATCAGACTTTATTAAGATTACATCCTGAGCCAAAATTCTAAAGGACACCACTGAAGACACCAAGATAAGTTCTTGCAGGTGATTGAGAAATGATTTTCAATCCCAGATGCGCAGTGTACAAATGCAAAGCTGTCTGTTCAGCTGGAAAATGAGTCTGGGGAAACATCACTGTGAACTTGATGTCTTCCTGAAGTCTTTCCTTAGCAGCCTGTGTCAACTGGAGCTAGAGAGCCAGTGCAAAGCTGCTGCTGTTTGCAGCTCCACTGACATCTGCAGGAACTGAGACTCTCTTGACAAAGCTTTTGTATCAGTAAATAGTTGAATCCATTGCCATAATATTCAGTATTCCTCAAAATGGGACAAAAAGTGGGCATTGCTCTCTCTGCACTTTCTGCTCTTTGGAATTTGCTAGTTACCTACAACTGAAAAGAACACATAAAATGTCACATCCTTTCACAGCACTCATTTCAGGTTCTCATTCCATGGTCAGATAGTCTAGATAAACTCTGTCCTGCCAACTGCATTTAGGTACTGCCCTGCAAGAGGACATAAGAAGTGTTTGTGGAGGTAGATGCCAACCTCCTCCTGAAGCCTGGTGGAGAGTGAGAAAGGGTGGTGCCACAGTTCACTTGAGTGGGTGGAGCGGTTGTGTTGGGACTTGAGTGGGAGAATGTGTTGGGACTTCGGTGGGAGAAGAGGCCGGTGTTGGGGCTGGCTCCAGTGGCTAGCAGCGGCAGCATCTCCAGCCCCACGGCATTAAGCTTGCACTTTGGGCCTTCCTAAATCGGGGACAGCTGCATCCTGGTCAGAGAGGTGTCAGAGGCTCTGCTGGCATTTCCTGAGCCCCTCCGAGAGCCTGAAATAAAGGATGCTGAACTAGGGCACAGCACGGCACAGGCTGCCAAAACAAGCTGTGGATGCTCCATCCCTGGAGGCGTTCAAGGCCAGGCTGGATGGGGCTTTGAGCAACCTGGCCTAGCGGTTGGCATCCCTACCCATGGCGGTGGGCTGGAACCAGGTGATCTTTAACGTCCCTTCCAGCCCAACCCATTCCATGGCTCTGTGCCACTGCACTGATGGTACACGACGCAGACGCCCCGTGGGCACCTGCCGCTCAGGAGCCCCGGCGATCCGGGCCCGGGGCCGGCCGGGGGAGGCGGCGGTCGGGCCGGGAGCGCCGCGCAGCCCGGGTAAAATGGAGATCTCCTTCCCCCGGTGCGCCTAGGAATGCAACTGGGATCCCGGGAGGTGGGTGAGGGGAAGGCGAGAGCCTGGCGTGTGCCGCTGAATCTTCCTTCCTTCAGCCAGGGAGAGGAAAATGGGATGTTGTGGGAGAGGCCGCAGGAACAGGCTGCCCGCAGCCGGGCTGTAGCAGCGACAACAAACAGGTGTGGCCGGGAGAGTCCCCGGTAAGTGCCGCACGCAGGTCGCGGCTGCCGCTCCTGCGCCCGGTGTGCACCGAAGCCGCGGTGGGAATGGCAGCCTGTGTTTCCAGTCCTGGGGTAGCACAGCGGTTTGGTGTTTGGACCAGCTCATGCAGCGGGGGAGGAAGGAAGGAAGGAAGGATTTGTGGGCTCCTAACTTATATCAGTGTGGAAGTGGGATGAGCAATAGGGAGGCCGGTCTCCTCCCTCCCAGCGCTGGTGTAACCACTCGTGGGAGTGCGCTGTGAAAGGTTATGTCACCTCTCTGATGTGCTGGTCCAGGTCTTTGATGATGGGGGAAGCTCAAGCTGTGATCAGTGCACAGTGGTAACAATAAGGAAATGTTCTTTTTCTTCCCCCACCATATTTCATCATTTCATTGATTGGATTTAGCTGGATGCTTCATTTTTTTTTAAACAATCATTTCTTCAGAGCCTTAGTCTTACTTTACTGTGAGACTATTTCCAGGGCTGCATAGCTCCTACACATGGCACATGGGCAGCAGGTCCTGGCACACGCTTCACAACTGCTTGTTGCCACCAGAAATGTAAGACATGAACATGAAGTAAACAAGGGAGAGCTGGCTCCCATGGCAGAGGGAAATTTGGGAGCTGCAGCTACACACCGGTGCACTTGCACACTTCATTAATAGCTCACTGTGTGTTGTGTTTTTTTGTGTTTAGGATGTATAAAGGTTAAGTGCCAAGCGCCAAAATGAGCGTGACTTCGTGGTTCTTGGTGAGCAGCACTGGCATTCGCCATCGGCTCCCTCGGGAGATGATATTTGTTGGCAGAGATGACTGTGAACTGATGCTCCAGGTAACATGGCTTTTTTTTTTTGTTATTCCTCCTGAAGATGCAGTAGATGTGAACGTAATGCTGGAGACCTGTAGACATGTTTCATGCTTTCTTCAAGTGACATCTTTTAAAAGGAACTTCCTTTTTTTATCCTGAGTCTGTGTTTCCCATTAAGACAGAGCAAGTGAGGATTCTTTCAAATTGCCATGTCATCAGATGGATAGGATCTGTAGTGGTGGGAGATTAATCAAATAGATTAACTGTCTAGATGCTACTAGAAGCAGTAAACAAAGACGTACTGTTCTGTCCTGATCTGTGGTTATGCTGTTGGGTTTTTTTAGCCTTTAATACGTGTGCTGTTTACATGTGATTTGAATGCAGGCAGGGTTTTTTGTTTACCTGTTTTTCCCTTTCAGTTTGATTAAATTGGTAGTGCTTGCATCTCTCACTGAGGTGTTCTTATCATGGTAGAAAATACCGATGTATAGAGAGAAACTGGAGCTGTTTTGATGGAATGAGTAGTGTGGTGGCCTCTTCCCAAAGTAATTGTGTTACTTGGGCAAACTCGCAGCTTCTGGTAGTGCTTTCCATACCAGCATGTGTCTCTGCTGGACCTAATCCAGCATGTGTGAAGTGTTGACTGTGGTCTGATGTTTGACAGCATGATGTAGTGGATGTCACTCAAAACAAACGGAGCTGGAATCTTGCAAAGAGCTTTTGACAGGAGCAGTTTAGCTCAGGAATTTGTAGAAGCTCAGAGTTAAATTAGTGCTTCTGCTAGACCCGTGCCACGAGTACTTAAATGCACAAAAGATGTTTGATTGCACCAGCCTGTCCCACTTTTGCTCCTTTTCAAAGGTGGCAAATGTGCCTGTTGGTGGCAAAATTAGGAAGCTGCCTGCACAATGGGGACTCCTCATAATTTCCACTCCTAACCTGATCACAGGTATGTCCTAAATGCTGTGCTGATGATCTGCCAGGCAGGCTGTGTTGGTACTTACTGCAGGGATTTTTTATGATGTGTTACCAGGAGGTCTGTTTAGGGAGGTAGAAGTTCTTGCACGAGGTGTACTTGGAAGGGAAGGTGCTGTCTAGCGGTAATAAAATGTTAGTGTCCACAAAAGGAGAGCTTGCAGTGTTTGTACTGCTCTGCTGGCTGACAGTGAGTGGCATGGCTGTGCTGCAGTCGTAGAGTCTGAAGCTCCCTTTCCACAGGGGATCATTTATTTGGGTTTTCCCATGAATCACACTATCTGTTATTTCATGTTTCTACATGTCTGACTGGTGAGGCCTGAAAAGGTGAGACATGAAAAATGTCCTGAGATTTTCTGTGAGCCTGCATTTGACTGCTCGGAAACCTGATTGCTGTGTTCTCACATGACTTGAAGGGAGAAAACATGCAGTGGCCTTGATTTCCAGAAACAGCCTGAGTTTTAGGCTGCCCATCGTAATATTTTGTGAAGGTATTGAGTGGGTGGGTTTTTTTTTTCAGATTTCAGTACTCTGACAGTCACATGTCTCAAGCTGTGCACCCTAAAATAAAAGTACCCAAATATCAGTTATGCTTAAAATGCATTGCTTGTTTCTCTGGTTGTTTGTGGGGTTAACTGGATGGCAAGGATTATGAGCCACTCCATACCAACCAGAGTATTTCATATTTCTTTGCAAGACTGAGCTGGCTTGTCAGTGTTGCTTGTGGACTGACAATTTTGTGATGCTCAGCATTTGCCATGCACTTTTCTAGAAAATAAATTAATTGACATTCCTGAGGGAGCCAGCAGTATCTGTGAGATGATTGTATTTGGGGGCTCACAGGTGGTGATAAGTGGTATTAAGAGATTTCCATAATTTCACCAGGGTGAAGGCTCTGGATTGTCTATAAAAGCCATCAGCTTGTGTTCACAGAGTGAGCTACATGTGACCCTTTATAAACATACTATCTCCAGTAATAAAGCTTTTTCTAGGATCACATGTAAGGTCTTGTTTTGAACAGCACAGCCCATTATTTTCCTAGTTATTTACTTGTAAAGATGTTTTCAGAGCTACGTGGGGCTCCAAATCAGATGATTGTAGTAAGACTCAATGCAGAAGAGAGATTGTGAGCAAGGACTTAATATCCAAGCAGAATTGTGTGTGAGCAGATGGAGGATGAGATCTAAAAATAGACTTTTTCCCTACTGTGGCTGTCCATGTCACAAAATCGTTGTGCAGATTGGCATGATCCTTTGTCTTAGGGGAGGCTAAAGAAGCAGGGCAGTTACCAGAGCAGATGGACAGAGCTCTTGTGGCAGTTTTCTGCACCTTACAGTATTTTTGTGGTACTGACCCTGAAACTGTATATTCACTGCACAGTTATTTTGCATATATATTTCAAGATACAGGCATTTAGTCCTTTAAAGAACACAGCTGGGAACAGACTGGCAATGACTGGATGACCTGGTCAGTGTTTTTTCATCTCTAAGACTGTTACTGCTTAGTGATTTCATCATGATAGGGTTTGTGGTTCCCTGTAGAGACCATGTGTAACATGGTGGGCAAACATATGACACAGAGATAATCCTTGTCCTGCAGACCTGCAGTCTTGCCTTTCTCGTTTTACTGTTTTAGGAGTGTCTTGTCTTTTGGTATTTTCTGGAACATGTTTTCTCAAGGTATCAGATCCCTAAACAGAAAAAATGATGGTTTTATCACCAAACAATCAAGCTTTAGTTTTGCCTGGTTTACTTATTTCATACAGGTGCTGAATTTACTTCCTGATTAACAAAGAGGTGAAGAAACCCAAAGTCTTTACGCTTAAAATTAAGTAGGTCTGATAGTAGGGACACATAATCTACCTTGATATCTTCTCTACCTACTAAGAGGATTAGAAATATTTTAAATGTTTTTGCAGCACTGTAAAGCTTCTTGTACAAGTAAATGCGAGATTTGCATTGGGTTTGAATGTTAATGCATGGGTGAAAATGCCATGTAGTGTAGCTGTAGCTTGGCATGCAGTGTTGTTACCAGAGCCAAGGGCTTGATTCTGCCCTTTTTCTGAAGACCAGGGCTTGATTCAATAGTCTCACTGACTCCTCAGGTAACAGTCAACAAACTGCAGGAGTGTGGAAATCTGGACCTTTAGCTTGCACTAGTATGGTGTTTTAATGTGAAGCTTGGTGGTGGTAGGAAGTAATGCTCTGAAAAAGTTCACTTTTTTTTTTAACCAAAAGTAAGAGGTTTTGGACCATCTTGGAGAAAGTAATTCTCCCCTACCCCCAACATCCTTCTTGGAAAATGTGGTTGCCATTTTTATCAGCTTTGATCACTTGCTTAATGTGATGGGTTTACTCAAGGGACAAGCATTCTGCAAACTGAAATTCACTTAACCATTAAAACATTCCCCTCTGCTCCTAAACAAAACTTGTTGTTGTTGTTTTTTTGGTGTTTTGTTTTGGTTTTTTTGTTTGGTTGGTTTTGGTTATTTTTCCTAAATGTAAATATTTAACAGAATGGAAAGCAGGGTCATGATTTCCCTGTTTTTGTTTGAGAGTGATGTTTACTAGAAAATTTAGGAAAGAAAAATATTTAAGCAGCACTCCTATTTCCTTCCCTTTAGAGTGATGGTCTGGGCATGCTGTTGCTATGCTGGATGAGTTTGTACACCAGTGTGAGTTACAGCAGGAGTAACTGCTACATTTTGTAGCTGTTTGGGATGAGAGTTTATTTTCAAGGTATCTGTTTTAGGCACTGTGTTCTGGATGTGATCATCTCCTGTCTTCAGTCTTTGCTGTGAACAGCTCTGAGAAAAATGCTGTTTTCTTCATGGCAATTATTTAAAAGTATATTTACCCTGTTCTTTGAAGTTCTAGCATTATAGAGCTGGGGCAGTGAAGCTTTTAAAGAGTGAATGCTTACATCGGAGATAGTTGTTTGTTGGTTTTTTTTTCCCCAGTCAATAATCTAAATGTGTTTGACCAAGTTCCAAACCTTTGAAAAAAAGCCGGAGTTTGCATGTAGTCAGCAGGGACTTGTTTGATACTATTGTCTGCAATCATTTCATCTCAGAGTGAGGTTGGCAAGGGGATGGATTGAAGAACTGACATAGGTTGGGCAAAGATGAACTGGGTGCAGAGATTCACAAGGTCGGGGTGTAGATGTAAGAGCATCTGCACTAGATTAGATCGAGGTGCATCTAACCTGGTATCCTGACTCAGACAGTGGTCAAAGCAGCTGTTGAGGAAAGTGTGAGCCAAGAATGTAGTGATACTTCCAGAGTACTTATTCAACCTCTTGACCTCTGTTTCAGGAAGCCAGAGGCCAGATCTTTGCATCTATTGATTGGATTTCTGCTCTGTAAAGCTTCACCAAGAGATTTAAGATTTGGGCGAGTGGGGAAATACAACAAGGATTCTGTTGTTTGTGCAGAATGAGAGGAGGAACAGCAGGACTTGGAAAAGTGGAGGATGGTGCACATAGGGCAGAGCCTGTTCAGTGTGGGCAAAGTGGGCATTACAGGATGTGACTGCTGAGCAGCATCACCCTTAGGCCTGAGATGGGTCAAGACTTGCAGTTATTCTGGTGTCATCAGATAGCTCTGAATGCTACTAGCCAAGCATCTGTCACTGGTCCAGATGGGACATTGCATGCTGCTTATGATATCAGTTGCTCAGTTCAAGTGGTAGGGGCTTGTGAGCTGAACAAGTTTGTTCTTCTGGTGAGTCAGATAAAAGGTAACAATACTGCATTTTCCTCTTTTCAGCTTGCTTAGTTAAAAAGCTAGGGAATTACAAGCATTCTGGGCACTGAAGGAATATTCCTATGGCTGCTAAGTCAAGTGTTTATAACTGCAGAGCAGTTACGACATTACTAGTGTGAAGATTGCCAGTGTAATCCTGCTTCTGCCCCTGTGTACATAGGCATGAAGATGCAATCTGTTTTTGTGTCGTTGCTGGGTATTTTTTCCCTCAGGATCTGTTCTGTGTTTGGTGTGCAGGGTGCATGGCACGCTCCGCAAATAATACGGTGCGAGGATGAACTCTCCGTGTATGTGACATCTGGTCAAATTAAGGTTTTGTTGGCCTGATGTATCCTGCCCTCCCTGGGCTGTACTTGATGATATGATGTCTCTCCTGTGTAGTTTAGTCAGCGCATACATAAACAAGTGCAAATAGGTGTGTTGCAGTTTGTCTACAGCATTATGCTGGGAATAAGCAGATGGTGTGAACTTAATAGATTATCTTTTTCCTGGTACTTCTGGGTGAATTCTCTACAGTGCAGAAATTGTATCCCTCCATTGTTCACGGACTTCCTGCATTGGGAGGTCCCAGAAGAAGTCATGAGGAGTCTCTACTGTTGTGTCCCAACCTCCTTCCCCATGGAAGTGCAGAGTGGAGGTGGGAAGCTGTAGTCGGGACAGGGAGATGCCCAACTTGTGCTGTTTTGCTGCAGTTATCCAGAGGGTGTAAACAAGCACCTAAGTTAGTCCCTGGGTGTTGGGAATTGCCAGGAGTCATTTGTTAGGTGTTACAAAGGAAGTAGGTGTCTTACAGGCAGAAGGGAATGGATCTAGCCTTGGGAAGGTGCTTCTTTTTGACAGGTAGTATTTCCAGGTGCCGAGGCAGCAGCTGTGGGAGGAAGGATGCGCATCCCGTATTTCCAGGCCTAGAGTTGTTTTTTTGGCTCTTCCTTCTCCCATTGTGTTCTGTTAATGTACAGCTGACGGGAGGATTATGGTGTCTGATGACATGTGGGTGGAAGAGGCTGGAGGCATGGCAGGACAGGCAAACCTGGGAGGGGAGTTCATTGCCGGAGGCATGGCAGGCAGGGAGGTGATGGTGGCACTGGAGGCTGGTGGTTATTAGGGTTGAGAGGGCTCCATGGGGCTGGCAGGGTGCTGGGAGCCTGGACTGTGGAGAGAGGGTTTGTCCTGCTCTGAAGTGGGCAGAGAAAAAGGGGACCTCTTCTCTGTATCCAGGCTGATCCAGGCACTAGCACGCAGCTCAGCTGCACTGTAAAAATTCAGGCTTCTGTCCCACCTAAAATGGTGCTTTTCCATGCTTTGTGGTGGGCATGCAAAAAGAAGGGAAAGCCAGTGCATCTGTGGGCAACATGTTCTGAGCCTCAGTCACTTGAACCAGTGCTTCACTTTGGGAATGGGGAACTAGCAACCAAAAACCCACTTTACCCCTAAATAATGGGTTAAGTTTTTATGGGAACCATGCCAGCCTCCAGATCCCTTTTGCCAAGCTGTGGGGATTACAGTTTCATTTTCCTGGGGGATTTCTCTCTTTTGTTCTGTGCCTTATTTTGTGCATGAATACTCAGGCCCTGGTCTGCCACTGATCCACAAAGCCCATGATCTTGGCTGGAGCAAAGCTGAAGGCAGGAGCCTCTGCGGTTTGGGAGCTCTAAAGCAAGTCCTGGACACCGAGGTGGCTGCACTTGCTGGAGAGGCATTTTAGATGCTGGCAGCACCTGCCCCTGGGAGTGATCAGGCTGCCTCTTGAGGGGGTGGCACATTTGCAACCAGCCTGAGGCAGGACAGATCATTCACTGATATTCTGGAAAAGTACTGAAGCAGCCAGTGCACACAATGCTGTGAAATGCATCGTGGGGGAAGAGGGAGACCCAGTGTTCACATCTGTCACTAAATGACCTGACTTTTTACTTTTGAGAAGCAAAATTCACATTTCAGGCTAGAATGCAAGAGATTTTTTTTTATTTGGCTTTGTCTATCTCTGTTCTAAAGTGGGACACCAGCAGAGGTTTGTATTTCCTTACTGGGACACTTGTGCAGAGCACAGAACTGGCAGAAATGTAACCTGTTCACTATGGAAAGTATTTGAGCAACTGTTTATTGCACGCTGCCACCAGAACGCTGCAGCTATTTTGTGCCAGACGTGCAAAACAGACTGCAGTGAGGAATAGGGAAACTGCTCTGGTTTGTTTATTTTATCTCCAATACCACGATGCCTTGCAGCACTGGCAGGGCTGAGGTCCAGATCTCAACCCTGAGCAGTAGGTTTTTGCCCATGGTAATTCTCCTGAGAAAAAAGTAGCATCTGTGTATCCACGTAGACAGCTGAGCTGCGTCTGCTCCCTGGCCCTGTGGGGAAACGCAGGCTGTCTGGCTGTATTTCTCCTCCTGCCTTCCTAAGCAGGTCTTGTTTCCTTGTGGATTTTGCGTGGCATTTCTGCAGCTTGTGCTTTCATCCTGAGTGCCCTGCTCTATGTATCAGACCCTTCACCAAACACAAAGCTGTAGGGTATCTGTAGCACATGGAACCAGCGTGATTTGTGCCTCCACGGAGACTCCTGTGTGCTTCTGAAGCTGCTTTTGATGCTCTCATGCCAAACAGGGGCTCTTGCTGATTTGATGTGTGCAATGTTCAGAATCACAAGCGAGCTGCCTGGATGCATGGCTGATTGGAGACTGATGGTCCAAGATGTTGGTACCAGTATGGGACTGGCAGACCCACAGGTGTCATTCTTGTCTATGTTTTGGACTGTCTGCTTAATATGATTTTGGAAGAAAGAAGAGCTGTGAAGGACCTCTGTGCTCAGTTTTATGCTGCATGTGCATTTTGTCTAGTAGATATTTAAAACATGATGCATTGTAGATAGTATGACGAGAAGCGGCACAACCTTATATTAGGAAGTGATTTGAATGTCTGGAAATGCCAGCCTTGGATGAGCTTAGTGTAGTAACAAATCAGTGTCCATGTTTTTCCTGCAGAGAAGTGTAAATGTTCTTAATCAGAAAAGCACACGTGTTTTTCTGACAGTTGTTTTCATTTGATAACAGGTCCAATGTTGGGACATGGTGAGAACACCATGTTCTTCCTTCATTCCCAGCCTCTTGGAGGGCAGCCTTGTTTCTTGCCTGTAGATCACTGGTGTTTAGGAGGACATCTCCATTCATTGCCTTTTCCCCTCTCAATCTCCTCTGAGGTGCTCCAGCTCAGGTTTTGTTGCTTGGATCCCAGCAGAATCTCAGTGATCCTTGCCCGTAGCTCAGAAGTGCTTCTGACCCCATCACAAGTGCTTTTCTGGTGAAACAGACTAACTGCAAGGGTGTACTGGTTATTTGCTGCTTTTGACACCGGGATACAGGCAATTCAGGGGGTTTTTGCACTTTATTGGAAATTCTGTTATGGACCCCTGTGTCCTCTCCTGACAGAGGGATCAGTCTTGCCTTTTGTTGTGGAGGTTGTGGTTGATCATTAAGCAAGGCTCAGTATTTGAGCCTTGTGTGCATTTAGGTTAGGGAGTCCTCTTATGTTTGTGATTCAGTCAACTTAATTGCAGTTTTTCAATTTATAGATGCCTAAAATCTTTCCAGTGGAGTTGGAGACATATGGGAGCTCTGCACCCATGGGCAGCTCTGTAACTTGTTGACTCAGGCTTCTTAAATCACTTTCTGTGATTCAGTGGGTCATGCATTAAAAACCACTGGACTTCTGGGCTGAAGTGACTTCTGCAGAACTGTTCTTGGGCTCTCAGCTCTTACCAGTCTGGAAACTAGTTGGTCTCTTCTTGGGAAGTGTGATTGAGGCAGTCCACTCCTTTCTGACAACAAAAGCACCATCAGCCACCCAGTTGCTGCTGTCACTGCACACAACAGCAGTTTATGTTAAATGTGACTGATGTTGAGATAAACCACGCTTCGGTTCTCAAGTGAGAGTGACCTTTGGCAAGTCTGCATCAAAATAAATAACGTGTGATTTTAGTTATTTTAAGTTGAGTTTCCTTGGAGACAGGTCCTTAGGAACTCCTGCTGCCAGTTCTTGTGATGTTTGCTGGTTTAACATAAACAAAACTAAGAAAATTCCTCTGTTCTCCACAAAAGCATGAAATTTCACAGAAGTGCAATCTCTGTAACAGTTTGCTGTACTCCTAGTACAGTTTGCTGTACTCCTAGTGTGCTCTTTAAAGAGATGCTGAGAGATTGTATGGAGACTGTGGGTCAGATTTTGCATATTGTTTTGACTTCTTTTGCCTTGGGCTTTCTTGAACATGGCTGAAACTTCCTTGGAAAACAGGAAGTTTAGGCATAAATTTGTTCCTTTGGTGACCTCTTCCTGCATTTAGTAGGGGAATATTGTGTTGCTGGAATACATCTCCCCTGGGATGACCCTCATCTGATTTGGGACCCCCTGAGTGGCTGTAGTCAGCTGTTGTAAAACACAGCAGACCAAAGGCTGTGCTGACCTACACCAGGGTCAGATGCAGGGCAAACTGAATTTTTGGGAGACAGCTGGTTGCCAGAAATAAACCCTTTTTTAAATGACCTGTGGTTCATTTAAATCAGATACCAGATGAAGTCTACCTCAGTTTTTTGTCTGGGTTAATTTTTGGGGTGGAAGCCTTTCTGTCCTTGGAAGTGGGCTAGAAGGTTTGTTCTGACTTAAATATCTGTTAATCTTTAAATGAGTCGCTATGAAAGGCTGTAAAAAGCTAAAGCAAACATTGGTGCACCAGTTAACCAACTGTAGGGAACAGCAATGTCCACAATTTTGGGTAGTGGAGGGATCATGGAAGACCTTGCATCTGTGCTGTGCAGGCATGGTCTTCTGTGCATGGTTGAACATGAGTCCAGTGGGACGAAGCATAGTACAGAAATGCCCAAGGATGGGGAGGGGGGATGGTTATCCCCCTCTCCTTTGTAGGTTAGGTGTGGAGAGCCCTCTAGGAACCCCAGCCCAGGTGCAGTGCCCACACAGCCAGCTTGTGGTGGGGACAGACCCTGGGCTTGCATCCCCTCCAAAGGGTGTGAGGAGCAGCGTGACAGGTCAGGAACAACCCCAGCTTGTGTAGCATCAGCCTAAGCCTGTGACTGGAGACATCCCTGTCCTCAGGGCCATATGCTGAGGTGCAGGGCTTGGGCAGCATTCCTCAACTATCCTTACCTGGCCCATCCTTACCCTACACTGCACACACCTGCCATAGCCACTCAGACAATTGGAAAATGGACTGAGGGGCTGCATAAGAGGAGAAATAGTAGTTTCATACCACAAATGCTTAAGACCTGCCCTACCTTGAGGTCAGGGGTCTGACACAAGCATGGGGATGGCATGGGCCGAGGCATTTGCCTGTGCCTCTCCTGGGAGGATGTTGCTTTGTGTTGCTTCTCATTTTTAGTGCTCAGCATGGCAGGAGACACAGGTGGGGTGTCCCTGACCACACTGTCTCTGCCTGTCCCACCAGTTGTTTGTGTCTTTGAGGGGTGATTACTTTCTGAGCAGCATCAGTTGGGCAGCAAAGCATGAAGTGCTTCTTTTTAAGTTCATCAGTGTATGGATAGCTGTATTAGTGAGGGAGCTGGATGTATGGAATCACCTGACCCTCTCCTCACTGCCTCTGCTTGGGGTGGCATGCCATGAATGATGTGAGGGACTTTGCCATGTGGAAGGGCAGTGTTCTGGCCAGGTATGTGCTTGCTCTTATTGGTACTTTGGGGTTATTCTGGAGGACGTTTCTCCTGGGCTGATGTGTGCTCTGCGTGAGGAAGGAGTTGCCATTTGTCAGCTTTGCAATATTACCAATGTGCTTGACATTGGCAGAGCCAGAAGAAATTCCTGCAAATAATAGCAGTTTATCTGAACAAAACCTCTGTGTTTTCACTGAGGAATTCTCTGAAACAGTCTTTGCCTCTGCATGCTTCAAGGAAGCAGATAATGGCTTGCTGAGAGTGCTGCTGTGGAAACCAGCATGTTTATACTTGGGAAAAGGGAAGGACTTTTCACCAAGAGCTGTTGGTTGGTGCCTGGGAAGATGAGGATTAGCTGACTTGGAGCCTGGCTTGTCTCCCTGCTGTGGTAGCACACTCTCCCCTCCCCTGGCCTGAGATACGAGGGGGTCTCAGTGCTGCATGGACGTGCTGATGGAGTGGCTGGTTCCAGTGACTGGCTGAGGTCAACTGCAGCAAGAATTCAAGTTACGAGAGGCAGCAGGTCTAAATACAGACAGACAGTCTGGTGTCTTTATAGCTGTAACACACCATATTTCAAAATTATTCACAGATCTTGTTCTAACACTTCTTCCTCAGAAGTCTGACACAATTCTTGCTGAAGTGTCATACTCTGTTTTGAAGATAAGGTGCATTTGGTACTAGTGGATTGTGGCAAAGCCAGTGGCACCAGATCACTGTCAAGTTCAGTGTTCTCAAACCTAGTTTAAAACTGAATTTTCCTGGCATTGCTTTCTTTCTCATTCTAGGTTTACTAACCTCTCTCCAACTTGGAACACATCCTAGAATTTAAATCAATTCCAGGACATAATCCTGGGAACAGTATACATTGTTGGGAGTAAATTTGGTTTGTAACTTAAAAAAATGATTATTTTCTGTTTGAAAAACAGGAAGAAATGATCTCAAATAGGATCATCCCTAGTGATGAGGCCACTGGCTTCAGCAGTTGAAAAATGGAGCTCTTCTAGTTCGCACTGGCTGAGATCCTGCCCCCCAGGCTTTCAGTTTGACTGGTTTTGTTCAGTGTATATTGATATAATTTATTGAAATTATGGCATAGTCTTTACAGCCTTCAGTGATTTCCTTTTTTTAAATTTTTCCCCTCCTTCATACAAATAATGTATTTTCTTCAGTATTGTCAACTGTTTAAACAACCATGGAAGCATTTACTGCTTATCCTTCAATTATTTATAGTAGTAAATAATATTTAATCCTTTCTGCTTTCCCCCTCTCTCCCCCTGCCCCATATCAAGTTAGTTCAATGTCTAAATGTTGCTTTGATTAACAGTGTCTGACCAGTCTCACGCTCATTGTGCTTGCATTGGCAGTCCCGCAGTGTGGACAAGCAGCACGCTGTAATCAACTATGACAAGGAGAAGGATGAGCACTGGGTGAAGGATCTCGGGAGCTTAAACGGCGTAAGTATCAAACCTCCCGGCTGGTGGAGGTGAACTCTGTCTGTGCTGAGTCTGCAAGTGCTCGTGTGCTCACTGAATTCTGCTGTTAGAGCCTTTTGGGTCACTGCAGCTGTTGGCACGAGTTAAGCTAAATGTACATAATTATTTGCTAAGCCTGAGATGGAGGTCATGTGGCATCTCGTCTTGGAAGAGGAAGGGTTTGGTGAATGTTGTATTTCTTTCTCCTGGTGTCCTTGCAGGATGCTTCAGGGCTCATGAAATCATAAAGCCCGTTGCAAAAGAGGAGGAAATAATTCAGTTTCATGTTGGAGGTGTTAACTTTAAACTGGTGAAGATTCTGGAGCAGCTGTTCAGCATGAGTGGGGTGACCTTTTGGCAATTCAGTTGTCAGTGCATGGAATGATTTATGGGATGATGAGACATTTAATTTCTTTTGGGAGAGACTACTTAAAACCACCTTTTTTTTTTTTTTTTTTTTTTAATAATAATAAAAAATGGCTCCTTTTCCTGCCTTGTGCCTGGTTTGTGCGAAGACCAAGGGATAATGTGGACTCAGAACAGGAAACTGAACCTGCCTCAGTCTTAATCCTTGCTCTGGTCCTGACTCATGCAGTGTGTTAGGCAACTTAGTTATAGCTTTGTCTGCCCACCTGAATTCTGTGATACTTAAATACAGCATTGTAGGTTAAACTGTCCTAATGCCATAGTGTGCCTCTATTTTGGCAGTTTCTTCATACCAGTGGAGCTATTCCTCTACTGGAGCAGGTCTAAGCTCTATTCACAATTGTCTTCCCAGTGGGGGTTTTACTGCAGTCATTGTTTTGGACTTAGAAACAGAAGCCCTCCACCATCACAGCCACAAAACCACAAGATGAGCCCAGAAACTTGTACAAAAACAGTGGCTAAAGCAGCCCTCCACTGTTCTGCCTCTTCTGGCATCTGAACACAGCATGAGTGAGTGTTAATCCTCCTCAGCATAATAGCTGAAGGCACAGAGCCCTGCTGAAGTGGAAATATTTCCAGTAACTGGTCTGGGCTCTAGCTGGGCCCATGGTTAAAACCTGTGGTATTTAATTCATGGTGGCAAAATAGCAACTGAAAATTCTGCTTTCAGAAAAGGTATTACTTGTACGACTAATTCTCTTTTATCTTCACATGCTAAAGCATATTAATTTACAACATTTAATAGCAGACTTATGTTCAGAGGGGCAGTGGAGTAAAAGGAGTTACAGCAGTACTTGTCTTCTACAGCTAACCAAACACACTTCTGTTGAAATGTTGTGGCCAAACCAGATTTATTTTGCATGAAAGAAACATATGTGCGTGTTTGAAAGTGACCATAAAATGTTGTTTTCCCCCCGAAACTAAAAAAAATCACTTTTGAGGACCTTGATTCTAAATCCATTTTCAGAATTTCCTTTTATTCTGTATTTAACTTTCAGTTGTCAACGATGCATTATATGGCTTTGATGGATAATCATATTAATTGTCAAAATGTTTTGTATTGCTTTTGTTACAATGTTCAGGTGATTTCTCAGTCTCTATTCAGAGCTTTTGTTCTTGAAGTTAGTGTTTCTATCTGCAATAATAATTTTTCCCTAGTTATTTTATCTGAAGTAACCATGGACAAATAGGTAACTATCAAAATGGGTTTTCTTGCAGACTTTTGTTTTGCAGAAAATTCAGCAAATTCCTGTTGCAGATGTGACTGTTGTGGGTTTTTTAAATATTAAAAAGTTGCAAGCAAATTGGAATTCTCTGCCTTTTAACTAGCTTCACTGTTTTTATTCTGAAATTACAGGCCTGTTTCCCAGCTCTTCTGTAAATTGCCAGGAAGCTGGGGGCTGTTGTCTGCTGAGGTTCTAGTTTCCTGCTTGAGCATTTATTTTTCCTCTGTGTTTAATACTAGGTCTTACCATGCATGTTTGGCTTGGCTGAGGGGAGATGGTAGAAGGAGAACACTGGCTGGTGAAAGCATGTAAATTCATATTTTAGCATAATTTTGATTCCTCAGACTGTAGCTGTGTTTATATTGAGGGTACAAAGACTTAGCAGTAGTTCCTGGTCTGAGAGACTTATGAATCCCACCTTGCCAAGTAGGGTAACTCCTGCTGTCTGTGACTGTCCCAGATCCAACTCACTGCCTAATCCCCATCAGCACCCTGGGGCTTCTTCAGCTGAGTTTGTTACTAATTTTTGTTTGGCTTGGGTTATTACAAGAGTACATGGGTTTATTTGTGAAAGATGTCTGTGAGTGTTTGATTTGATCCTCTCTCGTTCTGCAAGAACTGTTTCGTAGTGGGTCCCCTCAGAAAGCAGGGACATCAGAGACATTTGTTCACAGCTGTAAAGTACATTTCTTGCACCTTTATAAAGTTCTTTGGGCCTCAGTTAACTGCCTTGGAGCATGGGAAAAATGAGTATGTGAATTTTTAGTGTGAGGAGTTTCTTTGGCAGTGTGGCCTCAGATGTCATGGTGATCCAGCTGCAAGTTTTTTTCTGTTTTCCTGTGCATTTTCATTTTCCCTTCCTCTGTGATAGGCTTTGCTTGTTAAATTGTCAGGCCTTGGGGCTGACATCCAGCAGAAAGCTGATTCCCAGCTCAGTAATTAAGAGCATGAGTTGCACCGTTTGCTCTTGCTGGTTGTGAAGGGTGTAGGAGAGCCAAGAGCATTTGAAGTTCCTAACTTGAGGCACCTCATTTACGTGTTCAAGTCGGGGACTAAAATTGCATTTGCAGCTGATGGAAAGGTAAATCTCCCTAGAGGTCCCTTCGCAGCACCTTGCTTTGAAGCATAATTGGGGTGCTCTAACTTGCCCATGGGAGCCACTTCATGGTGTTGGTTTTTCCAGGCAACTTAGCTCCTCGCCTGGCTGGCTTCGTGCTGGTGCACCCTGGATGTGGGCAGTGCCATTGGCAGGTGGGCACGGGTGCCCTCCAGGAGCCCCATCCTTTTTGAGATCAGTCATCTTGATACTCTCAGTCAAAACCCGTTCTTGTGCTTCTCTCCTGCAGACGTTCGTCAATGATGTGAGGATCCCTGACCAGAAGTACATCACCCTGAAGCTGAACGATGTCATTCGCTTCGGCTACGATATCCTTCCTGTGGCAACAGGGAGTAGGACTCAAGTCTCTGTTTGGGTTTTGTGCTGTTTGCTACGTGAAGAGTTACCAGAGCTAATTGTGACTACTAAGTTAAGGGTGTTTGTTTTGCCTCCTTGAGCCTTTTGATGGATCATAAGCTTCTCTACCATGTTCATAAGTTTCTCCACCATGAACCTGATTGACAGTATATTAATCTTGGTGCCTGCTACCTTCATTGGACTTTGAATCAGGCCCTGTACTGGAAGTAGTGACAGTGGAGGTGACTTTTAGTGTCCTTCTAAGGAAGGGTTGCATTTTTTCTTTTTATTTGGGTGGCAACTAGCTGGTACCAGCCAGGGAGCAGACATAGTTCATATGTTTTTGTATGAACTAACATCTTCCTATTTTTTTCTGTCCAACTTGCGTGGTTTTGTTAGTCGTTTCACCTAGAAGCTTGTTTTCAGACAATTTTCAGGCCTTCAGCCTTAAACATGTAGCTGTGGGGCTTGTGGTCAGACCCTTGACTCCGTATTGATTAAAGTTTGCTCGTGCAAATTGCTTCTGCCACAAAACACAAGAGTAAATAAATCTTTCTTTAGCAATAGCAAATTTCACCTCTGCCAAGGGAAGCTAGGCTGCAGTTACTGCTTCGTTACAGAGCCACAAATCCTGCTGGTGTCTGCTAAAACACCTTTTTCATCCTGTTTTTTATCCTGATATGACTGTATGACCGGCTATAAGCATAGATGTTGGTATGCCTTTCTTAGCCTGCAGAGCAACAGTGTTAAGTAGAGGCTTCTGTTGCTGCCTTTTCATGTAATCTAATACATTTTCACTTTTTTCCAGTTGCTTCTATCTGCCAAACTTTGCCCACTCAGGCTGAATTTAGAAGTGGCAAGTGTCTTCTCCAGTGTCTTTCTTTTTTCTTTTCTGAGGAAATGTCAGTTAAAACAGTCCAGACGTTTCTGAGAATAGAGGCAGAGGCTAAGTTTTACAGTTTGTGGGGGGGAAATGTTTGACTGGAAGACTCTTGTGCATCCTTGACCCCAAGGCCACATTCTTCTGCCTTTTGTTGTCCCGGTGATAATCAGTTCATGCTTGGCCATGGTGTAGCCCTTGAAATGCTCCAAGCCTTGCTGGAGCACAGAGAGCTGAAGCAGTGAGGGGAGGCTGAGCCTCACTGAAATGTGTCCCATAAGCAACCTCACTTGTAGCTTTTCTTGACTTTACAAATTTTTTTTTTTCAATTTGATGTGTCTTCTGGTCTCTCTGTATGTGGGGAAACTCGTAGAAGACTTACTGTGAACTCTAGTCTAGGGAGGTGTAAGTCAGTGCCTGGAGTGTATGTGAGTTTTAATGGCTGCAGTGCAGGTTTAAACTTTTTATAGAAAGCAATTCTGAGCAGCTGAGTTGAAGTGTTTAGTCCTGCAGCCCTTACATGGATATTCATGTAAAATGAGTGATTGCACTTATGAATTGTAGAATTTATTGCCTTCAACAGGAAAACTTTGAAGAATGTAGGTTTTAGAGTAATCTTTGCACTCCAGCATAGTTGCTATGGCAGTTACAATGTTTTCCTCTCCTGTGCTCCTCCAGTGCCAGTCTCTTTAGCAGTGTCACTGTCTTTAGCAGTGCTTCCTGTGCACTGACACTGCAGTCAGCTTGGTGGGGATGGCAGCATCTCCTGAGGTCACCAAGTCAGCTGTGTTCTGTTGAACGAGAGCATTTCTCTTTTCCATTTACAGTTTCACTTACAAACTGTGCAGAATTTCCCTGCTAGGCCAGTATCACTTGGTTTATTTTTAGTCTAGCATTTTCCATCTTTCCTTTTTCCTCCCCTTTGCTCTCTACTGTGCTGATTGGGTTGTTCATGATGACATTCCAGATGCTTGCTTTTTTGGTTTTTTTTCCCCCCCTAATACAGTGTTGCTGAGGATTATTGCCTGGGCTCAACCACGTGAATGCCTCCCTTCCTAAGAGGTCACAGCAGCTCATGACCTGATTTACTTTTCATCTAGGAAATTGCAGTGGCAGAAAGGCCTTGTCAGGGCAAGAGAACACTATAGTCCCAGGCATCTGGGCAGGGAGCTGAACTCTGCTGGTCCATTATCCAGAACACGTGAGGTTGGCCCATCTTGGCCAGGATACTGTGAATGCTCTGCCTGAAGCTGCCAGCCAGGTGGAGAGGAGGGGGATGTGAGTTGTGATGAGGCTCTGGTTGTTCCCCTGGGTCCTGCACAGAGTTGCTAGTGCTCTCTCAGGCTTCTCCTGTCCAGCTCCCCATGTCAGCTGCCCCTCAGTTGGCACGGGTCTGGCCAGCAGCTGTGATTGCACGCTCTCTTGCAAACCGTGCATGACAAAGACCATGGTGGGATGAAACACAGGCAACTTTTACTACCCTGCGTATTTTAAGATTCTCTTGTTTTATGATCTTGGTTTTTTATCATGACTAAATGCTAGATTTGTCTGTCCATCCAATTCCTTTGTCCTTTCCTTAACGAGTTCTGTACATTCAAACATGTACGTCCTGGAACAAATTCAACACAAAGTCCCAGAAGAAGCATTGAAGGTAAGAATAGCTGGGTGCAGGTGCATTTAAAAAAAAAATGTTTTAAGTACTCGAGTGATGGTCAAGCAGAGTGAAATATTAAAATATCCTTGATGGCAGTGAAATGTTTCACAGTGTGAGGCTCTCCTTGGATTTGGACTTAATAAAACTCTCCTGTGAGGAGAGATACGTTTCCTATTTATCTCAACTGTGATCTCTCATATCCTGTGCTAACATGTAGATGAAGTTGTTTATGATTTCATGACTGCCAACAAAATAGAAGGTTTCTTAAAGCTGTAACTTACTAAGGAACAATCAGCACATGAGCTTGAGGGTGAAGCACAGCAGAACTTAATCTCTCTCAGAAGTGGGGCCCAGATGTCTTTTTCTGAGCATGGTGACTTAGGCCAGCTCCATCACACTTCTCCATCAGGCTGAAGTCTGCTTCATTTAATCAGGTGTATCATCTCATTTTTGCCTTCAAGCTCTCAATTTTTACTTACTCAGCAGTCAGTCCTCTTATGAGTGAGGTGTGTTTTAAACACAGTTCAGTAGCAAGTTAGAAATATTCAAGTGTTCTCTTATCTAAGTCAGAAAAGTAACCTCCTCTAGGCAAGAAAGCCATCGTGTTCAGCTGTGAGACTGGGGTATCAGTGCCATACATCAGCTTTTGGACACATACTGTCTTCTTAGCCCTGGTGCCATGTTTAGGACTTGGAGAGGATCAGAAATGTGACAGCTAGAATTGGGCAAATGATTCATTGACCTTACTTGGGTAATCTGAATGGGTACACCCTTGTATTAATTTACTGGTAATAAGCCAGCTTCTAAATAGCCTATTTACAGTGTTAATATGGAACCTGTTTTAAGGCAGAATCACTTTCCTAGCTGGAGAGAGGCTTTGGAGAAAAATAATTAAAATAGATTCCAATCGACTTTGATGAAAAACTAAGATAATGCAGATGAACACCCTGAAATAAGTTATACTGTTCCTTTAAGAACAAAGGGGATTTCAGGATTTGAATCCTGAATGGAAAGTGGCCTGAGTTCTGATTCTTCTCGGTTTATTTTTTAAAGGATTTCCTAATTAGTTATTTTGCAGAGCTAAGTCACAGTGACCTTCTCATGGACTAGAATTGTCACTTAATGGCCTCCGGATGGGATATTTGAAAGCCTCTAGTCTGGCATTTCTGCCCTTCTGTAGCTTCTCCTCAGGTGTGCACAATTTTTGTTGCACAACACAGCTGAAGTATTTGCCTTTGTGTGATCTGTTGGTGGGGAAGAGGGGGTTCACTGTTGCTTGTGTCTCTGCAGCACGAGAAGTACACCAGCCAACTCCAGATGAATTACAAAGGCACAGTGATGAAGAGGGCGGAGCAGCCCATGGAGCACAGTGTCTACACTGAGTCCCCGCAAGCAAAGCTGGAGAAGGGAGAGAGGAAAGCAATTACAGGTACCTGCTCAGGAACCAGTTAATCAAGATTCTGAACAAAGTGCAGCTTAAGCCCTGCACTGGGTCATGAGTCTGACAACAGAGTGTTGTGGGTTGCATCTGAGAGCAGTTCTGGAAGGGTCATCTTTCTAAACCCCTTGAGTATTCCAGACCCTTGGTTTTTGGAGATTCAGCCTCCAGAAAACATCAGCTGGTGTGATGGCTCATACATGCCTCGTCGCTCTGTGTGTTCTGGAAAACCTGTGGGCTGAGCAGGTTTGGTAAGTTCTTTGGCACATGTCTTGTCTATTTTTAATTTCCTAATCGTGAGCTGGTGTTTGAACAGAGATGGTGACTCAGAGTAGAAAATACATGGCTGCTGTGGCGTGGTGCTGGCAGGCAGGCAAAGAAGCAACAAGCCATTTCTTTCAAAAAGCCCTGTATGGCTTTAAATGTCTGTATTTCCTAATGTGGGATTGAAAATGACTGCCAAACTGGGAGATGTTTGCTTCAGGTTCACCATTCCCCAGCTGCAAACCTTTTTCATTTGAGAAAATGTTCTCTATTTTGTTACCAACTGCTGCCTTCCTTTGAAGACCCTTTGTCAAACTTACTTCCTCTCTTTTCTCCATTATGGTGTGACAAGACCTCCCCAGCAGTCTTGTCTCACCCAACTTCCTACCTCCTGTGTGTACTGCCCTGACAGGTCTCTCCCTAGTTCTGCTCAGGTATCAGTTGATGGCCTTCCAGAGCTTGCTGGTGCATGGGAGGAGCAAGTGTGGTTTTAAAGCACACTGGTGACACATGACTGACTGCCCGTGCTGGTCTTGTGGCTCCAGAATGGCAGAGCAACTGGAAAGATTTAGAGTTAGCAGGGAGACTTCCCACGGGGTCTGTTGGAGGAAGCATCAGGGAGGTGAATGGACAGAAGGGAATGGGCAAGTAAAAGAGGGAGGTGAGCATCTTGGGTGAGGCTATCTAGAGATAGATACAGCAGCTTTCTAGAAAAATGTTCAACTTTGGGTAACTCTGTTAAGGCTTCCTGATAACTAATTGGAGTGGGTTGGTTGACCTTAATCTCTCGTGCATTGTCTTTATAAAAATCCCTCTAATCTGACATAGTGTACTAAAGCAGTGTAATGTTCCTCCCTGGTCTCCTCGTTGCCTCCAGCCGTGTATAGAAGCACTTGCGAACACACCCATGTGGCCAACTCCCACTTTTTGCACTGCAAAGCCTTTCTTTTGTTACTTTAGCTGTGACTGTTTGTGACTTTGACAAATGTGCAGTTAAAGAGATGAAGTTGGTGATGATTAACTGTGACACTGTGAAGGGTGAGAAGAGGTGAACCCCACTGTGAGAAGAGCTCTCCATCTGACTTTCAAGGGGCAGGAGGTTCCTGAAAAGCAGTCAGTAACTGGAACCAATTTGTGTTTGCTGCTGCTGCTGCCTGGTTCCCTGAACATTCTCGGTTTTATTCTTGCCACTTTCCAAAATATGCTCTTGGTTTTAACCTACATAGTGTAAGCAGTTGGTATCTGGAACACCTTCGAAGTCAGGACGTTAAGTGACTCTTCTGCAAGGTGACCCATTTCTCTAGGCTGTGATTTGCAGACCTGCATTATGTTTCTGTCATCCTTAGTGGGCACAGACCCTGGGTCTGAGGCAAAAAGGGCTGAGAGTTCTCGTTGGGGGCCAGCGTTGAAGTGTGTCACGTGCAGTGGGACTGATGGGCAGACCTAAAAAAAAAAGTCTGTGAAGTGCTGCTAACCCCACTCAACGATGGAGAAAATCGGGACTTTCTGTTGGAAGTATTTTGCTGAATTGGACTGAAGCCTGAGAAAGCAAGAGAGAGAGCCTGAGCATTAAATCAGTCCCTTGCTCTCCAAAAAGCATCTTTGTCACGTGAGCAGAATGATCAGTGGGTCCCTTTTTCATCTGTGATGTGACTAATTCACCTTGTCTTCAGCTGCACACATGGAGGGTTTCTCCTTGGCTGCACGGAGGAGTGGCAGCTATTTAAAATGATTAGTGGAAAGAAGAATGTAGTGTTCTTACCAGGAGTGGGCTTGCTTAGTGGCAGCAGAAAGAGGCTTTGAGGAAAGAGCTGTTTTGCTAAGCCTGTAGGTATTTAGGAATTTGCATTGACTAATTAAAGCAAGGTCTGGGGTGACAAAAGCCTTTTGAAAGATTGCTTCCCAGGACTCCGGTGGAAAAGAGGTGGAGGGAATGCAAGTTTCCAGGGAAGAGGTTTAAGAAAACAATGTGAACAATTAGTGCTGCTTAGAAATGGGAGGAGGTGAGGGGCTGAGATAAAAAGATCCAGGGGAGTGAATGGGAAACAGCCAATTTAGTCCTTATGCTGTTGAATTTGCAGCTTTTGGGTGTGTGTTGCCTGTAATCAGAAAATCATCAGTCTTTGTGAAATGTTTGAGGCAAGAGTTTGGTAAATCCTATGGGTTGGATATGGATATGAATGAAAGTGTCCACAGTTCAGCTAATTAATGCTAAAAATAGCCATCAGCTCTCATGTTTAAGGCCTTAAGCAATCAGGAAGCCAGAGCCTTGAACTGAGCAGATTTCAAGACTCTCACAATCCCTATCCCCATCTGTTGCTACCTGAGTTGAGGTGCTTGATGAGATAAACTACTTTGTGGTCTTCTGTTCTCCACACATAGTTAATCCTCGGTCTGATCTTAATTTTTTTGTTTTTTTCAAAGCCCTCACATGCTGATGGGACTAGGTAATCCTGAATCTGATGACTAACCTCTGAATAACTGCTGCAGGCCTGAGTTTCCAGGAGTGGAGGCTGCTTGCTGCCTCCAGCTGAAATGGACATCACCAATTGCAGGAGTAGGACTTGAGCTTCTCCCGGGATCTGTGAACAGGGTTTGCTCACCAGGTCAGCGTCTGTGTCATTAGGGAGTCCTCTCAACAGAGTGGACAACTTGAAAGTCTTGTTGGAGTCCAGAGCTGAGGTCAGCAGGCAGTGTGGATGGAGGCAGTGGGAGTTGTGCCTGGTTGTGAAGTGGTTTCCATGGTCTTTGGCTGCTTTCCCCATGAGATCATGGCAATAGCTATTCAGAAGCACAGCGTTGCCCTAGCCTTTAATTTAGGGGAGTGGTGGTGATGTATCTGCTTTTTGCCTGAGCCAGGGTGGTGGTAACTGCAGTATGTTAAAGATTTGACCATGCAATTGATGCATATAAATTTGTGATTATCAGCCTGATTTGAAAGCCCCTGGTATCTCCGTATGTTCACAGCAGGTACAAAAGATCAGTGCTTAAATTAGCCATGCACATGTGAAATAAATACTGCAGCAAAGAGTCAAAGAATTGCTTTATGGTTATTCCTACTAGGCCTGAACTCTATTTTGGAGAGGAGTTAAAAAGCAGAGATGTAAGGAATTAATTTTAAAATGTTATAGCTAGATCATTGTTTTTCTCCCCGAGGCCTCTGCTGTAAGAAGCCTTCTCTTCGTCTTCTGAAGATGGACATTATTGTTATTAATAATGAATCAAAAATAGTTTGACTGAAAGGAAGCTGGATTTCTCATGCTTTTGTTATGACTTGCAGTAGACAGCTTCAAAGCCACTTTTGCTTCTGTGAGCAGAGAAATTTGCTGCTGCTGACTGTCACTTTCTTGTGGTGGTGTGAAGTTTTGTGAGGACCTGGGTGAAGCACAGCCCTCAGTCCTGTCCTGCCCAAAGGGACACCCTCAAGGGAAGTCAGACCCATCTGTAGTGGGAGCTGTATGCTTGTCTTGAAAGCTCTTCTGCCCACTCAGTGGTAGAAGGCAGCATTAACACAGTCTTTCTCCCTTCCCTTTCATCACCTGGGCTGTGTTTTTGGTCCTGTGTTGCGTTGTTCTGTGTGATTCACTTCTCCATAAATACTTCCTTTCTATTGACATGTCTCAGTTTCTCTTGTTGTGGTGCCTCTCCTTCAGGTGATCGATAGTTCTGTATTAATTTTAACAGGCCACTTATTTTGTCAGACTTTTGTTTAACCATTGTTAAACAAATGGACCTCCATTGTTCTGCTCTAAAACAGCCTTCTTTTTTTTTTTATCGTGTGACTGCCCCAAAGACTGAAATCCAGAAGCAGAACATGTGTATGTCAGGGGTCTTCCCTGTATTACACCATCACTGGTAGCTCAGTATTTATCTGGCTGAATGCTTGTGCTGACCTCAATTCAGTTATCCAAAAGGATGGTTTTCGGGCTGTCTGCCTGAATTGATGAGCCAAGAAATATGTCTAAATGAATTGGCACCATCTGGGCAGCCTGGCACAGAGTGGAGAGAGGTGGTAACGAGCTGCCATCAATTGGAGGAAGTCTCATGTCATTAAAATGACTGAGCAGTTTGTTTTCGTTGGTGTTCCTTGCTTCACCCGAGCAAGGCCCGAGTTCCTCTGTTCTTGCAAGAGCATCCATCTTGCACTAAAACAGAGCAGACAGGTTGTGGTTTCAGGGTGGTTTGCTTGTGTGGGCACACAGACAGACCCACTGCTCTGGATGCTGTAGGTCCAGGTTGAGGTTGCTACCCCAAATGCATCCCAGCTGGTGAAAAGCAAAGCCCCCTGGCACAACTGCATGTGTAGCTGCTCCCTGGCCCACTTCTGTCGCAGCCATCTGTTTCAGCTGTCTTCCTATCCTGCTTTTTCCCCCCTCCCTCCCCTTTTTCTGCAATATTGTTGTGTTAGAGCTGGAGTGGGGAGAGGTGTCAGGTTGGTTGTGCTGGCAAATTCAAAGGGACAGAAGCTTCTGATAAGACCAGGGCAGCAAAATCATGTAGCTCTTTCTGCTGGTTTCAGCTGGGGTAGAGTTAATTTTCTTCCTAGTGGCTAATATGGGGCTGTGTTTTGAATTTGTGCTGAACACAGGGTTGATAATACAGAGATATTTTTGTTATTGTTGAGCAGGGCTTACACAGAGCCTTTTTTGCTTTTTGTACTGCCATCCTGATGTAGACTAGAGGTGCCTGGGAGGTTGGGAGGGGCCACAGTTCAGACAGGTGACCCAGACTGACCAAAGGGATATTCAGACATCATATGACATCATGCTCAGTATATAAAGTGGAGGGAAGAAGGAAGAAGGGGGCGAGATATTTGGAGTGATGGTGTTTGTCTTCCCAAGTAACCATCACGTGTGATGAGGCCCTGCTCTCCTGGGAGTGGCTGAACACCTGCTGCCCATGGGAAGCAATGAATTAATTCCTTGTTTGCTTTGCTTGTGTATGCAGCTTTTGCTTTCCGTATGAAACTGTCTTTACCTCAACCTGTGAGTTTTCCAGCTTTTACCTTCTGATTCTCTCCCCAGTCCTACTGGCGGGGGAGTGAGCAAGTGGCTCTGTGGGGCTTGGCTGCTGGCTGGGGTTAAACCACAACACTTCTGAAGTTGGGGAGATTTTACTCTGGCTCAGAATCTGTCTGCTTTCAGCAGTAGCTGAGAATGGTGGTATCTGTGTCACTTGATAATGTTATTTAAAATGCAAATTAATATGAATGCTCTGTGGAAGCATTAATTGCTCTTAAAATATTGAAACTGTCCCCAAATTTCAGGATACTGACTCCTTGGCTTTCCGTCTGTGCTTTTTGCAGCTTTAAAATGAAGCTCCGGTTTATTGTGGAGGCTGGGAAAGGAAAGGAATGAAAGCTCCCAGACACACAAATGTGCAGCTTTGTCACAGATGCTGTAACAGGCATTGCAGGTGGGGCCTCTGTGTTGTGGGGCAGGAGGAACCTTCTGCTGCCATGCAGTGAGTGCAGTGGAGTGTCTCCCATGTCTCTCACCCTGGTGGCCTCAGATCTGTGCACTCTGGCCAACCTGATGCACATTTTGGAGATGCTCCTTATGTGCCTTGGGGTTTTGCCTTTGTGCTAGCTTCTGTGAGAGGGGCAGATTGTGGAATTTCCAAGCACCTATTAGAGCTTGGGGAAATTTGAGACAGCAGAGGAGCTGGTTCATTATTCTTCATAAACACCTTTTATTTTTTTTTTTCCCCTCCTTCAGCTTCCCTTGCAATCCCAAAATTTCCCATCACCAGAAAAGGTCTGATCAAAAGTCTGACTTGCTCCCGTGTCTGCCTTTTCCCTGTAATAGAAAAGCTCCTGGGGGACAAAGGCAGTAGCTCTTGTGTTCAGCACACAGGTGGAACACAGATCTTGGAGCAGTTTCTGGGAAAACATCTGTCCTGCAGGATGGGTGTGAGCTTTGTTAACTCACTTCTGTCCTTTTGAATGCATAATTTTTGTGGAATAGATCACTGGCATCTACTAGACTAGGTTGGCTTTGGGATCCTGTGAGTGGTTGGGATGTGCTGGAGACACAAGCTATGATGAGGAAACTCCTTGCAAGATACAAGCACCCACCCTTGGGAACAACCTTGGGAACCTCTTCCCCTCGTGGAAGAGTTGAGTGCAAGTGGTCTTTGCATTTTCTGTAAAGTAGTTGAGCCCTTTACTGTTGACCTTTAGTCACAAATTACCTCAAACATAACTGCCTGTTGTTAATGGATTTGTGTTAAAGTGTTCTCCATTCCTTGGCCCTCTTTGCCTCTTGGCCATCAACCCTAAGATCTGTACTGTGAGTCTAAGTGTGATAATCCATTGTGTGCCCAAAAGAAGTGCCTCACATTGGTAGAGCAGATCCTGCATGGTTGGGGTGGGATCTAGTGGGGAACTTACAACATGAAGAGAGAGGGTGGTAGGTTTCTACCACACACAGGGCTGTGTAACAGAAGGTCTCAGTCTAGCAGAAACCAAACCTTATATTGAAGTGCCTCTATTCATTGACAACCTTGTGAATAGGTTTTTTTCTTGGTTTTTTTTCCTCCTCTCCCATGAGTGGTTTGCCCGTCCTCAGATATGAAACATATTGCTTGGCAATTCCCAGTTTATCATGGTGAGAAATGCTTCCTCCTTTGAACTTTCAAAGGCTGTCTACATAATAGGAACGTGGTTTATCTTCCATGCACTCTAGGCAGAGAGAAGAGTAATACCTTCAGCCTCTTTTGATCCTCAGTGTGAAGGGAGGCTGCATGGTTAATTTTGAAACACAAAGAAGATCTCTTGAAAAGGACCTGTGAGCTGCATCTGTAAAGCAAAATTTTTGCCTGTGGACTGTCAATGTATGAGCTTGTATATCTCTGGAATGATTCTAGAAAAAATCCCCTTGAGTAGTGGCCATTGGGTCTGTGTAGCTTTAGAAACAGCAGCATAAACTCAGGCTTCTTTCTTCCTTTGACTTAGTTAATTATCCTTCCTTTCCTGACCTCCCTTATGCTAATGACTGATTTCTGCAATGCCCCTATTAAAGTAGGGAATGCAAAATTGCAGGACTGCTTGAGAGCTGCTTTACACAGGCCAGTGTGTGGTTTGAAAACCACAGGCTGAGCAGCAGCTGGCAGTAGAAGCCCAGCTATGGCCCTGGAGCTGGGGCCAGGGTTTAAGATGTGGCTGGTAAAGCGTGTGCTGATGGCTGTTATGGATAGAGGCAGAAGCAGCTAACAAAGCTGGAGCTCAGCCTCATCCCCTGGTGTTTCTATCACCTGTAGATGAAAGAACAAAAGCTACTTCATTTGCTTCTCTTAAAACTATTAAAAACCCATAATATTAACTATACCACAGGTAAATTGGGGTGTATTCTTTTTACTTACTGCATAAACAGCAGCAGCCCAAGGCACGGCCAAAACACAATCTTGTTTTACGGGATACAAAACACAAACCAGTGGATCAGCTCCTTGGGTACTAGTTGTTTCAGTGAAGCCCTGATCTTTTTGAGTGCTCACTGAGCAGACAACTTATGTAAGCCTGGCTCTTCTAGAGGAAATTCTCCATGACAAAAACAAACCTCTGTCCTGCAGTGACTCTGGAATCCACTTGGTTTACTTTAAGCTTTAGAGAGCAAGAGTTTACTACTTCTTTATGAATGTGTAAGGACATGGTTTCACCATTTTTCCCAAATTTGTAATGCTTCAAGAATTTCCTGTTGTGGAAAGTGTGTCACTTAGAGTGGGAGTGGTAAATAGTGGAAAAAATCCCTAGCCTTGAAACATCCAAGGCCATGGTGGGGCAAGAAAGGGCAGAGCTAAAGTCTGCCCAGTTCAGATGAGGAAAAAAGGTCTGATTTTCACCTGAATTGCTGGTGAGTTACAGACAATTTTGTGGTTAGTGTTTTGTAGTCTGTCCTGCCAAAAATCTTCCACTTCCTGTGAATAATGAGGCTAGAAAGGGAGAAAAGCCAGTATTTGGGAAACACAGCTATGTAAGACAACAAAGGGAGGTGGAATCAGCATCTTGCAGTAGAATGTAAAAAAGAAAAAAGGGCAAAAAAAAAAGAAAAGCCTGAATATATTAGAATGTATAATTTGCTGTTTTTATAACTGCAATGTAACAGGTTCATGATCTCATCTGGCCTTGCTGTTTTTCCATTTTTGGCCTATGGTTGACTACTGTGAACCTGGTAAATTTTCTGTGTCAAAGTATTTGCTTTTCCTCTTCCTAGAAACGAATACTTACCGCACCCCTCTCTATGGTCAGCCCTCCTGGTGGGGGGAAGACGATGCTAATAACAAGGAGGACAGAAGGCAAGAGGAACATTACTCAGGTAATGGAGGTGATAGAGGAGAAGATGGAGGACACAAAATTTCTGCAGTTTTTATATTTATTATGTGATGCCATCCTGTCTCAAGGCTTTAATTGCCACTTTTTTTTTGGTGTTTTTATTTTTATGTTTCTCTGCGTGGGTTGCTGCTGATGAAACTGGAATAAGGGAGAATTAAAGTGTTTTCCCTAAAATATTTGAACATTAGAAACAGCAGTTGTGGACTAATTCAGTGTGGATGAAAAAGGCCTCACTAAGCTTGTTTAAGACATGGTTACACAGCAGTGCTGCATCTGTTTCTCACCTCATCATCCTTGGAAGCCATTTAGTTTTACCACTTCTGTTGTTGTGAATCTGTATGTATGGAAGATGCATCTTTTTTAACTTGTGCAGTAAACCTGATGTGTCTATCAAGCATATGTTCTACTGCACAAAGAAGTGTTATATTTCAGTGCACATCCAGTGTATCTGTTCCCTAGCAGAGAAAGGTTGTGATTAGTAGCCCTTCTGAGAGGTGAAAATAAGTGAGTGACCTTCCAGCCAAGAAATTTGAGTAGCACTGAAAAAATGTGTATTTATCCTTAGCAATGTTAGAGATTTAGCTGTTGATGCAGCAGAATCATATCTGTGATTAGCTTTGCACACTCAAGCTTTTCCTTTGAACCCTGGAAGGTGGAGTAGGGGGGTGTGTGCAAGTGAGTCCAGCAAAGTGAAATAGGATCTTCTTTCCATATCAGCCCAGGCATATGGAAATCTTAAAATGTTGTCAGTCACACAGTCATTGTCAAAACATAGAGCTCTGTGTGTGTGTGCAGGCTCAGTTCTCTCTTTGGGAGCAGTGAAAGAAAGAACCAAGTGAATATAACTGATGTTGGTCGGACCATAAAGCACTGATACCAGTGATGAGGCCAGAGTGCAAAGCTATCTAAAACAGAACTTGTACTTTTTTCTTTAATTAATTTCAGCTAATGCTTGTGAATTTAAAGTTTCATTGCCTTTTTCCCCCCCCTTTCATAGAGAGATCAAAAGAGATAACCCAACATGAAGAGGAATTGAACGGGAATATTTCTACTTATAGAGATGCTCAAGAACAGTCTGTGTTTGCCTTCCGGAGAGAGCCAAGTTATTTTGAGATTCCAACTAAAGAGTTTCAGCAGCCATCAAAATCTCCAGAAACACAGGTCCATGAGATCCCAACAAAGGATGTTGATGCTGTGGTAGCCCCCGTTGTACAGAGTCATGCCTCTTTCACCATTGAATTTGATGATGGTACCCCCGGTAAAATAAAGATAAAAGACCACGTAACTAAATTTTCACTCAGACAGAGAAGACCGTATAGTAAGGAACCAGCTCATACAGAAGTGATGTCAGCAGAGAGCAAGGTGGCTGACTGGCTTGTCCAGAATGACCCAAGCTTGATGAGACGCCAGTCTGCAGGAGATGACGTTTACAGTACCAAGAGTGACCTGCCAGTTCATGTGAGGACACTCAAAGGTGAGTGAATGTCTCGTCGTGTGGATGTAGCTCTCTGTTGGTGGTGCAAATGCAGCACAATAAAAAGAGGAAAACCCTTCTTCTGTCAAAGAGAATTGGACTTAATTATCTCTGCTCCAAATTTGCAAGATGAAAAATATTACTTTAATGACTGTTACTGTTTTGCATCTGGTTAGCAGCTGGCTTTTCACCTGCCCCTGAAGTAATGTGTGATGTTGGCCTGAGGACACTTTAATGTGGCTCCTTTACATCTCTAGTGCCAGCTCAGCAGTAACTGCTTGAAAAAATTATTTTGATTTTTAAACGTCTAAAATAACTTCCATGGGGTCAGACAGTCTGATAAACACAGGTATTTCAGCGAAGTGTGTTCTCTTGGTGGCTTCTAGCTGATGGAATGACTTTTCTTCTTAGCTGTAGTCCAGAAGAGTTTGATCATCCTAGTGGCTGTAATGACCAGAGGCAGTTGTTCACAGGACAAAAGGTCCTGACAGAGAAGCTATTGATAGAATTGAGGTATACATGATCTCCAGTAGAAGAAATTGTTGTGCTTATAGGGAAAGGTTTCTTCTCTCAAGCTTCTCTAAAATCCTGCTCTGTTCAAAAACACTGGATTTTGTGGATCCTGTGTCCTGTTAAGTGTGTCACTGTGAGGAATTCTCTGGGGATTTTCTAAGGTCGGAAGTGTAGTTTGAAGCCCAGAGTGCAGGCTGTGGGAGTCGTAGTTCTCATCCAGCTTTGAATATATTTTGCAAGATTTAGGTTTGCTTGAGTGTCTCTCTTGGGCCATGCACTGAACAGCTAGGAGGAGACCACCAATGCCTGCACTCTCACTGCCTTGCCTCTTGAAAAGCTGTTGTTTTGAACTGCAGCTTTAACTGGTGAAGTCATATTAAAGGTTACCAGACCTACTTGTGCTCGAGGTCCTACTTAAGTACAAGCAATACCTTGTTTTCCCTTGAAGGAATATTTGCTCAGGCCTTGTTGGGGAAAAAAACAACTCCCATTGTAATATGAAGAGTTTTATATATTACACCTCCAACTTGCTGGTTTTGGTACATATTTTTGGGAACCCTGTACAGTCATAAAGGTCTCAAATTCAGACATTGTGTTTGGCATGGCATGGAAATTGAACTGTTTTGTTGCCATTGCTTGTTTCTAGTTCTTCCCAATAAGGAACAGTGTTGAGATGCCCTCCTTGGTTCTTTAGGGTCTTATTTTCAGTGTACTGTAACTGTGTGATAGAGGGGTTTGGGTTAAAGTTTTTTGGTTATTATTATATTGGATTTTGTTGGCTTACCGGAGAACATTATCAGGGAGAGAAATGTGCTTCAGTAGTTTTGCTCTTTTCTCTTGGAGAAAACTAGAAAGTCAGGCAGCTGCTGCTTATCCAAGAATTTTCCTGAGCGATGCACAGGAACACTAGACTGACGACACTTGCCTCTTCTTTGCAGTCCATAAGGCATGGAAAGAAGCTGAGGTAATTTAATGCATAATTTGCATATTAAGAAATCAACTCTTTGGACATTTGATTAAAACATAGTGTTGGTAGCCTGAGGAGTTTATCCACCTCTGCTTTGGCAGAGGACAGGGTGTCATTTATCTGCGATAGCTGCGTAACGTGTTCTTCTGGCAGGGCTAATTTTGAAGATGTCTTGGAGGCTACTGCTGGCTGCCTACCAAGTTTGGGTCTTCAGGATCAGAAACACCCACCTTTGGGGCTCATTAGTAGCATCTCTTCATTTCCAGGAACAATGTGGTGAATGTAAAGCCTGGTATCAAGATTAGAGAGTTCAGGTCTTAGCAGCTTGAGAGGATGTGCACGGTATTTTGCTTGGGCATCTGTGTGTATGGTGGATGTTTTCCTTGTGTTCTCACCATTTTGCATTCAGCAGAGTTCTTAGCCAAGACCTTTAATTTAAAAAGCTTCCCTTCCAAAGGTGAAGCTTATTAGCCCTCAGGGCACAATGCAAAGTTTGATGCCTTCCTTCATGAGGGCGTTAGAAAACTCTTCGTGGAGCTGACTCCTGGGTTGAATGGATCTTACATTAAATTCTAATCTTTCACAGTTAACTGGATGTAATATATGGTCTTCACCCATGAGTCTGGAGAACTTGCAAAGTAGGTTTGAGCAGTTTTCCTTTGAAACACGTGGTATTTTAGCCAGTATATCTTGCTGCGTATTAGTCTAGAGCGCAGAGACCTCTTTCCCCATTCTCCTGATGACAGGTTCCTGGTCGTTGACTGAATCGTGTTGTGTGCCTTCACACCTGTTCCCTTCTCCAAAAAAAGGTTTGTTTTTTTGTTTTACTTTTAATTTTTTGTTTTAATTTTAAGTTTCTGTTTTACTTCAACTTACTTGCTGGCAGTCCTGAGCTAAGGTGACGAGGGGCAGGCAGGCACTGATGCAGAGATGGCTGGAAAGATGATTATTGCTAACATTAAGTGAAAATAATTACAAATGTAGTTTAAGCTTAGTGAACTCTTAAGTAATGATTTAACCTTTGCTTGGCTGGTGACAGGCTGGTGTAACTCATGAGGGTGTCATGGTGTGATTCTTAAATCTCTAGGTAAAGTAAAGATTCCTGCAAATTTACTTTTCTGTTACCCTCTGGTTTATTTCCCTCTTGCAGAGGAGGGTAATGTGGGTGCTCAGAGACTTACAATGCACTGATCTGGTTTTTCATTGTGGAGATTTGGTTTCGTGGGATGCAGTGTGAAGGTTTTATTTACTGATCCTGCAGAGATATTTCTGCTCTGTAACAGAGAGAACTTAATAAGGTGATCTTGGACTACAGTATTTGAGCATAATGGAAAAAGAATGTCATCATTTTTATTTAAATTGAAAAAAGAGAAACAAAAATTAAGTGTCTAAACCAACCAGTGTTACAAAATCAGAAGCCCATGAGGTTGAAATTATTTCTTGAATTATTTTTAAATAAATAAATAACTTGGTAGCCAACTAGTGGTGAAAAATGGGGTCAAGAGAGCTGCCTTCTGTTTTATTTCTTGTGATGGGATACAATCCCTGTACCATAGCAGATGTCTTTGGAGTTGTTCAATCCTAAAGGATGCTTTTTCTTTTAACTGAAATGATAAATTTCAACTGGGAGGTGTTGAGAGGGCCACAGCAACTGAGGATACAGAAGTCCAATCTGCATACCTTATTTCCAGGCAATAGGCACGAGGACGGGACACAGAGTGACTCCGAAGACCCCGTGGCGCCCAAGGCGGAGAAGGAGACGACGCCGAGCAGCGAACGTCCAACAGAGCAAACCCGACTGCAGCGCCAGATGAGGCGGGATCCCCATGAGATGCTGCACAACAAGCAGGCCTTCGTCATCGAGTTCTTCGAGGACACACCGCGGAAGAAGCGGTCACAGTCCTTCACACACAGCGCCCACTCCTCCCAGAGCGACACCGACCCGGGGCTGAAGACCAAGGTTGAAAAGCGCAAGAACGCATTGCCGGCGGAGAAGCTGGGAAATTCAGTGCCCCCATCCCACCTCGCAGCCCAGGCGGGCAAACCCAATAACAGCTCTTGCGGGACCCAAAGAACTAGCTCCTTCAAGAGAGAGAAGACGGAGGATCGGATTAACTCTTCATCTTCCTCTGCTTCCAGAGCATCAGCCAAAACTTATGGGAGTGTTGGAAGGAAGTCTAAAATAGCTCAGGATTTTATGGCCGAGTACTTGCGTGAGACTGCTCAGTCTGGGAAGCCGAGTGCTGAGAAACCAGCTCCTCTGCCCATGCCTGTGGCTCCACGTGTGGTTATATCGTCAGAACCAGAGCCTGCCTCTGCTCCACCTCCAGAGGTGAAGTCTGCCCAGGGCAGGAGGAACGATGAGGAAGACAGTGTGAGCGAAACAGGCACATACACCATTGAGACGGAGTCGCAGGATAAAGAGGTGGAGGAAGCACGAAAAATGATAGATCAGGTAAATGCTGCTTTTCTGTGTTTGGCCAGTGAGCTGAGGGCTTGGGCTTCTGCACATTGTGACGGGGGCCTAAATTAGCTGTCATGAAGGGATGCAATTGGGTGCAGCAGGGGGTTATGGTTAGGGGTGGAAAATCATCCTGGATGACCTGTGTTAAGGATGGGCCCCAGTAGTGAGGCTGGTCTTTAAAAAATCCCATCAAAATGACAGAATTACAAGCAAACAAGAAAAATCCACAAGGAAAAGAAGACAAGATAAGCCCACAGCAAAGAGCTGCCTTTGCTTCCAAAATGGGATTTGGATGCAAAAGTGAAAGAGTGGGTTTGCCATCTGTTTAGAGGAAAGGCAACACCTGAATAAAGATCAGGCTGATCTACTGACAGCTGTGGCTGGGAGCAGCTTTGCTGTCTAGGACTGGTCTCAAGCCTTTGCCTTGGTGTTGCATCACCTCCTGCCTGCTGTTATGAAGATGGGAGCTACAGCCCATCACTGATGCAGCATCCCGTGGTAGGCCAGAGGAAATGCCAAGGGCTGGTGCTCATGATCCTTCAAAAGCCTTAGTGGTAGATGTTTCTGTACTTGGCTGTGCCTGGTTAGAAAAGCAATGCTTGCTGGCAGGGCAAGCAGCAGCTAGCTGAGATAGCAAAGGGTGTGATCTAGGGCAGAGGCAATCCTAGATGGATGTGTGCTTGTTTGGATTTTGCAGAGTGAATGATAGGCTAAAAACAAACCCCAGAGATGAGGGAGAAGCTTAAAAAGAACCCACCCAACTAAGCAACCGCAGGGCAAACCAAAGTTTGGCTGATTTTCAGGTTTAACTTTCATCTGTGGTCTATTATGAAAACAAAACTGGCAAGTTGCTATGAAGATTTAGTGAAATGTCAGGAGGATGGCAAGGTTTAAAGGAAGACTTAATTGAACCTGGTTTTAGAGCTTTGTATACAATGTCCTGTGAGCCTGGATCCAGCTTCCCTCTTTTGTTTGTTTATTACATTTTTTCCTTACATCTTGTTTAAAGTGTGATCGGAAGCTTTCAGGGCAGGGTATTTAAAGCCACAAAAAAAGTCCTAGTCCTGACATTAGATGACTAATTGTTCTGGTGGGGAAATATGAGGGAAAATGCCACAAACATACAAATATTTCTGGGGAATAGTCTTGGCAGCCATGTGACTTGGGCAGGTAAACTGGCCAAGTTCTGGTCCTGTCTCTGCTGTTCATTGACTTTGTGCAGTGCAGACCTGCCACTTGGGAAACAGCTGATAACTGAACCCTCACTGTTTCTGTTCAGGAAGAAAGAAAACATGAGTTCTGGACTTGCTTAGATTCTGAGTTGTCTCAGTCTCCCCCGCCATTGCACACACAGGTTTTTAACAGAAGTGGGAGTGGAGATGTTCATGGCTATCTGCCCAGCCAAGGTAGCCTCCATGGTGGTATCTTCCTCTGAACTTCTTGTAGTCAGGGAAGAGAAACAAGCCCTTCTGAGACATGGATCTTGTTCACCGTCTTAGGAAGGCCCATTTATCTTCAGGGGAAATCTGTCCAACTAGTTCAAACGCTCACCTGTCTCAGAGGTGCATTCCTTTCCCAGGTCCTCATGGGAGTGCAAGGCTGCTTTGCTCAGCCCACTTGCTGTCACAGTTTATGAAAGACCCTGGGGATGAAGCTTTCTAGAAATTTTTTTTTCTATTTCTCCACAAATGAGCTGGTAAATATCTTTCCTGAAATTCATCCTAAATTTCCGAAGGCTGAAAAGGGACTCCTTTTCAGTGAAAGTTACTACTGTTAAAGGCAACACACCTAAACAATGGGGGAGAGAGGAAAGGTGGGTGTGAGTGGATTTCTATGAATAAGTGTATTTAAAGCTGTTACTCCGGAGTACAGAAGAAAGTGATTTACATGGGTTCTATGGAAGCATTGGAAAGTATTTCCAGCTCTTTGGGATCATAGTTTGTATGTGACTAATGTTTCATGGATTTGGATTTTGGGCTAATATTTTTCTGTTCTCTTGGGTTTTATTCTTACCCATGCAAACACCTTTTCAGGTTTTTGGCGTTCTTGAATCGCCTGAATTTTCCAGAATCTCTTCAGCATTTAGACCAATAATTAAAGGTGAAAAAGACGACTCTGGTTCTCATCAGCATCTAATCAGTGAAAATGGCACTAGTCAGAAGTCACCCTTGCTCCAGGCATTTTCCTCAAAAGCCATGAGTGGGTCTCAGGCTGAATTGCAGGTACGGGTAGTCCAGGTGGATTTGCTGGGGTGGTGGGGGTGTAAATGGGTTTTCTGTCTGGATGTAAATGTGATGTTTAGCTTGATTTCCATTTTGAGAAGACTGAGTGATGTGTGTATGAGAGGAGAGATTTTGTGGCTTGGATTTTGTTTGCAAACCCTCTTTCTGACATCATCTTCCCCACCTTGTTGTAGGTGTCTGCAGCATCTCAAGGGAGTCAGAAGTGGGTGTCTAGGTGGGCGAGCCTTGCGGACAGTTATTCTGAGCCTGGATCTGTCTCTGGGCAGGGTGATGGAAGTGCAGGTAAGTCTCATCTGATATTGCTGTTTGAAGGTAGATTAATCTAAGCCAGGATGAAACAAAAAAGCAGAAATTAAGGCCTCCTGTGCATCTGGCTGTGGTTTATTTTCTCTTTTAGCTAGTGCAGTTGGGGATGGGAAGGACAGAGTGAATTGTTCCCACTGGATTGAAGTTGGAGAGAGCCTCTAGTTTGCATTTTGGAGTCATCCAAGAGGATCTTAAATTCCAGGTTTGACATTACTAGAGGCCACTGGGGAAGGAGAAAAAGTGTAAGGGCTTTGGTTGTTAACTAGCCCTGAGTAGTGATTCTTTAGAATGCCTTGATGCCAGATGAAAACCCTTTGCAAGTTGCTTTGGAGTTAGTTGGTGATTGGGGTTTTTTTGGGGTGTGTGTGCTTCTCCTGTGTCTGGCTGTTCTGAGAATTGAGGCTTTTGTGGGGTTTCCTGTTGAGTGGCACGTTTGAAGCATGGAGATCAGCCTAGAAAACTATGTATGGAGGGGAGAAGAGGAGTGGGAGGAGATCAGACTCCCATCATAACTGGGAAGACAGCTTACAGACCCTGTGGTTCTCTTGGTGTGTGAGAAAAGGAGAAAAGTGCTTTGTTAGCTTTTCTAAATGTTTCCAACTTCTTTGTTTGTGAATACTTTCATTACCTTACTGCCATCAGCAGCTATAGTTAGTTTCAATTAAGATTAGAAGGACCTTTTGTTTCAGAGGTCATTGCTGCTGTTTTCACACCATGAGAGAACCTGCCTCCTGGAGTGTTTGAAGTATTACCATAGCCAAGTAACCAGTTATCCTGGTTTTAAAAGTGGTATCAGATATGGAGCCCTGGCCAGCAGCATGGGAGAAACAGGAGTGTTCTTTCTATGAAGTGTGTCCCTGCTGATAAGCCCACCCATGCTGGGTCAGTGAGGTCTAATTCAGAGCCTCTTAAATATTACAGGGTCTTTCTCCTGAGAATTTGCTGTGGGATATGATTGTAGGAGAATTTACCGTGTAATAAAAAACTTACTGTGTACTGTGAAAAATACCCCCTATTTAGTTAAAAGGGCAATGTTGTATAGAATGGTGCTTAAAACACTGCATCACTGATGTCTGATGGCTTTTCAACTCACTCCTCTAGCTTCATTTATGGTAGATGGATACCAGCCTCTAAAGTATGTTCTTGTACTGAGAGGTATATTATGAATGAATCTGAAATCTGACCTTGAGAGACAACAAGGTGTTGAGCAGTGTGGTTCAACAAAGGAATTAGAGTGTAATGTCTGTATTGATAAACCCGAGGGAGCCAGGCCCCATTGATGTTCATATTACATAAAAGCTTAGTTCTAAGTGCATCTTGGGAGTGCTTTTGTGGACTTACAGTTTGCAGGATCAGTGTCTTCCTAAACAAGTGGCATAGTTGTACAACAGTTGATTGTTGTCTACTTAACCCTCTGCAGAAAGCGGTGTAGCCCCTAAACCCGGGGAACCAGAAAATTCTGTGCCCTCGAGAACAAGACGCCTTCTGCCCCAACTCCCACCAAATGATAAATCGGACAGCCCCACCCCCACGGTCCTGGTTTGCCAGGAGTCCTATTCTGAGGTTACAAAGAGAACTGTTGTGAAGGACCACTGCGTGGAAGCCTATGGTGATCCCAGCAGCCGCCTCTTCATCCAAGAAGACTTGGATCCCGATAGCCTCAGTGATGCCAGCAGATCTGATGATGGCTTCAGCACAGAAAAAGGCAAGAAATATAAAGAGAACAATAAAATGCTGGAGCAGATGGGGGAAGACAATAGATCAGAGAGCCGGCAGCCAGGAGCCTCCCGCATCTCACACGTGAGAGCTGTGAGTGAGCCAGTTACTACTTCGTTCTACATTGGTGATGACAGCAATGATGTGGGAGTTCCCTCCAAGCTCTCTCTGAGCATGTCCCATGCTCGAGCAGACAAAGATGTCAAGGATCAGGAGTTTTCTTTCAAGTGTGCTGGCACACCAGTTCCTGGAAAGCCTCCGGTCAAAGATGTTAGCGCTTACATAAATGCGGCTGGAAAAGTTGTTATTTCCCTTCATCAGAGTCTTCCTCAAGATCAAGAAAACATGTCAGGAAAGGAAACAGCATCTTTTGTCAGACAGGAAAGTTTTACCAAAGATAAATCAAGCAGTGGTGTTCCTCAGAATAAACTCCCACATATTTCAAGTCACCCTCTGCTTAAAGATTTAGAGGCTGTTCGGTCAACTCGTATGGACTTTGGTCAGGAGACTCATCTTCTCCTTAAGGACACTGAGACTGCCTTGGCAGCACTGGAAGCCAAATTACTTAGTCAAAGCCAACAGCTGGAGCCCTCAGAAACTGCTGGTCAGCTGGAGGACTCCTTGTCAGGGGACTCGGATGTAGACACTGCCAGCACGGTCAGCTTGGTGAGTGGCAAAAATGTCCCAACGAGTGCCCCAAAACGCAAAGCAGTTGCAGGTTTGCAGAAGGAGAAATCTTCCTCCACACCTTCCATTCAGGATCAGTGTGGGCAGCCCAGTGCTCGGGACAGGCTGACAGAGAAGCGGAAAACTCAACCACCAGAGGCATCAAACCATGCAGAGGCCGCCAAACGCTTCCAGATGAAGCGGAGTGCTGGGACTCGAGGGTCATTTGACTTCACAGATGATGAGAGAAGTTCAAGCTTGCCCTACTTGCCAGTCCCTGACGCAGTCATGTCTGACCACGAGCACTCAGTAACCCGGCCAGTTCCCAGAAGGAAACCATATACTCAGGCCACCAAGGAGGAACAGAGCAAAACGACCTCAAATGTACAGAAAATCCAGCAGGTTCTCACCCGCTCCAACAGTTTATCCACCCCACGGCCCACAAGGGCCTCAAAGCTACGCCGTGCCCGGCTTGGAGATGCTTCAGACAATGAATGTGTCGATGCTGAGAAAACTGCTTCCAACCCTGAAGCCACCACTCAGGGCCCCAAGCAGCCCACAGAGACAAAGAAGCTCTCCCGGCTGGACATCCTCGCCATGCCAAGGAAACGGGCAGGTTCATTTACAGTGCCCAGTGACTCTGAGACGGCACAGTCAAGGACGGGGTTTTCGGGCCGCAGTGCGGAGTCCTATCGGAAGACGGGTGTTTCAGAGGTTAGAGCCGCAGCAAGGAAAACAGCAGCTGCTGTCTCTGCCAAGCAGCCTTTCAGCAGGACACGTTCAAGCAGTGTCAAGTATTCCTCCTCATCCAGTAAGTGCTCCTGCTTTGTTTCCCCCCCGTTCCCCTCTTTTTGACTTACAAACTGCACACGGTTGCCAAGAATTGGTATCTCAGTGATACAGGTACTGCATTTGTGAGTACAGAAATCTGCATTAATGAGCAGCACAGATGTTGAGATTTCCTGTGGGTTTGGAGACAACAGATCATCTCTTTTACCAAGTGAGATGATACTGTGGTAATGTCTGTGAGGGTATTGCAAATAGCTATTTTTCTTTGGGTTTTGTTTTCCCCTCCAGTGACTTTGTGTTTTGAACAACCAGTTGCATTTGACAGGAGCATGTTGGCCATTTTCCTGCTAAAAAGAGAATTTAATGCCTTTCCAGTGCTACAAGGAATTCTGTATTGTTTTTCTTTGATTTCTAAAATTCAAAGTTTGCTCCTAGAGAGCTTATAATGGTGTTGGTGACAGCTGGTGTCCAAGGTGGCAGATTAGAAGTCATCTGAAACAGGAGAACAAGAAATAAATATTTCTGTTGTGCAAGCTGTTCCCTTGTTCCTCCTGTAAATGCAAGCATAGAGCTGGATTGCCCCAAGCAATTCTCACTTCTGTGTATTTTCATTGACCTTTGTCCTAGGTAAGACATATGCAGTCATGTTTTCTGTGAGACAGAGGATTGGGGGCTATCTTGCTCTGTAGCTGAGCACTCAACAAACCCGTGCAATATCAACATTTGTCATAATGAATTCGGCATTTAATTAAGGGATGGGTACAATTCAGATGACAACTCCAGGATGGTAATTGTTAATGGGAGATTGTCCCTGACACCTTTGGTCTAAATTCCACGTCTACACCCTTAGTCTTTGACCTACCATGGATGTGGCAAAGCAAATCTGTTTGCTTAGTTTTTTAGGAATGATGCGTAGCCAAAGGGACAGGAAGAACCCCTTTGGCTGGATTTCTGAATCTTGTTAAGAGGGATGCTATTTACAGCAGTTCTCTGATTTTGTAAGGGATCTTGGAGTTCTGGATGTGTCCTTTAATATATTTTCATATACAGCTGAAGTAATTATCTTTCTTGCATTATTCATTTTTATTGCATGCTAAAAATGTTATTTGCTGCTTGTTTTGATTGTGATTGTTGTAGTGCATCCAGCTTCCCCTTTAATTTTAAAGACTTTTTTTTTACACGTTTGTATATGCATGTAAATCAGAATGTGATTAAGCTAAAAGAGTTCGTACAGTCTCTTCTCTTGCCTTTTTTGAGATGATGCTATTATTAACTTCTTGTTAAACTATAACAAATTTGGAACAAAATAATGTGGTCAGAGCTTTCCGAACAGGAGGCACTCTTTGCACTCTCTCTGCCTTTGGACCACAGACTTCAAAACATTTGGAGAAAAATGATAAGTGTTGGCCGTTCTTGACTTAAATGAATTGGTTTTTGATTTCCAGAGCTCTGTAGCAGCATGCTAACACCTTTCCTTGTCTGTAGTTGCAGCAGATGATGCTAATCCTTCCTCTGAATTAGTTGCTCTTAAAATACTAACCTCCTAATTCCTTGATAGGATTGCGGACCTTGTGCAAGCTCTAAATACACACTAATGTGTTTCATGCTTCATTGTGCTTAGTGTCGTGTGATGCATGTTCTTATGCTAATGCTGTTGTAGATACAGAGTGAATCAACACCTAGAACTCCCTTTCTGGAACAAAAGTGAAATGTTGATAAACTGGACTATTGCACTGTGCCATGAAGACATTTTTTAGCATGGTACAACAACCCTTGAAAACATAGAGTGTCAAGCCTTGGGGTAAGGAGGCAAATGTGGCAGATTTATTCCAGGAGTTTTCAAACTATTTGGTAACCACGGTAGTTCCCAACTCTCCCAGTGGAACAAAGTTAATCTCACTAGTGAAGGAACAGTATTGAACTGTCTGGTCATGAGACCAGAAATGCCAGTATATTGTCAGGCTATCTGAAGTAGCTTTGTATGAAATGCACAGATAACATCAGAATATTCCAAGTTACCAATTCTGAAAGCTAAGGGCCTGTCTCCCCTGCTCCTCTGTGTACGCGATTTGTTGACTCTGTAATTTAAATGATACTGAGGGAGCTGATTCTGATTTCCCTTGGCATACAGGAATGAAAATCAGTCTCCTCACTTTAAAATTGCTGTTCAGTGACTGGGTGACCTCTCGATTCTAAAACTGTGTTTTAAAAAAAGAAAAAGATACTCTACTAATTGAATATGAACAAATTTATATATATGAATCCTAAGCCAAGGCATTTCCATAGCTATAGGTGAGATAGCAATGTCTAGGAATATTCTTTCACTATATAGCAATTATCTGTAGTTTCTACCTGCATCTTGATGTCATGTTCATTGGTTTTGTTTGTATGATCTAGGATGCTGGCTTAATTCACTTGCAGTGTTTCAGTGTTATGATAGTCCTGGTAACACAGTGAAGCTTTTAGGTGTTGTAATTTTAAATAACTCGGCTGGTTCTGTGTTTGGTGGATCTTCATTCTCCAGGGAAGGACAGAAAGGAATGAAGTGGTGTCTGTAGAATGTAGTGAGGCTGCAAACAGTGAGAGCCCAGTTTTCAAATAAGGATACCTTGGTACTTCCCGTGCAAGGAGGACCTGTGTATCTACAGGTCTGCAAAACCAGTTGGGATACGTGGACAACTTCCACGTGGCTCTGGGGTTGGAGCCAGTCCTGACTGTATGAACACTTTTTCTTGTGGAGTGTCATTAATAGTGAATTGCAAGGCAGGAGGTGAACATGAGGGTGTGGACTCTTGCAAATAACACCAAGCACTGTAGTCTACTCTTCAATCAAAAATCCCTCCTTCTGCTTGTACTTGCAGCTAATTGGAAAGTTGTCTGCAGGCTTGAAAATTTGGCTCTCTTTAGAAAAGGACTTCTGTGGGATGAGGAGTCTCAAAATTTTGCTACTTATATAAGAGCTTCTGTGCATGGAAAGCCAAATCTGTGGTAATAATTTACTACATTGGAGTCGTTAACACAGTCATTTTGATTTTCCATTGGAATTTCCCACTCCAAATTTGTTTAGTGAATGAGAGCCATAGAGGGGCTTAAATTTGAATTAAGCTCCAAGAACGTGCTGTTTCAACTTAAAGTCTGCACAGAAACTCTCCTTTCCTTGTGCTTTTGGGCTAGTTTTGTGTTACCTTTTTGCCCTTTTGTAGTTACTCTGTACTACTGTCCTCAGTCTGAAACCAATTCATTTTTTATAAGCATCAAGGCGGAGACCACAGGGTTCAGATTACACTTCTACTTCGGAGGAGGAATATGGCTCAAATCACAGCTCCCCTAAACACAAACGCTCCCATACTTCAACAGCCACACAAACTCCGAGGATACGTGGCTCTGGGCTGGGCAAGAAGCACAACGGCAGAGAAACGGATGATGATGAAGATTTTGATGACCACCCTGACCCCTTCAACTTCATGGCACAAACAGCAGAGATAGCAGAAATAGCCAGGTGAGGCGGGGCTTTGTGTATTGATCCCCGTGTTGAGAATGGGTTGAGTTTTCCTTGGAGTTCAAATCAAACCCAGATGTGGAGGTGGAAGGAGAGGCTCTGTCGTGTTTGTGTGCCCTCACCCTCTCCTTTGTATCTGAACACAACTTGTTCTGACTTGGAAGGTTTCCATAAACCTTTGGAGCCTGGGCTGGTTGTACCTTCTCTCCAGGTGCAGGGCATTGTATATTGGTTTGCTTCTTGTTTCTTTTTCAAGCTGTGAGAAGTCTTGTCAAAAGATCTAACTGTTTATACCTGCTTATCTCTGCTGGAAGTCACAGTGTGGTTGGTGTGAACTGTCCTAATTCTCTGCAGAGGAAGTCAAATAGATGAGTAAAGACTGAATATGTAAACTGTTGTAGCTGCTTTGCCTGAAGCTGGTAAGGAAGCTGTAAGCAATTGCTGCAAGGCAGAAACCTCTTTCCTTAGCACAACTGAATCCAAATCTGTCTAGACGTTTTATACAAATGAGTTGCTGCTTAGCTTGATGTCCCTGGATACAGGATTTACTGTGTACTGGTGGTCTGATGGTTGCCTGGAGGACCTCAGCAGTAAACCAAATAGATGCTTTTTTTAAACAGTGGCATTTGAGGTTTGACATCTCTAATATGCAACTGTGTTATGCCAACTTTCCAGAAATACTAGTCTTCCATTGTACTGGCCATACTTGAAATACTTTTGACTGAGGAAGCTGTCTTGTGTCTGCTCTTGGCCAGTCACTCTTGCCGCTGCTGCACTGACCTCAAAAGGGCTTTTCTTGCCTGAAAGTTGCTGTCAAGGTGCTAGAAAGTGTGTCAGCCTTCAAACCCAGCTGCATTACCTGTGCTGCACGACGTGTGTGTGTGGGAAATGCCGGCTGCCCTCCCAGCAGCATTCCTAGTGCCAGAGAGCTCCGGCTTGCAGCAGCTATAAATAAATGGTTGCGTCAGACTTGTCTGGCGCTGCACGTTGTAGGGCTCGGTCACAGAGTCTGCTTGGTAATTGCAGTTCTGATTTCCCTTGCTGCTCCCGAATTAACTGGGAGGGGTTTGGAGGAGTCAGAGAGAGTTAAAAGGGAAAATGCCACTTGTTTACAGTAAGTGAATCACATAATGGAAGTGTTTGGTGACAGCTCCATCCAAACCAGCACAGAGAAGGGGTACCTTAGGCAGGAAGCTCAAATGTCTTTTTATTGGTTCAGTTATGCATTTTCTTTCCAAGGAAATTTTTTTATAAATTGACAGTTTTATCACATTATTTGTTTTCCTTGTGGGTCCCTTCCAACTCAAAATATTCTGTGATTCTGTGACAAGTTTTTGGTTGGGATTTTTTTGTTCGGTTTTTTTTTTTCATTTAAAAAAGAAAGTGTCTTTTAGATGAAGCTGACTAGCTGCAAGATTATTTTTTCTCTTGAAAGTTTTCCTTTAAAATTACCACAACAGCTGCTTCTGGTCTGAAGGGATTTTTTTAAAGCTCTTCTATCAACAATCCAGAGATTTAGTAACTGTTTTTGAGATCTAGAGCAGGTAGAGCAAAGTGTTGCCATCAATGAGTGTTAACTGGACACTTGTCAAGGGGCTTGAAGTTTCAAGACCAGATCCCTCTAAGATATGCTGTGCTTTTCCTGGTAATCCCTCAGCACTTCTGGAGAGCATGAAGGCATATTCTGATTTTCAGTCTATAAACCACAAGGAAGAAGGAAAGAGAATTTGAGGTTTTATTCTCTAAGTAAAAAAGAAAAAAGTTTTTTTCCCCTCTGGACTTTTTAATAGAAAACAAGTCTCAAGAAGAACAATAAACTGTATTGTATTAAAAAAAGGGAAGAAAAAAGAGGGTAATCGAGTGCATGGGTGGGGGAGCAATAACATAAGACTTCTTTATGGATTGTCTCCAATACTTTCTGGTAGTGTGTAGTCACTAGAATTTGTTTTATATCAGATCTCTACTTTGAAGATGGATCAGGAGGGGAGTGTATTTATTTTGTATGCAGCCAGAGCATTCCTCAGCACATTGCCAAGGCACCCCAAAAACCCTGCTTTCCCTAGCCTCTGCAGAGGTTGTAGTTGCCACAAACCTTTTTGTGGCTCCTCTTTTGTATCTTGTGAATGAGGCGTGTTGTATCATGTACTAATGGTTCTGCTTCATTGCCTGTGCTTTAGGCTCAGCCAAACCTTGGTGAAGGATGTGGCCATCCTTGCTCGAGAGATTCACGATGTTGCTGGAGATGGGGACTCGCAGAGTTCATCAGGGACAGGACAAAGCACCTCCCTCAGCTCTGTGCCCAACACTCCTGCTTCCACCATATCAGCTAGAGAAGAGGTAAGTTCCCAAATTACAGAAATCTCTGCATCTGAATTCTAGTAAGTATGTGGGGCATGGTTGACTGCAGCCTATTTAGGGTGCTTGTTATTTTGTCCTCTGTGCCACAGCCAGCCTTGCAGGAGGTGGGAATCCTATTACTGCCTAAGGTTCTCAAGGCTTTTGGTTGGACTTCCGTCCCTGAAATTGCATCTGAGGAACAGGATGGAGGGGATGTGTTGTGCTGCTGTGCCAGGGAGCCAGAGCCTTCCCCTTTGTCTTAGACAAAGCTCTGACTGCGTGCTCTTGCTGCACACTCTGTGTCAGCTGTGTGTTTTGTACCTCTGCTGTGTCCTTTCATCCAGGACTGTAGAAACGCTGTGGGGATGTTGCTTGGATCGTTCCTTCCATCTGTGAATTGATGAGTGAGGGCAGGGACTCTGCTTTCCAGCCAGGGAGTTGTGCAGGAAGGCAGGCAGGTAGCTTGGGAAGTGCTGACCACCAGCTCTTCACTGAGGCTGTGGCTTCCTCCCAAACTGTAGCACAGTTTGTCTGCGTTGGGCTGGGATGGAGGGAGGCAATTTCTTAATTTGGCTCACCAGTGCTGCAGCACAGGGATCAGCTCAGCTCAAGTTGGGCTGCAAGGTCACCAGGAGGCTCCAGCTGCTAAAGCAAAATTCCCTTTGCTACTGTTTAAATCCAGATTCCCTCCTGTCTAACACCACTGTGTGCTTAAAAAAATACACAGCTGTGCTGTTCAGACTGTCCTCTTGGCCCTCTGTTGTCTTTGACTGTTGTGAGAATTGCAGTCCCATCCTAAACAGGTTCCCTTCCTAAACAGCTGAAGGCCAAATCTGTTACTCTGCCAAGAGAGTCCTTGGAGGCCCTGCTGTGTTCATCAGTGAAGGTGCAAAGCAGTTTAGGGATATACCCAGATCAGGAGTGTGGCTGTGATTGTGCTAAACCGAGGTCAGCTGTAGCCTGCTCAGGGAGGGGCTTTTCCTGGGGCCTTTTGGAGCCGCAGTGCACAAATGTTTCGCAATAACTTCAGGCTCCGAGATAAAAGTGTTTTATTGCTTTGTTTCCTTGCAAGTGCCACGCCTGCAAAGCTGACTTTTGTGTTATTCTTTTCGAGCAGTAAAGGTGACAGATCTACCGTACTTTTGACTTGCAAATGAAACATTGTGCTCTGCACTCGCTTGCTTCCAGAAAAGCAGGGAGGGAAAAGCAGTGTACCTAGTTTTTTTGTCGAGTGCCTTTGAAGGGGATACAACCATAAGTCAGCTCAGATAGAGGGATGTGTCCCCAGCTGCTAGAGGAAGACACCTGCAGAACAGTGTTTCTGCTCTGTGCAAAATGGTAGGCTACAAAGTGCATGGTTATGATGCCGAATGGCAGAATCACAAATCCAGATAGCTTGGATCTTAGTGAATTGAGGGTTCCTCTGTGGCTTTGCAGTGCTGCTGTGTGGGATGTGCCAGTCAGTCCCTCACAACAGTCAGGAGAGCAGGGCTGTGTCATGCTTTAGGGAATGTTCCCAGCAGTACCTAATGCTAGAGCAGTTTTTGAGATCTTAGTGGTGTTAAGGACAAAGCACTGGTGGGAGCCTATGAAGATAGATCAGGAGCCATAACCCTCGATGTGTTCAGGTGGTGGTGGCTGAAAACACTGTAAAGTCTTCTTATAAGACTCACTCTGAGTAGGATTGGATTGCACTCTGATTTCAGCAGGACCAGCAGGTGGGAGGCCATTCGAGTTCTAGTCAAGAATGCCACAGTGCATCAGTGTTGCTGCCTTATGTTAGTGAGCCAGGACCAGGTTAAATCAGCAGGACTTTCTGCTGGAAGTGCTGAGATGTGGAGCTGGATCCTGAATAGTTTGGGATCCCGAGCAGTACAGCTTGGGGGCCATGTTAGGAATTGGAGCAATATAAACTGATGTGGGATTAATAAACAAACTTCTCATTTTTGGAACTAGACCAAAATCAGCAGACCTGCTCCCACAGTCTTAGGTGCTGCTGAATCTGTGCTAAAATAATTATTTTGGCTTAATGCAGGGAAGTTGTTAGGAAATATCTGAAAATCAGTGTGTGTGATGCTAAGCACTGTGAATTTTGTGGGTTTTTATTAAACAACTTTATATTAAATATTCTAGGAAAGGACATAGTGATGAGAACTAGCTACTGTGGTTAAATAGTAATTCATTAAACATCTGCTAAAAGCAAGTATGAGAATAAGAAAAGTTGGCTGTGTGTGACTGTCTCTTATGCTGCTCTGGCTCGTGCAGTGTTGTATGCCATTCTCCTAGCCCTTGATTTTCTACTACTAAATATTTATACCTATTCCAATAAAGAGGAGAAAGTGCAGAAAAAGTAAGTACTGATACTGAAATCACTTTTGAGTGTTTAATGCTGTAACAGAAGCTTCACTTTGGACCAGTGTGTGGCACAGCATTTCTGAGTCTCAAATGAACTGCTTTTTAAATTGGTTTTATTAAGAAGCTTGCTTAAAGATTAAAATCAAGTGTCCTCTTAAAAGTTAAGGTGGAGCCTTAGATTTAAACTTTTTTCTTCATGTGCTGTCATTTCAGATCCAGTGTTGACCCGGATGTTTGCCAGGGAGGTTTTCCATTTCCCCAGTGCATGTTTGGGGTGTTTTTGTTTGTTTTTGTAGCCTCAGCTGTGTAGTTTATAATAACCTAGATTCTTGGCATACAGAGCTGAATACTACTACAAATTAAGCAAAAAAAAAACCCAAAACAAAACCGAACAGAACAAAAAAATGGAGTTCAGCAAGGGCGAAACCTTCATGATTCTTGTTTACCAAACACATTGGCTGTTTGGGATGCCTTGGCTTGTGGGTGTGTAGGTTTTACAGGACCCAGCTTTCTGCAGAGCTGAGCCATCAAACTGAAAGCCCAGCTACTTGTGAGCATAGTCAAATTGGGTTATCCCAAATCACCCACCACTTCTGCAAATTTTAGCCCTTTGTGAAATTCTTTTGGTAGGTTTTTTTTAAAGTTGATAAGGATATAGCAAAAACTAAAGAGCCCCATTATGTTTGTTAAGTTGCTGTTTAACATACTCAGTATGAGTGTTGGTATCTCAAGAGGAAATGCTTGGGGTGTGACAGGACAGAAAACATGAGAAGAGACCAGGTCATGTAGGAAAATCTGGGGATGGTGGAGCAGGTGCTGTCCTTAGTGTGCTTTCAGCTGTTTGTGCTGACAACTGTTCACTGTAGAATTAGCTCATTTCCTTCTGATGCTGTTTCACTGCTGCAAGCAGTCTAACTTGGTGTATCTGCACTTCATGAAAGGATGCTTAAAAAAGAGAAGCTTATTAGCTAAATATTTTGGCTGTTGTGCCCCTGCACCGTGATATCTCATACCTTCTGCCTGTGTAAACCCAAGTGTTGCTGCATAGAGTGTGGAGAGCCTGGACCTTGCCTGGCACATGGTTTCCTCATGAGAGCTGTGTTTTTGGCCAACCAAAGAGCCTCCTGGGCTGTATGTTTGGCCCTTTGTGCTTGGAGGACTCTGGATTTCACTCAGCATAGTCCATTTTGCCTGAGACCACCTCTGCAGAACTGGTTGGTGACCAGGACCTCCTTGGGCTTCACTGCATGATGGGGGTGGGCACCGAGAGCTGGTCCTCAGGAATGTGCTTTTGGGAATGTCAGCCCAAAATAACCCCAAGCCACGTGTTCTCTTTGATACTTGCTGTCACAGTCATTCACTAGCATTGACCTCTTTGTTTCTGTTTTAACACAGATTGCTCGTAGATCTTTTCGGCTGGCATATCCATCTCAGGTGCACTTTCCATCCCATTATTTTTGTATCTCTGTCTCGTCACTGTTATTTTCTTCCACTTGTTTTAGAGTTTTTGTCAGTAAACCAAACAGGAGTAGCTGTCTTGTCTTTTCTGTTCTTCCTGTTAATTATTTGCATTGTAAGTGGTTTTGTATTGCTTTTTCATCTCTTTCATATGTTACTAAATGGTTTCTGATGGATTTCAGTGTGTTTTTAATGTTGCATTGAGATATTAAAACATAAGATGTGGGAAAGCAGAACCTTTTGGAATTGTAACTAAATTCAAAAAAGACAAAGATGTACTTTTCAAATATGTGCTCAAGACTCAAAATTATAAAGTAGAATATCCCTGCAGAATTTTGTGGTATAATTCCAGTGGGTAGACACTTGCAGGATTGGGGTCTAGTAATTTACTTATGAGCCCATACCTGTCTGAACAAGACTTAAATGAATCAGTGTTCGTCTCAGGCTTACCCGAAAATCTGCAATACCTCAGTGAGTGCCTGTGAGCCTCCTTTCCCTACTAATTTTTAATGACTCATTACTCATTATTTCCAAGTTGGTGCAGCACATTCCAGAAGCAAGTCTGAACTACCAGAAAGTGCCTCCGGGATCAGTGGAACTGAAGGATTTTGACCAAAATATGAATGATAATAGAGAAGAGGATCCTTCAAGAAAAACAAGGACAAGGAACCGTGAGGAGGCAGGCCATCTTTTTCTTTATATCTGATATTGCTTTAAGCTGCATTATGTATACTTGTTCTTTCTACTAAAGGAGGTACTCAAGAAAAGCCCTCCACACTTCTCAAGCCCCCTGACTTGTAGGTATAGAAACAGTGTTTAAAAAAGAAAATAATAAAGAGGAACAAGATTACCCCTCCTGCCAATACTTATTGAGTTTCCTCTCCCGTTTTAAAGACCATTAGAACCTGAGGCTTGGTCACTTGTTTGGGAGGAGGCATTCAGTGTCAGAGCCCACTTAGGCTATTTCACTGCTATATAATAAAAATCACAAACATCTCAACTTTGAAATACGCAGCAGTGATAGTTTAAGGGCACCTTACTGTTGTGCAACTGACATCCTGGTTAGAGCTGCCCATGGAGCAGCAGTGGCAGAATCTGGATCTTAGGTGAGGTTTCTGTAGCTGGTCTTGATTTTTGTGGCACAGCTGCCTTGCTGTGCTGTGCAGACGGAGCCATTTGTTCTGCATTGCTCCCTGCACTGTATGCAGTTTGGTGCAGTTCTTCTGGGCTGAGAGAGAAGGGTCACCTGGAAATCACTGGGATGATCCTAAAGGATGAGGAGGCCTGGCCTGAACTGGAGGCAGGGGATGGTGTTGGGATGAGGGATGTAGTGGGGTGATGGTGCCAGAGAGGAGGAGCAAGCTGCCAGTGCAGCACTCGGCTGTCACTTCTGCTTGCCTTCTACCTGCCAGCTCTACCCAGGCAGAGGCTTCAGGGAGGCAGTGCAGGCAGGAGGGGGGAGCTGGGCTCCAGCACAGTCACTCCACTGCTCTGAAGGAGGAGCATGACTCAGGCAGATGGAGGGGGACCATGGGCTGAGCTGCTGGTGCTGGTCCTATCCTGTGTCCGACTTGAAGCAATCCCTCACTCTCCTGTATAGAGGTGCCAAGGCTGGATAAAAGGTGCAGTTTCAGAGTGCCACGAGCTGATGTGTGCCTTCCTGGCAGAATCCTGGGGCCTCTGCTGAGCACAGGACTTGAATATTTGGGTTTTGTTGGGGGTGGGTTTTCTTTTTTTTGATAAAGCAGAATGTAGCATGGTGGGACACCTGGCTGTGAAGGTGGCTTGAACTCATGTAAATCACATTAGACAGTTTCAATGAGACTGCTTGTGGGGCTTCTAGTGTTGTGATTTGACTTTTGGAGAGTTATTTTGGAAGGGAGGTGTCTGTGAGGTTTGGAAAGTCTTAAGTGTTTTTCTTCCAGAAATGCTTAAATAGTTATGTTACTGCAAACAACTGTCTCTGTCTCTAGAAAATAAAGTCCGAATGAGTTAGTGTTAACCTTTTGGCCAAAGTGCTGCAGCAAAGCTGCACATCATCTTAATCTCCCTTTTCAAGTATCATCTGCACAAAGATGTTTCAGTGGAGAGCATTTACTGTACGAAAAAAATCCAGTTTTGTAATATGCCACTTTTGCTAAAAGTTCTCTGATTTGTTCTTGTATTTCAGGTAATCTTTGACAATCTCATGTTGAACCCAGTGTCCCAACTATCACATACAATCCGAGAGAATACAGAAAACCTAGCTGAAAAAATGAAGTAAGTAACGTTTTGTCCCTGCCCTGAAATGTTGACTTGCTGGTTGTGGAAGGTACTGCATTGTTGTCTTGGAAAGTTTCATTATCAAGATGCAGGGAATCTAAATGCAGGATCACTGTGTGTGCAGTGAACCAGGGTTAATATGGTTATTTGCCATCCCTTTTCCTCATATGTTTGGCCTTCAGAATTTTAATGCTGCATTTGTAATGCTTATTAATGCCTTAACTTGGAAATATTGCTTGTGCAAAGACACAGCAGAAAATTGGTGGATTGTTTCCTCTTTTGTTCTCTGTAACTAGACTCTTGTAAAAACCTGCAGGTCATCAAGCTTGTGAAATCTCTTCGAAGTTTGTTGTTGCTCTAGAAGACATCAGTTAGGGAAGGACTTTGGATTGTTCCTAAATCAGCTGAATGGCGCTTTGTCTGATTGCTAATCCACTAATCTCTTTTGTTGCCACATCTTGTGATAATTAAGTCTTTTAAACAAGGAGCTTTTTGATGGCAATTTTAAGACTTGCTCTACTTTTTATGTTCCAGGATTCTGTTTCAAAACTCAGAAAGGACCTGGGAGGAGATGGAGGCCAAAATCAACTCAGAAAATGAAGTGCCAATTCTGAAGACATCAAACAAGGTAAGACCATGCAAGTAAGTGAAAGACTTGCATCCATGAAGGCTTTGTAAGAAACAAAAACATCAATCTCTGGCCTTTCTCAAATCCATTTCTGAAATTTATGGTCCATTTTCATGTGTTGAACTGCTGTTTCTTGTTACTGTTTGAGGTGTGACAAAGTGAGTTCCTTCAGCTGATGTGTTTCACCATACTCTTTCCCTGTCCCTTTGAGATTCATCTTTAAAGACTCAGTCCCTTAACAGCTGATGTTCAGGTTCGTTAGGCCTCATTTAAACATTTACCAAAGGATCACCTACCATGTGGTTGCCACAGCTTCAGCTGTAGACAGGTGTTCCTCGTGAACATTTGTTTTCTTCACCTGTAACAGTTTGATATTAGGGCAGTAAAAATTCACCTCACACTGAATTCACTCAGGTAATTCAGCCTCAGGGTGGTGTTTGTGCTCTCATGACCTTTAATTGTCCTTGATGGAGATTGTCAGTAAGGATTCAATACAGTAGTGGACCAAGAAAATAGGATTAATGCTAAGCAACATTGGGCAAGACCTGTGTAGCTCAGTGCTGTAGAAGTATAAATGTGGCCAAATGCTTTCTCTCATCCAGGAGAGTTTAGAAATATCCTTGTGTATTTGATGTTAAGGAGGAGCCTTTGTACAGTTAACCTGGCTAGCATTTCATACCTAAAACCCACTGTGGTTGTGAACTGGGTGGTGTTGCAGCACTTAGTGACACGATGCAGACCAGGGTTCTCTGTGCACTGACCAAATGCACCTTGATACAACTTTCTTTTCTATTAAATAAGCAAGGACAGGAGGAGTAAGACTAGATTCCTGTGTCAGTTGAATACTTCGTTGTTTAATTTTCCATTATGATACTTTTGTTTCTAGGAAATCAGTTCTATCCTGAAGGAGCTCCGGCGAGTTCAAAAACAACTTGAAGGTTGGTCGTCTAAAATGTTCCTTTTGTCTCTCAAATGCCAGTAAAGTTGCACAAAATAAAATAATGTAGCCTAATTTTCCAGTGAAAGCTGGGAAAGGATGCAGAAGTTTAGTTTGTTAGCACAGTGCTCCCTGATGAGTGCATGTGGAATGAACAGTAGATTTATCTTGTGCTGCCAATTTTTAAGAAAATTGTTGACTTTTCAAATGTGGAAGCTGTTGCTGTGGAAATGCTTTGTATGTGGTAATTAGCATATTCCCATAAGATAAACTGGCACAGGTCAATTCTGATGAAATAATATTTAGCAGCACTTTCAGCCAGTAAGCTGTGCTATACTTTTTGGACTTGAATTTTGCACATAGAGCTCTGCAATAGGAAAAGCAAGACAAGCTCTTACATCATCCAAAAACTTAATAAAGACATATAAAAACATCCAGGTGTCATTTTGGGCTCCTGCTAAAAGCTTGCCATTTGGCTGCTATAGTTTGTCTTTTCCAATTTAACGAGAAAGTTGAGTGTCCACGTAGCTTCAGCTTGGGAGAGGTTTTGCTTGTTAAAGCTGTTTGTGCCTGAAGGTACTAATGAAGAAAATAATATGATTAAATGAAGAAAAGTACTACTTACAGTTCTACTACCTTTAAAATGAAGGCAGCCACCTTCTGTTTGGGAACTTTGCTGAGTGCTGCCTATGTCTGCCTATGCCTATATGTCTGTGTATGTCAATTTCTTTTTGTTCTTTTTTTTCCCCAGTCATAAATGCTATCATTGATCCTACTGGAAACTTGGATATAGTTGCCAGTAACAAAGCATCTTCTGCTGCTAAACAATCTACAGCCACTAAAGTCAGGACTGCTAACAATTCTGGGCCCACACTGGAGACTTTGTCCCCAGCACAGATAAGAAACTACACTCAGAAATCGAACTGTGGGTCTTCTAACTTACAAGATTCAAATTTCATTCCAGATGGAGAGAAATATGTGATCTGATACAATATTTTGTATTGCTATCATACTGTAATCTACTGTTGCATTAGTATTGTGTATGAGTGGTTTGTGGACACTTTGTGTGGAGCAGTTGTTTAGATTGCTGACACGTTGCACAAAGAAGAAAAAAAATCTATGCTGTGAGGGTGAATGGAAAGTCTGTGTATGCCTTTTAAACAAGACTAGCACTGTGGAGCAGCACATATTCAGCATAGAGGCAAACTGATTTTTACAAAATTACTCACTTATTCTTCCAGTGTGCCATAAGAAAACAGGCTTTGCATATTTTCCATTCAATACTGCTGAGGCTAAAGTGTTCTTGCATTGGCCTGTTTGTAATTATTCAGTTGTGATGAGGCGCAATTTAAAAAAAAAACAAAAACACACCTTTTTGGTATTATATTTGTTTGGGATTTATTTGTTTGATTTTTTTAAGTGTACAAGCAGAGCATTACAACTCTGTTGGAATCAATGTACAAACCCAACAGAATGATCGTGCAATACCAAGGGTTTCTGAGAGAAACTCCTACTGCAGTTGTGTAAGAATTCCTTTCCAGCAGTCATAAAAAGGCAACCACACTGAAGTTGTGCATCCGTTTTTTCAGTCCAAAACCCAAAACAAGACAGAATAAACCCTTTGTTTTTCTCTTGGGAAAAGGTAAAAGTAATGGTATAAATGTAAATATGACTAATACAGTTACTATTTTGATGATATTTCAGACCTAAAGTTTGGGGTAGGTACAAAACATTAGATTTTACAGTTTAGCTTGCCAAATTTTCATGATTTTTGGTACAAATCTTGTCTTTAAGCTGCTGCTTTTTTTTTAATTTAAATATTCAGGTTTTTACAAGGAGCTACAAATACACTTGGCTGGGCCAAAGACTAAGATGTTTGCAATTAGCTAATTGCAAAGAAAAACATCTGTTCCAATGGCTCATGGAATAAACTTAATTGCACAGTTGCTGTGAACTAGTATGTTCACTTGACAGCACTGAAAAAATAATGGCTTCAATGTAGCTCCACCTTTATGGCTAGTCCTGTTATGAATTTTTTTTTCAATGCAAAAGTGCTTGCGGAGACCACCATTTTTCAGAAACTATTCAACAGTGTCAAGCACTTGGTACGTTTGGGGATTTTTGTCTGGATTTAATTTTTGGTCTGTTATAATCCTAGAAACACTAAGGATTGTGTGCAGTTGCACTGAGAAATTTCTTAAATAAAAAAGTTGGGGTTTGTATTTTGTCTTTGTGTTAAACTGCAGAACACTAAGCAATTTTTTTTGCTTCAAGAACAAAAGTTTTGTTTTTGAGGAGATTTCTTCCAGAGGTGTTTGCTCCCAGTTTTTTCTGTCTTGTATCAATTCCTTTTTCATTCTTCCAGGTTGATAAACAGTAATTGGGTAAAGAAATTCTTTTGTAGCTGTGGAGGATACACTTACAGGGAAAGGTGAGCAGATGAGTTCCACTTTGCCCTCATACAGTATGTAGTTGAACCAGTGAAAATGGTTTCCCAAGCTTGAGTGCGTCTTGTGTGCTGACTTTATATTTTGGGGTGAGTAGTGGATTCCTTAGTTAGCTTCAGTAGTTACCTGAGCTTTTCTGCTAGAATGTTGTAACAGTGGGAACCTGTTAAAATAATTTAAATAAATAGGGATGCTCACAAAGTGTTCAACCTGAGTAGTGAAGACTGTGATTGCTTTCCCGGTGAAGCCAGTGGGAGCTTTCCATCGATTTCAGCAGAGACAGGATTGGTCCCAAAATGGGAGTATGCCAACAGGCCATTAGTTTCTTTTTGAGCATGCAAGATGCTGGCTGGTAAATAATAGGTGCAAATATCCTTCCGGGATTTCCAGTAGGTTATAAGACTCATCTGCTTGTGTGGAGATGCTCTTCCATGAAGAAATCTACTGGATTTCACATAGATGAATGCAGAATAAAAAGAGAATTTGCCCTTGATGTTGTTCTGCCTGTAATATATGCACTATCTGAATGTGTTAATTCAGTCGTTTATTCTGATCTGTCTTTTCTTGAAATATCTGCCTGTGTCCTTGGTGAATATCATAAGTGGTGGTATCATTCCTGACATACGAGACACAATTTTTCAAGCCCTTAGTTAGGGTTTGAACTGACCAGGTGCTACCCCAACTCACTAGGAGTTGAAGGACCTTCACAGATAAGGTGTTGCTATTAGTTTCAGTTTTGCTGTAGAGACAAGTGAATTACTAAGACATCTGACTTCTGTCATTATTTGTTATTTCCACTCTTCATGGCTATGTGCTGGTGGATTCCGTTTCTCTACAATGTGCCCTTGATGGGACTTCAGTTTACTTTCACTTGAAAATTGCTTGATTCTTCTTTGATTCATGAATACGTCAGGGAAGGGTTTTCTTCCTTGGTTGCTCTGTTCTGAACTTGAGAGCAAGCCCACAGACACCTTGCATCAGTTAAATCAACCTGCAAAATATGGTACCTCTTCAACTGACTAATAAGGATGCAACAGCCAGTGTCTGTTTATAATTTGGAAATGTGTATGTGAAGGAGGGGAGGATGCACAGCTTGATTTGTTTTATTTGTGACTCAGCCAAACTGTAAAATGCTTCTGTGTCCTGACACAATGTTCATCTTTGCATTTATAACAGTTTTGCTAGTCAAGGGTGAAATGCAACATATTTTTTCTTGTATTCACTGCACTTGTCTGCTCCAGATAAGCCAAAGAGCTGTCCACTCCTCTGCTGATTGTTCATTCTTACAAGCAGTACTGTATGCAAACATGCCTGTGTGAGTACAGTGTGAACCTAACTGATGTGTAGTGGTGTATCTGGGTGGCCCAGGATCAGTGCACAAGATTCCTGTTGGCTTCCATGAGCTGTGGATGGGCCTTGCATTGGGCTTGGCATGGGGGACGCTGACCTGTGGGTCACTCTCATACCATACTGCTTTCATGTGTTTTGTGTCTGACTAAAGAATTGTAACGAAGGATGGGATTTTCAGAGTCTTAGGGAAGCAAGTGCTCGAGTTCTTTTGGGTTTCCATATGCTTTGGGTGCCTGATGCCCTGAGCACCTTTCAAAATCCCAGCCCTCAGCTCTTCCACTATACTTGAAAACCATGTTCTCAGTTCGACACTTTCAAATGTAAAATCCTGTTATTCTGTTCTGATGGCGTGAATGTAAATTCCTGCAAGGATGTGAGGACTTAGCTGTATCTGCAGTGATGTCATGTCGTGGTCATGCTCCAAGAGAAAAGAACATCTGCATCTTCTTCAAGTATTTTAGTAAAGGTACAACTAGTGGAATGTTTACATACAGCCTACTGACAAAAAAGGAGATTAAAAAAAAAAAGATTACAAAGTGTAAAGTATTTAAGTGCAAGACTCTACTAGTTTTTTCTTGTTTTGCAGATCACACTAGGTATTTTTGAAGTTGGTAAATGTGTATAACTTTTGCAAAGACCAGACAGAACTACCTGTTCACTTTTGATGTGCCCCGTGCTGAATTGTGCCTATTTCACTCTCTGCTGTTGTTATGCTGCTGATTCTGCTGTTCTGAACTGTTCACTGGATCATTCCATTTGCATGCAACACAAATGCAAGCTGAGCTGTCTGAGAGTAAAGCTGAAACACGTTTGTATAACTTGAATCGATTAATGACTTTCTCTTTTCCACACCCTGTTGAAATGCTGTGTATAATTTTGATTTGTTTCTCCTGCCCTGATTTCTTTCTGCTTTTTTTTTTTTGAATGGTAATTTATTTTTGTTTGGATTATAGGCAGTATCTGTACATTTTGTTTCAAGGTGATATTGTGGATGTCTTTGAAAAAACAAATTGTTATTTTATATAATTTTATCATAAAGTTGCTCTAATAAATCATTCTTTTATCATGTGATAACGATTCTGGATTTTGTGTGTTAATTTGGAGGGGATTGTGTGTTTGGTGGACTAACTCTTCCAGCTGCCTGTTTATGCTGGTGTTAAGTGTGGTGCAATAGGAGAATTGTCAGCAACTGAAGACTCACAGTGCAACTGGATCAGTCCTGGTGACATCTGTGGTTGGGGGAGAGCCTTAAAAGAACAGGAGTCCCCTTTTCTCTCTCTATACTTACAGGGTTGAAGTCCCCAAGTCCCCTTCACCTGAAGGTGGTACATCTGAGTATGGTATGGTGATATTTAATTTTTAGTACTGTTCTGTTTCACTGCCATGATTAACAGTGGTGGTTGAATTCAGCCTGGATATGATTGTTCCCCAGGAGGTATGTGATTACAGGAAAACATTAGACTTAACTCTTTTGCTCTCACCTTACATACATATATAAAAAGATATGTATTGGCATTTGCGTCTATGAAATATTTTTTGACATTTCCCTTCATTCCACCAGTGTCCTCCTTCTCTCCTGCAGTTCTGTCTGAGCTTTGCATCCTTCCTGGCACTTTTGAAATAACGTTAATTCCTCTTCCTCCTCTGCACAGCTCCAGCCTCCCCCTCCCTGCTTGGTGCTGTGTGGGACTCTGCATTAGCACAGCTCCTATAGGAAGCAGAACACATGCAGCTGATAAAAACATGGCATTGTTTGCCAGCAGTAAGAGGAAGAAAGTATTAGTCCCTAACTAGATTAGTGGGAGATTTTCCATCCCCTGGTGACCTTTCCATTAGATACTTCAACGTGAGATCTTTCACATTTAAAAGTTTTAGGGAGGGATTTTGTGTGGTGTTTTATTTGTTTTTTCCTGCCTCTCAACCTTTCAGAAGCTTAGTTTGCCTATGCTATGTCTGCAGAGAAGGTTTTCTGTGTTCTCTGCAGTACAGGGCTGGGTTACACATGATACTGCCTCTCCACAGGCTTCCCTGGCAGTTCAGAGTGGTGTTTGAATCGAGATGCTGTGCAAAGTGCCCTTTTGAAATCAATAGTGCACCCACTTGATTAATTTTTAACAGTCTGACTGAATAAACATAAGAGGCAGTGGAACTGTGGCCAAAACTATTTTCAACACAATGAAAGCTGCTATCTGGCAGAATTTAGAAATAAAGGATAGATGGGAAAAGTAATGATCTCCCATGTGCCATCTTCCTGCTGAGTCTTCAGCTGCAAGCCTGCCTGGCTCTCTATAATATCCTGATCTGCTTTGGGAAATTGAGCCTGGTTTTCCACATGTGCATAGCACGGAACACCAGAAAGCTTTCCCTTGAGCAGGATTTGCAGGATCCTTCCTTAGAGCAAAACTTTTAAGGCATTGGAGGAGACAGGTTCTCATTTTTTGGTGTCATGTGAAGATGCAGCAGGAGACACTCATCTCTTGGGTCTTGCCCATGCAATGGTGGGAGAGGACCATGTCTTTTTTCAGTAAGGACATCTGTGGACTCAAAGAGCAAAGCCCTGCTGGCCTCAGCTTTTTCTGGTGAGGGGAGGCAGCAGTGGGCAGTGGCTGGGGGGTGTGTTGCTTTCTTTAACAGGATTCAACCATTTGGATGCAATTTGAGCAAAGACTTGGAGCACTGGTGTGTGGGAGCACACGTATGCAGTTATTTAGAAAGTGTGTTATTTTGGTGGATTGATTCTGACTGACATGGGCTGAGCAAGAGAAGCCAAGAATAGTGCATGTAAGAAAATAGAACTCGCTAGGACTCTACCCTGATTAAGCCTTTTCTGCTCTAAACAGAAAATACTGAAAATCCTGTACTTGCCAAAAGAGTTGGTGCCAGAAACAGTTTGTCCAACAACTCAGTGCTTCTATCAACATTCAACTCACTGGAACCATAAGAAGGGGAAAAAAAAGTAATACAAACATGAAAAAATAGAAAGCCAAAAGGTAGCATCCACCCTTGCACCTGAGGACACTTAATAGACAAGAAAAGATCCAGGGGCACGGGTAAATTTTGTTTTCAGCAAGAAGAGCCTTGATTTCAGCACGAGCAGTTAACCACAGAGAGCAGGTTGCTCCTTTGGGTGGTATGTTTCTCCCTCTCAGCCACTGATACCAGAGCAGGCTCGAAGAGGATGGGTTATTACACAGCTCATACCACACCCTCTCCTCAGGGAAACCAACCTCTGTAAGCAAAAAAATGCTCTTTATGTTTAGAAGGACATGAGGAGTTCGACTGGGTTGGCAGGTGCTTTGCAAATCAAAGAGAAGTAGTATAGCTTTTGTAACACAAAGGCAGATATATTCAAGGCAGACAGCACTCACTGAAGCATTTCCTAATACTTGCAGGTCATCTTCCCTAGATGTGACTGGAGGGTAGTGCCACACAATAAGAGTGTTAAGAACTCAGCAAAGGACTCCCTGCAATCCCTTGAGCTATGCAAATCACTGATTTTTTTTTTTCAATTGAAATATTTTTACAAACAAAACATAGCTGGCAAGCATTTAGTATTTAATTTTAGGTTGAATAAAATTACTTTGATCAAGTTAAATATTTCAAGTTATGTGTTTCAAGTCCATGGCAGATATTTTAGTGAATTTACCGAATTTTTTAAAAAGTGGAAACTGAGTAAATCTTTAAAAATATTTCCAAACAAATCACAATTTTATTTAGACTTGGAAGTTTTCTCTAGGCTTGTCAGCTGAATCACTTCCCCGTTCTTGACCTGAAATGACTTCTTTTGTGTCCTCCCCATCTCCCCACTGATTTCAGTATACAATCTTTTGGCTTTTGGCACAAAGTATAATAGAGCATTTTTCTTTTCAAGTGTAAGGACCATTTCTGTTCCAGCCTCCCATCCTTCTGTCGACTGCTGGTGTTTGGAGCCCAGCCGCCTTGTTCTTGTGAAACAGAAAAGTGTAGTTTTGTAGTAATCTCTGCAGTAGTGATGGCTTTGTCTATAATTAGCTTCTCAGAGATGAGAACGTGTTAAACCGGCAGTTTCTTCTTAGCAAATCTCCCACACAGGCAGGAAAAGCTCTCTCACTGTATCTTTTAATGTACCCTTCTAACAGACTGGAGTCCAAGCACACTTCTTTGGAGGGTGCCATCCAACTGTACAGAAAGCAGTGTATTTACTCTGTGTGTGGGGTGGTGGCAAGTCATCCAGAACAGCTGCTAGAAGGAGCCTTGTCTGAGAGATGGGGAAGAGGAAGAATAAAGAAGATTGCTTGTTTGCCCTAAAACTTGCCACTCTTTGTTTCTTTCCTCCCCCCAATTGCCTGAGTTGGTCAAATAGAATCATTATTTCCCCACAGACTCGCTTCCATCCTTAAGTTCATAATGCTACAACACTGCTAGTAAGATCAGAAATGCACAGTTGTTGTTGGGCTGGTAGGTGAAATCAGATGAGCAGAAGGAAACCAGGATTTTCCAAGGATGGAAAGAATGGAGAGGATGACAATGGAATTTATCAGTGCTGAAAGTGTTTAGAGAGCTGCCAAGAAGAAGGAGAAATGCAGGTCCATTTTCTGGAAGCTGCTCTCCCCCTGATACAACCCAGCTTCTGTCAATTCGTACTAAACTGATGATATCGGAGCAATAAATGGTAAGCTCTGAATTTCATACAAAAGTCCTGCTGCCTGTGAGGTGCAATCCCAAAGTCAGTGGAAGATTTTGTGATTTATGTTGGCATAGTTCATGCCAGGATTTCAATCATGCACACAAGCAGGCGTTTTGCTGAAATATTTAGTTGGGATGCTCAGCCTCTGGAGTCAACAGAGGGAAAGGGACACTTCCTGGGGGTGATCTACACCTTTAGCATGGTGACTAGATGGAGCTGTCTCTTTCTCTTGACTGCAGATCCTGCCTCCAGCTTTGAGTCTACAGGGACAGTAGCAGCTTTTGCCTTGTTTTTAACCCTTGTTAAGAAATCCCATAGAGAATTGGGATGGTCCCAGTGACAAGTGATCTGTGCATAGCAGAAATTCAGGAGAGAGCTGCCTGGTCAGATAGGTGTCTTATCTACTCCACTGTTGTCTTTTCTCTCTTTTGGCCTTCTTTGAGTTAATGCTTGTGTTTTTGTCCCAGGGGAAGCAGAGGACTCATGACACCTTCAGCTTCCCAGGTAAAGGCCTCTTTCTGGTGTGCCTGACCTATCCTCTGTCTCCTCTTAGCTCTTCTGTCTTCAGCAGCTTAATACAAGGTATGATAAAACCTCATGTCCCAAGTTGTCTCTCCACTGATTCCTTACAGCATCCTTCCTCTGGTACTGCACTAGGGAACTGCATCCTTGGGTTCAATAGGAAGGAAGGCCTGACTGGAGAGTAACACCAGCATTGCCAGAGCGACTTGTGCCAGCTGAGGTGCAGCCTTTGGATTTATACAGAAGACACAATTTCTTAGAAGCTGCCCCAAAATCAATGTCAGGTGTAACCTTGCCCCTCAACAATGTCACTGCAAATTCCAAATGCCACGTGTTTAAGAAGAAAGCTGTATTATTTCAAAGGAGCTAGTTTGCTCCCTTAGGTTTGTCCAAGGATGACTGGCTAGAAAAAGGCTTGGAAGAGAAACTGGGTAGAGAGGTGATTTTGGAGCACGTGTTTGTCTGAAATGAAGCTTCTGGTGGGTTAAGAATGATGCAGTGAGAATACTGTCATGTCCAGGATGCAAACAGCATCTAAGTTGAGCAGTCCTTCCAAACAGTGTCTTCTCATGCTGATCTAAACTCTGACTTTGCACCACCGAGTGGGAATTTTGCCATCCAATGGAGTTTGAACCAGAACAAGCACTGCAGAAAGTTATGCCAAATAGGTGAATATCAGGACCTGGAGTCTAAGAACCAAGTCACAACAACTAGATGATAACTTGGGACTGTCAGTGCATGTTGTGAAACTCAGTGTTTAAGAGGAAGTGGTCTGAAGAAGGAGGGGAAAACCCCAGAAGAACCCAAAACAAATCTGCTGACAAAAAGCAGTGCCCCTTGCATATAGAGTTACAGGGAGTCACATTAGAGTGCAGTAAGACATCCACACAGAAGGAGATCTTCCAGGATGGTAAGTACATTTACCATCATCTTGAGGGCGCTGGGGTTGGTCATGGAGAGATTAATGCACCTTGTTCATCTAGGGAGCTTCAAACAGCTCCTGGGGAGGATTTTGTATAATGAAAAAGCACATCCTTGTGTTTGAAATCCTAAATCTGACATAGTGTGTTGCTGGTGGAGAAAAGAAGTACAAAAAGTTATTTTGGGGGAAGGGAGAAAGCAGCCTTAATGTTATAAACAGCAATCTCCTCTGTATACTCAGCAAACTGGTATTAGCTGGTGTTCCAGCCTGTGAAGCAATGCTAAGTAGCACTTGTATTTATTACTCTTGGATGAACTTCAGTCATTGAAATTGGCAGCTGGTAAAGCCCTGAAAGCTTCAAGGGAGCCACAGTTAATTGCTGACCAAATAAAATATTATTCTTAAGAATTCTGGTTGAGTCAATGATGTTTTCCTTCCTGAAAATTGGACTGCCTATTTTAGTGCTATTCTCATGATTTCTGTACAGCAGATGGAACTCTAACCCATCACCAGTCAAAGACATCAAGAAGGGCTTTGTTTGAACCAAATGATAGATGATTCTATTACAGCACATATAAGATCTGTTCACTTTCATATTCTAAGAAAAATTCTGCTTTTTAAAGCCATTCTGTAACTGCTGCTGAAAAAGAGAACTGAAACAAGTTGTTTCTGGTAAGCTCCACCCGTCTGAGGCCATCACACGATTGTTAAGTGTGCTCACAGCTGCAGTTCCTTATCAAGACACTGTTTGGGTCACCAACTGTGACTTTGGGGGCCAGAAGGACAAGGTGTCACCTCTCAGCTCTGATTCTGTGCTAAGAAGCACATGCAGTGCTGTTTGTTCCTGGCCAGCCCAGCTGACTGGGACAGCTGTGCCAAAGCCATGAGCTATGGAGTGTGACCTGCAGCCTTAGTGGGCTCTACTGGCCCAGGCTGAAGGGCTGCTGCTGTTAGTTGCCTTTCTCCTTCTTTAAAATCTCTTTGCCTCAGTTTCCTACCCAACTCTTTAGCATCTTCTCTCTTGCTCTCTCTTCCCTTTCTTCCCACTAAGTTTTCCGGGTTGGTATGTGACCATTTTTTCTCAAGGTGGGGAATGATGCTGTCACTCACAGCTTTCTCTGTATGGTGTGTTATATCCCACAGGACTGCTTGGGCTGACAGCTCTTTGGGGTAAGACACTGGGTCTTTATACTGTGCTTAAAACATGAACTGGGATTTCAGGGGCAGGGACACCATTCACCAGGGAGTGGCCAACTGTCCTTCACTGCTGGCACCCGCTCCATTTCTCTGGGACTGGGAGAATTAATGTTTACCTGACAGCATTTATAACTATTTCTAGTATAAAAGCTTGCAGCTGAGCCTGGGGACAGCAAAAGGAAGTGACAGTGAAAAGTGTGAGTAAAACTGCCTAGAAAGTGGGCACTGCTATAGTGATTACAGCTGGTAGCAACAGGCAGGCCCTGAAATGGAAACATAGATTTCCTCTCTGCAGCTCTAGCATGCTTTTAAAGTGAATGTTTGTACCTTTTCTTCCCTCTCCAACTTTTCCACCTTTGTCATTCTCTCTCATCTGCTCTTTCACCATGGGCCCTCTCTTTTCACATCCCTCTCTGCGTTGCCAAGTCATTGTTTCAGATCCACTTCCCTTGTCTTCCAAGACATCCTCCACCTTTTTGTTTCATCCCCCCCAGTTCTTGTGAGTTGGGTCCCACAAGAAGGCTTTGGGCTGTGTCCATGCTGTGTCCAGCTCCTGCCTGTTCCATGCAGTCACAGCATCCGTACAGAAAGGAGGAGTGGGCAGGAGTTGGATGCAGCATGGATGTGTGTGGCCATGCTGCCTTACTGGTGTGGGAGGGCAGACACTACAAGCCCATCCAGACCAGGTGGCAATAACTGAGAATATATGGCAAGATGGGCAAGACAAGTCTGGCAGGATCCTTCACATTAAAACTTGTTTGGGTGCGGCCACCCACAGAGCAACTGTGTTCCAATACCACTGCAGCACATTCATCCTCCAGGCTACAAAAGCCCAGTGGCTCAGGGGTCAGAAGCTGTAGACTGAGGACTGGGCAGGTGGTGGTATCATCTGGCAGCACTTTCTGAAATCTGCTGTACCCCAGGATGTGCTTCTTGCTTCTGAGCACGAAAAATGCCAGCTAACTCCTATGGGGTAAATTCACCTCTGCCAGTGCAGGGATGATTCATGACCCGTTGGGCATGTGTCAAGTTTTTGAGAAGGCAAAATAGGCAAGTGCCAACTCCCCCTGCCCGACCATCTGCTGTGAGCTGCAGCATATTTGGGGTGTTGCTCTTACAGTTGCCTCTGCTGGTGGTAACACAAGATTGGAGAAACACTGTCTGAGGAGGAAAAGAAAATCACTTATTTTCTAGTCATGGCTGCAACATGGGAGAAGGGTAATTTTTATTTTGGCCTTATCCCTGTCCTCTTAACAGAAACCCTTCTGGAAGAGACACTGGCATTGAAGGCAACTCACAGGCACAGGAGGAGAGCAGGAGCCTAAGAGAGTCACACAGAAGATTACACTGATGCTACACACTGTTACCCATGGCTTCTGCACTTTAATTGCTGCTTGTTGGCAAATATGTTCACTTACAACAGCACAAAAGTGGGTGTTGAAGGATGGCTGCAAGAGGCAGCGATGCAGTTGTTTACACATTAATTACTGCAGGGACTTTTGTGTGTAGACAGCACTGGGAAAAAACTGCAGGGACCTGTCTTTCTCTCATTCACTTTGGAATCTGTTGATGTCACTCAAGACCTGTATAATACAGGGAGGATGTTGCACAGATCCGTACTTAGATCTCAGAGCATTATGTAAAGCAATGGCAGTACCTGCATTTTTTATCTGTAGCTGGCTGTACACAAATGTTGTCATAAAGCTTTATTTTTCCCCTTGTATACATTTCTGTTTTTCAGATTGTGAAAAAAGCATCAAAACCACCCTTTAGGTTTAATGAGTCCTCCAGCATGAAATTAGGCGTGAACAATCAAAAAGACGTCAAAATGGTAATTATGGGGATACACTACATTTGCTTACAAGAGCTGAGATTACACTGACATTTCTAAAAAGAAATAACAGATTAAGAGAATGATTTTATTGCCCATTTTAGAAATGCGTGTAGGTTTCAATCCTATTTGTAAACGAGTGACAAAACCCTCATTGATTTATCCAGTAGACTGATCAAACCTTGCCGAGAGGGAATAATGTGGAGCTAAATCCTGCAGGTCTATCTGGCTCAGGACAGCAAACCATGCCCATACAAAGAGCCTCACTTCCACCATTAGCACAGCATTTATTCATGTATTCATGTATTCAGCATGCCTAGAGCACCTGGACACCACAATGAGCAGCATGGTGACAGCCAGAATGTGACTTCAAAATACATTTCTTACCTTAGAAGTGTATTCTAAAACCTGGGCAATGTTTGTCTTGCCAACGTGTTCATGGGATGAAATGCAGAACTGTTAAAAATTGGTGGGTTGTTTGTTGTATTTTTTTTTGCCTCTCATGAGATGGAGAACAAAACAGAGAGCAAAAGTTTAAGCAGATAGTTTAATAATGCTTTTCTCATTCAAGTTACTGCCTGAAATCAATGGCAGCACTGTAGATTTTGAGAAAAGCAGAGAAAATTAGAAGTAAGACTATTTATCCACATAGAAACTGAAATAGAAACTTTCACAGGCAACTGGTTTCTGTGTGGTTTTCCCATGTGCCCTTTTGGGAGCTCAGATTTGTGGTTACAGCCTCACGACCACCCCCAGACTCATTTCTCCTGATTGCAAGTTCAAAAGCTCAGCTCTGAAGTGCTTGTTGCCTATCACAGGCTGGTGGATGGTCCCAGCTCCCAAGAATTGCCATAGAAAGCCAGACCTCATAAATGCTAAGGAGAAATAGATCTGCACTGGTGGTTGTCTTTTTCTTCTCAGTTTAGGGGCTCTTGGAGTCTGGTGCTATACTTTTCAGCATGTGAGTGGCTGGACTCTAGATCTGGATCTACCATGTAGTCAGGCTATTTATTTTATGTTTTTCATCTATCTTCAGGAAAAAAATCTAGAAGTACAGCAAAAAGGAAATGAAGCTAACTCACCACACTAGAATCACAAGGGCAAATATTATTCACACAGATAAACGAGATTTGTGTAGTTTCACTTAAGTGAGTTTAAGTTAGAAGAAAAAAGCAGAACATGTTCAGAAACCACAAAACGTCTTTCTGCTTCTGACCTGTTTTTTCTCCCCTGACTTCATGAACTTTCTCCTTATGGTAGTGCTGGGCTTGATTCTACAGATAATCTTGTGTTAGGGATTTCCTTGTTTTGATTTTGGTAGAAATTTTGTTGAACATCCATTGATATTGTGCTAAAATAAAGCTAATCAAACTAATTATAAGGTTTGGGGAAAAAAACCCAGGGGGTTGATATGTTGTCACAGAAAAAAAAAAATTAAACCAAATCTAACCAACACCCTTTTAGTGGTGCATCTGAGAACACTGTCTGCCAATAGCTGAAAGCAGAACTACAACTCAAAGATTGTGGTTTATTCACCTGCAGAGGTAGTCATCCATTAACTGGTGTGTCAGTGACTTGGTGATCACTTAAACCTTCTCCTGTATGGGTTCTGTTCTAGTTTCAAATCCTAGGGGCAATTTGGATGCTTGGTGGTGTTGTCCTGTTGGCTGTTTACTTCATGAGAGTGGACAGCATAGTTTATCCTAATGGAGAAAAAACAGTTGTTAACATTTACGAAGAGCTGGAGGAAGAAGAAGGACTCTATGGAGATCTCCCAAGAGCCACAATAATTGAGGACACCATCACATCCAGTGACTCCTGCAGGTGAGTCAGGTTTGATGGCATGTGGGGAAACAGTCACCAGGTGGAGAAATAGTTACAATACTGATAATTTCAGCATGGTTTTTGTTCTCTTCCCATTGTATTATAAGCTGATAAAATAACATGAATTTGGGAAGAGTGGGGCTGTTGTTTAGGCATTGGGTAATCAGTAGTTGCCTGCTATGAGGGGCAGTAGGGGCAGTGTCAGAGCTCCACTCCCAGTCCTGTGCTTGCATGTTCAGCACAGCTCTGTTGTTCCTCTCCCACCTCCAGCCACTCTCTCTTTGAGGCAGCAGAGTGACCAGCCAGCAAAGCAAGCTCTGCTGGCTCACCTTCACTCAGAGGCTGGAAGGGCAGGGGCTGAATGTCCTGGGAGAGGGTGGAGAGGGTATTGAAACAATGGACAACCCCATGGGGTTACTTTTCTCCTCATCTTAAGGATAGTGAAATAAAAAGCTCAAAACAGCTACTAAGAAGGCATTTTACTGGATTCGGGAGGACAATGTATGATCTAAGCCTGGCTATAAAGCCTAGGGAGAGAGAGTACTGCCAGCTTGTTTGTCCAGCTCAGTTTATTTGATGTGGAGGTTGACACCTGAAATGGGCAATTGTATGGCCTGACAGGTGCTTGGGGTTCTGCTCGGGTCACTGTTGCTTGCTTCACAATGTACAGTTGCCATTGCAGCTTTGACTTTGTGGAAAACGTTCCTTATGACTTACCCTTCGAGATAAATAGCACTGCAGCCAAACCCTTGTACCAAGCCTGGAAGAGACTGCTGGATCTAGCCCAGGAAAAAATTCACGTGGCTTCTTACTATTGGTCTCTTACTGGGAAGGATATCAGTGTCAATGACTCATCTTCCAAGCAGGTAGGATAAAATCAAGCACATCTGTGATTGTATGTCTCATGTACATGTGGCAGATGGCAGATTGGCTGTGAAGTTTGTATCTCAGGGACATTGCTTGACTCTTCTTGCAAACCCACAAAGGTTTCCCATGCTGGACTGAAGCAACACTCCAGCTTTCCTTCTCCAGTCAAGTTAGATTCCATCTGGGCTCTGTCCATGGCTCTGAATATTTTTATGCTGTGTTTTAAGAGCAAACAGAGGTCAGCCTCAAACCCACACTCGCTTACCCTGCTGGTGGCTGACCTGTGTTAGGGGCAGAGCTGAGAAGCCTACAGGATCCTGTGAAGGATCATATAGGATCACACGGATGAATGTGCCAGTTCCCACTGGTTAGTTGAAAGGGTCAGGAAGCAAACTCTGCTGGATTTTTGACCTCAGAGGCTGTCTGTCTCCTGTGTGCAGACACAGCACCTGCATCCACTCACCCACTGTGTCCCTGATTCCTGCAATTGGACAGCAGCTAAGGAGGTTCATTCTCCTTTGCAGGGCTCTCCTCCTGGGCACCCTGAGTGGCCAAGCTTTTTGTGAGGCCTCTCTGGCTTTACCACCAAAAATAAATGACAGAGGCCATGGCACAGGCTCATCTTGAGACTGTCCATCCTGTTTAATTTTCCCTTGGCTCCATTTCAGCCTGTGGCAACTAGCAACCTCCCAGGCAATCCTGAGCAGAGTCTGGGGGACTCTTCTGAAAAACAGAAGAGACAAGGCCACCTTGTTTCAGGCAGGTATGGAGCTTAGTTGTGTTAGGAATCATGCTGCTTGCTGACAGACCAGATGCTGGCCTGGTTATCACTGTCTCTGCCTCCCTCCTCGCACACCTTCCACATTGTCCACATGGACTCTCTGAGATTGCTCTTCTTGCCTTCCTCCCCAGGTTTTTCTGGTGGTGTAAAATGAGTCATTAATTCCACGTGAGAAGAAGTAAAAGTGACAGACATAAGGCCAATCCCTCTCTCTGCTAAGGAACAGCTCAGTGCAGGACAGTTTCTGTCACCTTTATGCTCAGGTAGAGATGACCCCACTTATCTGTTGAGCATCAGGATGCAGCAGGACATTTGCTCTAGGACATTTGCCTTTGAATTCTGGGGTGTTTGTGGTCACACTATTAAACCTTATATCTAATAGCATTAAATGACAGAAAATTAACTTTTATTCCTACATTGGATCAGGATCTCTGTTCCCTTTTTTCTCTACTTTAAACATTCCTGAAATAGGTGAAATTTCTGACCCTCCTTGTGCTGGAGTTCTTCAAAGCAAGCACTTATTAGTAACACTGTACTAATACGTATCTTACTAAATGTTTTATAACAAAATATAAAAAATAACAATGTACCACACAGGGTGAAGATATTCTGAAGAGGTTTGAGAGATTACTCGCAGAGAATGTCTCTGTGTATATTGCAGCGAGTGTGCCAACTTTGGCTACAAAATCAACAGACCTTGAGATTTTAGAGGAAAAAGGTAATTATTTTCTTTCAGTGATACACTCAGAACTTCAGTACTGCAAAAAGGCATCTGAGGGGAACTGGTCTCCAGGGTCTATTCTGGCATTTCGCTTACAGGGGTTCACAGGACAAGCATTATCTGTTCATTAGTTCATAGTTTCTGTGTATGTTGTCATGCCCTTAAGGATTTTTCTGAAAGTTCACATTCTGCGTATTTTTTTCAAGTTATTGTGTTCCCAGGAACGAGAGCTTGTGAATTTTGGTAGTTTTTACTGGCTTCAAGAGTCAGACATGCAGACATGTTCTGGCTGTTGAGGAACTATCTCCATGCTTTATCTAAACTCCTTTTCCCCCTCCCCATCTTTCTTCAGGGGCTCATGTGAAAAAGATTGATTTTGGACATTTGACAGGAGGAGTGTTGCATAGCAAATTCTGGATAGTAGACATGAAACACATATACATTGGTAGTGCAAACATGGACTGGAGGTCTTTATCTCAGGTAAATTCTGTTGCTGCATATTCAAAATTCTGGGGGAAAGTTTGTGTTCTAGCATACAACAGAGAAAAATCATAATGATGTAAAATATTGACTGAGTGGAAGAAACAGCAAAGTAACCCTTGAAGGTGGCTCCTTTTGGGACTGTGACATAGCTTGCTCTCTTTGCAGGTGAAAGAGTTTGGTGCAGTGATATACAACTGCAGCTGCTTGGCCAAAGACCTCTGGAAAACATTTAGTACCTACTGGGATCTTGGATATGCTAATGCTACCATCCCATTCCCTTGGCCTCTTAATTATTCTACACACATTAACAAGCATCGGCCTCTGGAAGTAGAATTTAATGGAGTCTTGACAAAAGCCTATTTTTCTGTAAGTATTTTTGAAAATAACATGATAGACCGTAAACTATGCTTAAGGATTGGCCAGAAAGTTTCTTCAGCACTCCTCGGTTACTCCTCAGTTCCAATAGGATAATAATTTGTTCATCAGGTTTCTCTAGAACTACTCAAAGAATAAGGATCGATCCAGCAATGTCTGTCAGGTCATGTGGCAGGAACAATGTGCAGGTATCTTTTAATCATCTGTGGGCTCAATAAAACAAGAAGTTCCTGACCCATCAGGAGACATTGAAGGCATGAGGAGTGATAGTGGTCCACCTCAAGTGCTTTGTGCTATTTTAATGAAAACTGGACAGATCTGAATATAAATGAGTTGCAGTCTGAATAAAAAAAAAAAAAAAAATTGAATCACTAATCTATATATTTTCTTCTTTACAGGCTTCTCCTCCAGCATTTTGTCCAGAAGGTCGTACCCATGACCTCTATGCTATAATCAGTATTATCAGTCAGGCACAGAAGTTTGTCTATGTTACTGTTATGGAATATTTCCCTACCAGTCGTTTCATTCATCCAAAAAGGTACAATTCTAACCCTGAGAAAATCAGTTGACTTGCACTATCTGAAGGAGAAGTATACTATTCTTCTGCAATGAAAATATTCACAGTGGAGAGAACTGAGGCTTTGCTCTGCACTCACAACCATCCTGTTGACTGTGCCTCCCAGGTACCAAGTGACAAGATGAGAGGAAATGGCCTCAAGTTGTGCCAGGGGAGATTTAGATTAGATGTTAGGAAAAAAACTTTAATGGAAAGGGTTATTGAACATTGGAACAGAATACCCAGGGAAGTGGTGGAGCCACCACCCCTGGAAGGGTTCAAAAAACTTGTGGATATGGCACTTGAGTACATGGTTTAGTGGTGAACATGGTGGTGCTTCTGGGTTGGTTGTTGGACTCGATGATCCTAAAGGTCTTTTCTGACTTTAAAATTCTAAGATTCTAGGATTCTAATACTGGTGCAACACGAAGGATTGTATCCAATAGTGCCCATGTGCTTTGCTAGTGTTTTAAAGCAGCCTCCTGTGCTCTTCACACAACAAGAAAACTGTGAAGTGCCAGACTAGGGACAGTCACGTACAGCTTCCTGCAAAGTTCAACAGAGCAGCTTTATGAACAAAGTGGAGAAAGGGAACATGAGAAATCCACCTGACATCAGGCTTTTCAGAGATAATATTGCTTTGTTATCCTTTTCTCCTCTTGTTTTTCTTTCTTTCTGTCCTTTATTTCTGAAGAGTCTTGACTTCTGGCTCTGCCGTCTGTTTGAGGTACTTGACCAAAGTTTAGAGGATGGTTCCCAACTGATCTTGCCAACCTCTGCAACGAAAGCTGAAACAGTTTCTAAACAAAACTTCTGGGCTTTTTTTTTTAAATAGTTCCATCTAAGAACATCCAAATTCCTGAAGTGTGATGGATGCTTACAGCAGCAGTTCTCAGAGAGAAGGTGGTAGTAGTGATCTGAAGTAATAGAATGGTTTGGGTTAAAGATCATCTAGTTCCCACACCCCTCTGCCATGGGCAGGGACACCTTCCTCTAGACCAGGTTGCTCGAAGCCCCACCTAACCTGGCCTTGAGCCTGCATGTGGTGAAACACTGCCCAGTGGGCTGCCCAAGGTCACAGCAGAATTATGCAGACTCTGCACATCAACTCAAATCTGAGTTGATTTGTGAAAAATCTGAAAGTGAGTCAGTCATGGGGCACCACTATCCTCTTAGATTGCTCAAATTAGGACGTTTACATGCAACCAGGTGCTCTGAATGATATGCTTATAACATTTCTGAGTTTTCCAACTATAAATAATCTGAGAAAGAAGTTCAAGAGAAATAAATATGTACAACATGGCTGGTAAAGAATAGGCTGAGCTCTAGGTTGCCATTTAGACAGAATGATACTATGCATTATGTCCTGTGTCATGCTTGTGTAAAGTCTCTGTTCTTCAGCTGAGGCATAAGTCTTTCAGTGGGAAGATACAGATAATTCTACTGTCCTTGAAACAAAATTTCAAGACTAGCTTCTACTTGGAGTATATTTTTAATAAACCAAGCAGCTTAGAGCATTTTCAGTTTCTGTGTTGTACATTGAGTCTTTGGGTTTCTCATCTACTGATTTTAGCCAAGAATAGGTTCACAGAAAGTCTCTTTTCCTCCTTAGGATTGAGTGTGTAAATACTCTGTATTCTTCATTTGAAGGCTTAATCCACCATTTGTGACATCTAGGGCTGATCAGACACAAACAAGAGTTTGAAAGGCCCAGGGAAAGCAGTGCAGGGCCTTAGGCTATCTCCACAGCAACCAGCTGTAGTGCCATGAATTGAGGCTGATTAGTTCAGGTTAGGTTCCTCCAGCAGCTGAGGCAGAGGGAACAAAGATGCTGTCTAATGCCTGAGTGTTAATCAACTAGAAACTGATATATTTAAAATATTGAAACTGTTCAAAAATAGCGTTTCAAATATCATGCTTTTCCAAGTTTTTCAGGATCTATAAGTCAACCTGAGCCTGGGAGCAAGTGGCCAGTCCATTGATCACAACAGGACGATGCACAAGGGAGGATTAGAGAGTTCAGGCCTTTGCACATAAGACCAAAAGGATTAAGTTAGGCAAATTAATTCATCATTGCTTATGGGACTGTGAGCAAGTGCCAGACCCCTCTCTGTATCAGCCCTCCAATCTGTACTAAAGATGCTTGTCTTCCTCTGTGCAGCAGTTGTTAGGATCTATGGAATGGAAATGCTATGTGGGTGTTTGTGGTTACTAGCCCTGGGATGTACATTGTCCAGCTCTTAGTGTTGTGTGGCTGAGTGAAGGATGTTAAAAATTTTCCCCTAAGCTAATGTCAACACAAGTATCAGGAAAATGGGCTTCCCGTGTTCAGGAGAGCACAGCTGTGTCTGTCACCTCGGGGGCACACGGCATGTTAAAGAGGGCAAGGAGGGGTGGGGAAGGGTAGAGCCTGCTCATGGTGGCTGATGGCACAGGACCACTGTGGACACTGGAAACAGTCCCCAGGACTCTGGAAAGGCCATATTCTGCAAAATGGTTCTTAGACTTTCCTCTGGGCTCTGCACTGTCCTTTTACTCTCTGCTGTATGATATGGCTTTACATTGGAGTTGCTATTGCTGTATTTAGTTTCCTAAGGAAATGAGCATGATGGCACCATGCTGTGTGTGTATCTGTGTACCTGCAATTTACTAAGCTTTAAACTTTTTGATCAATTTCAACTTAATTTGGCAGAGTCTGGAGGTCTCAAAACACACTGTGAAAAGAACTGACCTGGTAAAAAGCAGAAATCTTTATACCTTCAGGGAAGGCACAAGTGCTCTGCTTACTAGATATCAGTGATCCCATCTGTGCACGGCGTCACTTGTAGTTTCAGTTTATTGTCATAGCTTTCTACTGAACTGTTTAAAAAAATATCCCATTTCCCACACACCTCCTTTTCTGCAGGTACTGGCCAGCCATTGACAATGCTCTGAGACGTGCAGCCTTCAACCACAGAGTGCAAGTCCGGCTCCTGGTCAGCTGCTGGACACACTCTGACCCAGCCATGCTCAACTATCTGAGGTCCCTGCGTGCTCTCAACAACCCACATGCCCACATCAGTGTCGATGTGGTATGATAAGAAACCTGATTTTGGAAAGACATCTTGAGGATATGGCCCCACACTGATTTTTGAGTCTAAGCTGCTATTTCTGTGTGCAAGTATTAGCTTTTAGAGAAGCAGGTTATCTGTTGCAGTGACTGTTTCACACCCTTGTGAAAATAAGGCCCAAGGTATAATCTTTGAGGAAGCAGCTATTGCAAACCATTAGTGATATCAGGGATGTGCCTGGCTGCAACACTTGAGACATTATCCAGGCAGTTGCTTTTGCTGAGCTCCACGACAGTAACAGTTTATATGATAACTTAGTTCTCCTCTCAGAGACCCTTTCCTACATGGAGTATTTTACATGGGTCTAATTGCTATCATTTTTTGTAAAATTGAGAGCTCTGCCTCCTACCTATACAAATAGACCTATTTTTGAACACTAAATATTACACACAGGCCATAGGCACTAGGCTGGAATGCATCAAGTGGAGTGGGGATGGTGTGGATGCTCTCAACATGATGCAGTTGCCACGACAGAGAGATATCACAGAAGGAGAAATGGGTTTTAGCAAAAAAAACCCCACCACAACAAACAAACAATCAAAAAAACAAAACAAAAAAAAGGGAAGAGAAATGTAGATTTTAGTAAGAGTTAACACAAAAAGTTAGGCATTATTGTTTCCTGCAGTACCCCTCATGTCTGTGATCAGCCCATTCTAGCACAAAATAAGAGCAGCAATCAGTGGTAAATGCAGATCTATTAAACAGCTGCCTGAAACTGCATTTAATTGTCTGCCCTGTAATGATAATAGCTGTAACACTAATGGAACATTGTGAGGCAAACATTATCTGTATCTGATCTCAATTGCTTATCCAATTTTATTTATAGTGGAAGTACTATTTGTCAGTTTTCTTGGATAACAGTAAAATCTCTTTTATGGTGTATTTAATAATAGAGCGTGGAATGTTCTGTTCTTCCCATACTATTCTGTTCTTTAAAACTAAAGAGATCAAGCATTGTCCAATCATGAAGCCTGTTCCTCACTCTAGTATTTCTGTTTATATTTTTATCTCTTTTCCTCCAGAAACTCTTCATTGTTCCAGTTCTGAATCACACAAACATTCCTTATGGAAGAGTGAATCACAACAAATATATGGTCACTGATAAAGTAGCCTACATTGGTATGTATTCCATTTTTCCAGATATTTACAGTTATCTCCAGATCTATTGGACTGAGACTGAGATAGGATGGGCTGCAATATCAAAAAATACCTCATTTTGCCATATAAAGCAGTCTGTCCTGGGTAAGGAAGTACAGATGTGAAGGGGAGACAATAATGTAGGTCAAGTTCTTTACGAGATTATTTTATATGATTGTGAACCATTAGCAACAGAGCATGACAAGGCTGAGTGCACAGGCTATGACAAGCACAGTGGGAGTTTCACAGCCTGTGTGCTCCGAATGACACAGTGATAGCTGATGCTCCAGTATATAACCTTATTGTGGTTTAATAAAAAGAAATTGCTGGGAGGAATTAATTCCATGCACTGTTTGTTGAACAGAACTCTAGGAAAGAAAATGAGAAAACAGTAATGTCAATTGCTACTCAGCTTCTGAAAGTCAGGGTGATGTTTATGTTTCAGTCTTTCATTAGGAATCCTCAAAAAAGGGAAAGTGAAAGGGCTCTGTCATTTCAGTCAGCTCATCCTCTGAGCAGTGCACACCAGCAAATAGCCCAATCTTCCAACCAGCTGAGGGTTTGCAGCTCCAATTGCCTTTAATACTTTAATAACTTGTTTCATACTGAGTTGTCTTTTGAACGTAGATATGCAGATAATTTGTTTTCATGCCTAAGCACCTTCTGGAATTGAAAGGAGATTTTTCCAGCTAAGGCAATCACAAGGGCAAGTGCTAAGTGATAAAATGGGTGTTTTTCACAGTGTTTGATTTTCTGAATTGAGGTGGCTCTGCAGCTGGATTCCCAGCTTCTCCTGGTTTAGAAGCGGGCATTGCACGCTGAGCTCAGAACAGCTCCTGAGGGTTTATTGATCAAGGGTCCAGTTTCTCCTCTTACTTTCTTTTCACAAGTAAAGAGAATTAAGTCCAATAAGGACTCTTTTCTTTAAACACAGAAACCTATGTAAAACACTGGCTTTTACCCCTCTTAATACTCAAGTGTTGCATTCTATTCCCATATTTATTATGATTAGATTTGTGCATTCTGTCACAGGCTGTGAAGAATCAGAAGGTTATGAACCTTCAGGGTTGCAGTTAATACCAAGTTTCCGAAACCTGAGGTCTGGCATAAGAAGGAGGTGACCTGATTTTTGCTGCCTGGTTGGTCCTAATGAGATTTGCAGTCATACAGCAAATCAACAAAGCCAGGAGATCAAACAGAGCACTGGGAAATGAATGTTTTCTAATCAGCTACTTTTCCACTGCACAGGGACTTCCAATTGGTCAGAAGATTACTTCATTAATACAGCTGGAGTGGGACTAATTATCAAACAGAATTCGACCAACCTGCAAAGAAGGCAACTGCCTGTTCAGGAACAGTTAAAAAACCTTTTTGAGCGAGACTGGAATTCCAAATACGCAGTGAATCTGGAAGATGTGCAGGGACAGAAAGACTGTAACTGGAGAGGCAGACTCTGAAGCAAATTGAAATGTACATTCAAAATAGGAAAAAAAATTACATTTGAATCTTGTTCCTGTGCAGATCAAGGAACTTTCTGTCTTTGTCAAAGAACTTTTTGTCAGAGAACTTTTTGTCTTTTTGTCTTTGTTAGAGAAATCACTTCCTCATGGTGTCTACATTGATGACACAAAAACTTCTAATAGTTGACTCTACCTGCAAAACAATTAGTGTGTGATTATTTTTTTTATGTGATTACCTTATCCCAAAATAAATGAAATGCATACAGTGTTGTACGATAAGCTGATATTAAAGTAAACATGGAAGATCTTAATACATCAGAGACACAGATCATTATTGCTGTACTATTTTATATTAGGAAATTATATATTTCAACCTAAATGTTCCACTAGCAGTGTTTGCTTACATGTGTTTAAGCATATTTTTAATAAATTCCTGAGCACTTTAAGATTTGAGCCATGTATATGATCACCTACAATAGTGAGGACAGATTTTTAAAAGCATTTAGGAATTAGGGAAATACCTGTTTCTAAGTGTTGAGGCTACTCACTAGAGATAAATGCTTGGGATTTAAATCTTGGGGCCAGCTTCCAGCTCAGCTGCTCTGGAGCTCCGAGTGTCTGGGGATTTTTGGATGTCTCTGTGTGGGTCTTGTGCAGCAAACAGGATTTGGGGAGCAGGGCAAAGCTGCTGCATGTGTGCTGTTGTGGCACACACTGTGGACAGTGCTTGGAGAGCCTCCTCGCTCCTTTTGGGCTGTCCTGGTGCTGGCCCAGGCCAATGTTGTGTCTCTGGGCTGCCTTTTCTTCTGCAATCACACAGGGACCATAACCCTGAGCCACCTGATGCCTTACATCCACTTATATGTCACTGGGTGGCAGCTCTGCCCTGGGTGACTCCAGGAAGTGACAGGGAAGGAGAGCAGGGCATGTGCTCCAGCTGTGCAGTGGTGTGAATGACATCTGGCTGGGGCTCCATGAACCTTGGCAGGGCTGTCCACCTCTGCCTGACACTGGAAGCGGAGTCACAAAGTGAACTTTTCACTTCAGGACTGATGTACAGCAGAGGGGAGAGAGCCCAAAGTCCACAGCTGGGTTCCATGGAAGGACTGGGGGAAAACCCTGCAGTGGACCTTCCCAGCCCCCAAAGGTGTGTGGCAGTGCATGGCTTCACTCTCATCCTGGCAGGGCTCATTCTCTTGCATTTTGGCTCTGAGGCCATCTCCCAGCACTGGGTAGGGGGTATGGGAAGTACAGGCTTCCCCATCACTTCCCCATCATGGTGAAACCTCCCCATCCTCCAGAGGACGTGCTTTGGTGCTTTCAATTCCCTGCCCTGTGCTGAGAATGACGAAGGGACCTCCTGTGATCCTGTGTGTGTGTGGACTGATTTTATACCTCTGTGAATACACACAAATCCCTATGCAAATAAGGACTTCTTGAGATGATCCCAACCAATTTTCCATTTTTTTGGGTTCCAGACTGCTCCTTAGCTATCTCTTCCAGACACTGACAAGATTCCCTGAATTATTTTATCAATCATTACCAATCAATGCTTGTCGTTACTACAGCAGAGTTTTTAAGACATGTAGTTACATTTACAGATATCACTGAAATTTTACGCATATTCACATACACACAAAAATATTGAGAAAGATGCAGGTGCTTCTAATGTTCCCATCCCCTATTTCCTTACTAGAGTCAGTTTGAAAATCTTTGTGAGAAGTTACATCTTTACACAACAAAATAGTTTTCTGTAGCGGAGTGCACTCCTCTAGATGGCACTCAAAGCTGTGTTTTCGGAGTTTTGGAGGGGATAGATATTGCAGGAGTAAGAGGAAAACTTCTTTCTCCTCTACTTGTGATCTCAAGTCTGACAGTTCTTCAGTGGGACAGAGTTTCTGGAGAATTGTCTTATGGTCATATAAGACTCGTGGATTAAAGTTCAACTTATAAAAGAAAAATTGATGCTTATGAGAGTGCTCTTTTATTTTCTCCACTGACATCACTGTTGTTTTTCCTCTACATATGAAGTGGGGGGTTACAATTAAGACAAAGAATTGGATCCAAGAGGAACTTGAGTTTATTTCCCTGGTTCCTTGTGAGATTTTTTTTTAGGCCCCTTCATATCTTGATGCTTATTTACTGGTTCTCTATTAGAAAGGTAGATTATCATGTAAATTATAACCAGGCTTTGAGTCTCAGTTCTTTCCCATTTATGAAACAGGGTTATTAAGAGTCCTCATCCATCCATCCATCCATCCATCCATCCATCCATCCATCCATCCATCCATCCATCCATCCATTACTTGTCTCTTTCATTTATATTGTGATTTCTTCAAGCTAAGGACTGCACCAAATGTAAGCTGGGGCCTCTAGGAATATTCATTGGCATCTATTTATTATCCTTGGATGGACCGGATATTAGGAAAAGGTTCTTCACCCAGAGGGTGGTTGGACACTGGAACGGGGTCCTCAGGAAAGTTGTTATGGCACCAAGCCTGATGGAGTTCAAAGAGCATTTGGACTACACTCTTGGACATGTGGTGTGATTCTTGAGGACATCCTGTGTAGACTCAGGAGTTGGAGCCTGTGGGTCCTTTTTTCTAGTTTGATTGCAGGCTGTTCAGATTTTTGCCAGTATTGGTTTATTCCTGTCTACAAAGAGTTGCTGGTTTGGATCGTGAGCAAGGACGCTCTTCTCTGATCAGCTCATCTCAGGTACCCGTGTTATGAGGGGGTACAACGTGAGTGAACCAGCCCTGCTTTACCTGAGTGTCTTTCATGTGGAGCTGCTGCATTGCTTTCCCAGAAGGCTCGTTTCCGAAAGCTCGTGGTTTGGGGCAGTGCCTTGTGGCTACAGCACTGCTGAAAGCAATGCAGACGACAGCAAGACAGAACCTAGGTTGTGAGTCCTGACATGACTACAAAGTCACCTGGCTTCACACGCTAGACATCAAGCTTGTTCCAAAAGCTTTAGTATTATCTGTTCTTTCCTGCCATTACCCAAGAGTTTTCTTTCCCTGTTCTTCCAGATAAAACATAACCTTCGTTGTTTTCATCCAGATACCAAGAAAACATTTCATCTACCATTTATGCTATATCAAGGTACACTTTATTTCTTGACAGTCATAAATATCTCCCTAATCCCTAGAAGATAGCTCTTGGGTCATAGGCACTGACTCAGACCTTGCAGCTTCCCAAGAAGGGGAAGTAGAGAGGAAGGTGCTGATCCCTTCTCCCTGGTATCCAGTGATAGGATGTGTGGGAATGGTTCAAACTTGCACCGGGGAGGTTCAGACTTGAAATTAGGAAACATTTCCTTACCAAGAGTGTTGTTAGACACTAAAACAGACTTGTCTCAAAATGTGTTTGATGCCCCAAGCTTGTCAGTGTTTAAGAGCCATTTGGCAATACCCTTAACAACTTTAATGTTTTGACAATATTTTGGTCATCCTTGAAGTCGTAAGGCAGTTGGACTAAATTATCATTGTAGGTCCCTTACAATTAACTATTCTGTTCTGTTCTTTTCTAAATGCCTTTACACTGAAGGAGGGTAGTTTAGATCAGATACTGGGAAAAAGTTCTTCACTGTGATGGTTGTGAGGCATTGGAACAAGTAGCGCAGAGAAGCAGGGGCTGCCCCATCCCTGGAAGTGTTCCAGGCCAGGCTGGATGGGGCTCTGAGCAACTTGGTCCAGTGAAGATGTCCCTGCCCATGGTGGGGGGTTTGGAACTAGATGGTCTTTAAGGTCACTTCAAACTCAACCATTCTGTGATTCTATTCTATTCTATTCTATTCTATTCTATTCTATTCTATTCTATTCTATTCTATTCTATTCTATTCTATTCTATTCTATTCTATTCTATTCTATTCTATTCTATTCTATTCTAATTCTATTCTATTCTACTTCTACTTCTATCTTTCAAATACATTATCTCATTCAGGATTAATTTTTGCTCTCTTGCTTTTGGCTTCAAACAGAAAAACAAATAGGCAACCAATAGGGATGTATTCCTGTTATATCAATGCAGAAAATTACTGTGGTGGGAGTGTCTGTCTGTTTAATGCATTTAAAACTTATTTTGCATGTCATATCACAGTTTTTGGCTGGGGACTGCACATAGATATTTAACTGATCAGCCCACTTCTTCAGATGTTAAAAAATAAGTAGCAATAATCAAGGAAACCTACCACAGTTGAAAGGATGACCTGAGCATCTCAAATGAAGGGTATAGGTGGGTTCGGAATCAGCCAGCTTACAAAATGACTGTGTGCTGCAGGTTTGTGCCTGTAGTTGCACTTTTTAAGCTCTGTTCTTAGCTATTCCTGTGGTCAGACCCTTGGGTAATACCTTGTTAATCTGGTTGCTGTTTTGCTACCCTCCACCTTTTCCAAAGCTGACAGTAGCCTCCATGGAGGAATGTTTTATTGCTGCTTCCTTTCTCTACTCCTCTTAACTATTTCATTAATCATTTAAAAACATCACAGTGATTATTGCTCTGTGGTCTTTGTCGTTTCAGAGTTCAATTTTAATTGACTTGATTCTGTCACCTTCTGTCACACTGATGGTCAGTGCTGTCCAGGTGGATTCCTGTTTGTGGGCTCAAGTAATGCACACTATCTGATAAACATTTTACATGAAGGCTGTTTTGCAGGCAGATGTGAGCTGCTGTTAGAATGCGATGTCCTTTATCACACACATCACCTTTTTCTGGACTCCATGTTTCTGTCTTGATCACAACATTTTCCTTAGTCCTGGTATATGCTGTTGCTGCCTGATGTGGTAATTTTGGGTCTATTCAACAAAGATGTGTGCACTTAGGGAAACTTCAGGGAAATTCTGTATGATCCAAATAAATAAAACATGCCAGACACTTATAAGTCTCCTCTTAGAGTTTTCTTTAGAATAAACACCAGCGGTTCTCTTCAGAAATTTAAGCCTACCTCAAAGATATGCTTGAGAAGTGGGCAGATGCAAAACCTCAAGAAGTTTAACAAAGCAGAGTGCATTGTCCTATACCTGGTACATGGCAATCCCAGACACACCTACAGGTTGTATGGAGAAGTGATTGAGAGCAGCCCTGCAGAGAAAGACTTGGGGGTGACGGTTGATAAAAAACTCACCACAAGCCATGTAGTCACAGCCCAGAAAGCCAAATGAATCCTGGGCTGCATCAAAAGCAGCATGGCCAGCTGGTCAAGGGAGGTGGTCCTCCCCTTCTACTCTGCTCCTGTGAGACCCCACCTGGGGTACTGTGCACAGCTCTGCTGTCCCCAACATAAAAAGGACAAGGAACTGCTGGAGCAAGTCCAGAGGAGGGCCACAAAATTGATAAAGGGACTGGAACTCTCCTCTGTGAAAACAGCCTGAGAAAACTGGAGCGGTTCAGCCTGGAGAGAAGGTTGTGTAGAGACCTCACAGCACCTTCCAGTAACAAAAGGGGACCTATAGGGAAGGTGGAGAGAGTTTTTCATCAGGAACTGCAGTGATAGGACAAGGAATAACAGATACAGACTGAAAGGGAGAAAATTTAGATTAGACATTAGGAAGGAATTCTTTAGTGTGAGGGTGGTGAGATACTGGAACAGGTTGCCCAGGGAGGTTGTGGATGCCCCAACTCTGGCAGTGTTAAAGGCCAGGCTGGACAAGGCCTTGAGCAACCTGGACTAGTGGAAGTGTCCCTGCCCATGGCAGGGGGGTTGGGACTAGATGATGCTTAAGGTCTCTTCCAACCTCTTAACATTCTATGACTCTATGATATAGAAATGAGGAACATCTCAACTTACAGATGGTCAGACAAACAATTATGCTTCATTTACAACCCAGTTTCTAAATGTTTTGTTGTGTCTGCTTTCCCTGTACTAAGTAGAATATGGAGAAGGAAAATACAGGATAAGAAAACTACTATAACAAGACCTGTTAAAAATTTAAGACGGGATTTTCAGAATAAAAAATGTCAGTAACTCACACTAATGGAGTTATTATTCATATAGTGAGTTTATTGCAACTTAAGAATACAGACGGTGTTTTAATGGTACATGTGAAGGCTGTCACATATGCCCTCTGGTTTCCATTGTGCACTGAAGAGAAGCATTAATATAAACAAAGATGCAAATAATTATATACACCTCCTTTCCCAGAAAATCTTTGAAGCAATTCCACCAGTGTAGCAGATCATTAACTATCCCATAAATATATACATTAAAATTTATCCACATTTGAATAATTATTCTTTGTAAGCATGTTTTATTGTGGTATCTTAAAAATGTGAATTAGTTACATGTTTTTGGTCTTGAAATTATTCTGTTGGTTTTGGGGTTTTTTTGAAATTCTTTTAAGGCTAAATATGACCCACCACAATAATAAAAAATCCAGAAGATAGGAAGAGGTAAAGCATTAGTCTCTCTACACTACTATTTAATTTTTATTTTATATTTTAAAATGTTTATGGAATATACATACTACTTTAGCTGAAAAAAAAATATTTTAGTAAGAAAGCAAAAGTAGATCAGAAAGGTCCAAAATCTAATCAGGTAAATATAGTTTTTATAGTACGAGTTTATAACCCATTCTGGAAATAATCTGTAATCTAAACATAACTGGTTGGTTTCAAAAAGCTTGTATAAAAATTCTTTTGCTATCATTGAGCCATTCAATCATTTACATTCATGATTCAGGTATTTTTCAGACTTTGCTCTAACTATGGGCTCCTCTGTACTTGCCATTATTGTTGCCTTTGGGGCAGATTCGAAGAAATCATTACTTTTATTACTGAATAATATAGTACATCTACGTACTTGAAAACTGAAATGTGGTAAATTCTGTTCAACTGTTTTCATGAATACCAGCTTTGGGTTTTAATCTTCAGTTACTAGAAAATTAAGAAAACATTCTTTTCTGTACACATAGATGATTTTGCTTTCATCGAGGATTGAGAAAATACAACCTTCATTTGGTTGTATCTCCATCAATATTAGATTTACTATCTTTTTCTTCTTCCAACAAGATTAGTTCAGTTCTTGCTGAAGATGTCACGATAGATGAGGCCCCATCAATTTCAACTTTTTCATCCCCTGTTATTTCTTTAGGTGATAAGCTTTCTTGTGCATCAAAAAATACATCAGGTTTATCCAACGGGCTATCTTCATCTGAAATTCTTCCCTCTTTATGACCCATCTCTTCTTTGTCAATAGACTTAGCCTTTTTGGAAGGAGATGTGAAACCAAGCTTGGGAAATCTAAACCATCCAGTTTTTTCAGTTTGCTTAGAGGAATCGTCTGATGTATCAGGTTTCATATCTTCTGGAACAGATTTTTTTACTTCCGTTTTTGCATCTGTGCTTGTTTCATCACCAGGAGATGAAAAGCCAATACCTGGAAGCCAAAATTTGAATCTTCCAGGAGATCTTTTGCTATCAGTCTTTTCTTTTTCATTGGTTATGTCTTTTTCTTCACCTTCCACTGCTTCAGCTACATCCTCATCTTTAGAGAGAAGACCTGAAGTTATTCCCTCTGGTGATTTATGTAGAAGACCCTCTTCAAGTTTACTGGAAGGCTTTACTTCAGTAGCATATGCTTTTAACTTTGGCAAACTTACTTCTCCACCAGATTCTTCAGACTCACTATGTGGTTTGTCAGGTAGTTTAAGCTCAGCACTGCCAGTTGTTTGTTCTGCTACTCCAAAGCTTTCTCCAGGACATGTAGGCTTTCTTACTGATACACCTTCCGTCGGAGATGGCTGCTGGTCTAGCACTTCTAAGTCACTGTGTGATTCAGGCAACTTTGCCTTGAGCAATGAGAATCCCAAAGTAGCAGTTTTGACTTCTGATGACAGAATCTCTGATTCTTTCAGTATTTCAGTAGTGTAAATCTCACACCTTTCAATAGCAACATGTTCAGGTTCTACTTTCTCATTCACTTCTTGGCCTGCTAAGTAAGACCAATGAATGTCTTGCCCTGCATTTGAAAGGGAGGACTCTATGGTGGCTGTCATTCGTGCTGTTTTAATGTCAGGTTCAGTCAGTGTAAGAATTTTGCTTTTTGCTTTTTGAATACTCCCCTCTAGAACACCTGGTGTTTCCTCAGGGGTAGTAGAGCTTGCTTCCAGTTGCACTATTTCAATGTCAGTACTAGATCCCTTTGGATCTGTTACCACTTTTGACACTAAAACATCAGCTTCAATTGGGAGAGTTCTGAAAGTGAATCTTGGTATTTTTAGTTTGGGAATTCTTATATTTACTTCTGAGACACCCTGTGATTGGTCCACTGTTTCTCCTGTTACTCTGGCAGATGCTTCCATATGATCTAGAGCTGGACTTTTCAGACCAATAGATCCTTCTTGTGTTTGTAACTGCATTTCTGCTGTACTTATTTCACTTTCAGATACTGAATCAGCTTCTGATTTAGGCACATTGGTATCATCTTCAAAACCCTTGATTTCTGAACGCAACATTCCAAACTTTGGAATCTTAAACTTGTATGCTTTAATTTTACTTGCTTCTACTCTGTCCTCTACTTGCACTTCCACTCCTGCAGACACATCCTTTTGAACACTTTTCACTTGAAATTTCATTTCAGGATCTACTCTAGTAATTTTAACATCCATCTTCACTCCTGGAACTTCTACCTTTAGATCTTCCAGCTTAGCAGTAACATATGTACCATCTTCTGATCCCTCTGTTGTAGACCATTCATATGTAGTCCTTTTCACATGACTTTCTTCACTGTCTTTTTCTATAATTTTCACCTCATCCTTTATCTTTCCTTTTTTAATCACTGCCTCTTTATTTTGAATATCTAGCTCTTCTTTTGCAAGACAAACATCTATTTTCTCCTGTGTTGCATCCCCAGTAATTTCAGCTGATGATGGTTTGCATCCTACTCCTGAAGTCTCTAACTTTGGGATTTCTGTGTCCTGTGATTTGACTTTATGCTCTTGAAAAGTCAGAGTACCTGTAGGAAACCTATTTGTTGAACTGCTGTTTTTGTCAGTTTCTGAAGTGCTTAAGTATGATTTAGACAATTCTGCTGTGAATTCTGGCATTTTTTGTCCTTCAGCACCACGCTTCACTATATCTGCGTAAGTTTCGGTTTTTGGAATATTCAGTCTACTATCTGTCCTTTCTGTGGATAATGAAATATCTCCTTCCATCTTTGGCAAGCTAACATCAGAACTCTTCACAGAATCTTCTAATTTTTTAATCCCTTCTTTTTCAATAGTAATTTCAGCCACTGCATGTGATAATGAGAAGGTATTTTCAGGAATACTTGTTTCAGTTTGTACTTTTGCAGAGGACACGCCTACCTGAGCTTTTTCCATACTTCTCTCAATATCAGTATCACTTCTTTTTTCCTTTAAGGATGTTCTGCCAAATGCAGGTATTCTGAATTTTGGCATTTTAAACCATCCCTGATGTTCTTCAGTCTGAACTTCTTCAGTTTTTATTTCATATTCTGCTTTTAATTTGGTTTCTTTCTCCTCAAAACTCTCAATAGGTCCCTCTGTCCTTGGTTTAGACACCGACTGTGGGCCTATGTCTACCTTTGGAGCTTCAATGCCAGCAGTCAGAGCTTGGGGTGTTTTTATCTGAGAAACAACTACTCCAGGATCTGATGTACCAGATGTAAGTTCTGATGCTGGGACTCCCACAGCAATGTCAACAATGTTGTTTGTCATTTTTAGCTGGGGTTGCTCAGCTTCGATTTTTGGACACCTGATCTCTGTCTCTGGGCTTTTTCCTTTTGTTTGGGAGATTCCAAACTTTGGCTTCTGGAATTTGGGTATTTTAATCTTCCCTTCAGGACCTTCCAATTTCACTTTTCTTCCATCTACAACTATATCAGGGCTCTTCAGTTCCACTGAAGCTTCTGCTTTGGGGAACTTAATACCTAATTTTTCAATGTTACATTCATCAGTAGAACTTGATTTTAAGTCAATCTGTTGAAAATTCTCCTCTGAGGGAATCAGAACAGCATCAATCTTTGCTGAGCTGACTCCCATTTCAGTTTGAGAAGCTTCAGTTTCTAGTTTGGAAAACTCTACAGTGTGGATCTTAACGTCAGCCACTTTTATGTTTATTTCTGCCCCTTTTTCAGTCCTTTCAGAATGACTTTTTTCTATATCAGGTATGCGAATTGAATTGTCACCCTCTATTTCTGTTTTAGGAAGAGTAGCATCAGCTTCAACTTTTGGTGAATGAGACCGAGATTTTGGAACCTTGATCTTGGAAAGTGAAATTTTAGGCATGACAAATTGAGGCTTTTTAATCGGACTTTTTTGTTCAATTTTTCCTGTAGCTATTTCCAGATCAAGGGCTGTCCCACTACCTTCATCATCAGCTGCAGTTCCTTTCGCTTCTGTGTCTATTCTGCTTGACATGACAGCAAGCTTTTGGTCTTCCAAAACTGCTCCAGCATCTGGTTTAACACTTGCTTCTTTCTTTGGTGACCAACTGAAGGATGGAAGTTTGAATTTTGGCATTTTGAAATGTCCTTCTTTCTCTTCTCCATCACCATCTTGCTTAATTTCCCCTTTGATTTTTAGTGCTGCATCTGAATCCTGAATATCACTGTCTTTTTCTGGAATAGAAATGTCAGCTGATGGGAGGTGAACATCAGTCTCTAATGCCTTACTGTCAACTTTGGTCATTTTGACTTTAGGGCTGTAAGTCTCTGTTCCTATGCCACATTCTACTTCCAAGTTTGGTGCTTCGACAGCAATGTCAGATATTTCTACTGTTGCTTTTAATTGGGGAACCTTGACTTCTGATTTGGATTGGCCAACCTCTTTTTCTGACCCTTTCCCTTTAGAAAGTGTAATTCCTAACTTGGGCATTTGGAATTTAGAAATTTTTGTTTTCCCTTCAGGACCTTCAACTTTTATTTCTACATCACCCACAGCAATTTCACTAGATTTTCTCTCAAAAATTGTGTCAGGACTCTTCACATCAAGCAAACCATCAGTAATAATATCTGAGGTGGAGAGGCTGACATTAGCAGCAGCTGATTTCAATTTCAGATCATCTTCTACACATGTAGGAAGTATGATCTCATCTGTAGGCATGCTAATATCCATCTCTATTTCAGGAGCTTTGACTTCTGGTTTGGAAAATTCCAAAGTTGGAACGGTAACTTTTGGCATTTTTATGCCCATTCCCGACCCTTCTCCACTACTCTCTTTCTCAGATTTCTGTACTGAAACACCTTCTTTTTCTTGTTTGGGGCCACAAATATCAGTTTCCAGTACAGGCAGAGAGACTTGGACTTTCTGACCCTTAATTTTAGGGAATGAGATCTTTGGCATGGTAAATTGGGACTTCTTGTTTCTGACCTTTTCACCATCTTTTTCTATAGATGTATCAAATTCTACATGAAGATATTGATTCTCAGGAGTAGAAAGAGTTAATTCAGATCCCAAGTCTCCAGATAAAGTAGGCAAAGTGGGTTCTTCCAGATGTTCCTCAACCTGAGAAGGAGCAATAGCTTCTTTCTTTGGTGACCAACGAAATGAAGGCAGTTTGAATTTCGATGATTTAAATTTGTTTTCTTTCTCCTCAGCATCCTTCTCTCCTGAAATTACTTCCTGTTCTGCTTTGTACTCAGGGCCATGGATTCCCGCTTCTAATTTTGGCATGGTAACATCCATTGGTGGGAGATTGGGATCCAATGTTGGTGAATCCAGAACAACTTCAAGTGAAGGCTTGTGCAATTTGAAACCTAATTTGGCATCGAAGATCTGACTTGGTTTTTCAACATCAGGATCAGTCATATCGGATGGTATCCTTCCCTTGGAAATTTCAGATTCCACTTTGGAACCAACGTCAGTTTCTGATTCTTTTTCCTTAGACTGAAATCCAAATTTTAGTTTTCGGAATTTAGGAATTTTAACTGTAATCTCTGTGTCACCCAAAGATAATTCAGCAGATGCGGAGCTAGCTTCTGGCTTAAGACCTTCATGCTCCACAGAACCATCTTCACATAAAATTTCAAAATCAGAAAAATTAACATCCTCAAGAGATGGCAATTTGGATTCAGATTCTGTTAGATTAATTTGGTATTTAGTAAGTGTAATATCCCCCTTTTGAAATGAAGACAGCTGGTGAATTTCAGATGAACTCAAATCAACTTTAGAGAAACCCAAGCTAGGAATTCTGAATTTACTATTTTTAGACACTCCCTTAGAGTCAGTAAAAGATTTTGATCCAACGCCACCTGACAAAACAGCAGGAGCTTTGTCTGTAACAGAACAACAAAGAGATTCTGACCCTGAAACATCAATACCTGATTTAGATTGAGCATGAGGTTTAAAACCCTTAGAAACAGACACCTTAGGAATGCTAAAGAAAGAACTTCTAGATTTACCAATCCCATCCTCTTTCCCAGAGGAGGCATCAATGAGAATTTCAGATGCAGGTGCTTGGATCTCGGCCCCGGGCAG
>WEIV01001413.1:394-52920 GCA_013390005.1 Calyptomena viridis
TTAAAATTAAAAAATAAAAAAAACAAACAAAAAACCAAAACCTGAACGCAACTAATCAAATAAGAAGGTAAATAAGTGACAATGTTTAGTTTGAAACTTGGAGCTTCAATCTGCCTGCAGTCCAGAGGAAGATAGACCTGCTGGCAGAATTGCATCTTTAAAATATACAGTTATTTTTGTGAAACACCTTTGAAACTTTCTGTCCTTGTAAATTGTGTAATCCTACAGTGATATTATGAGTTAAAAGTAATGTTTTGCAAGAAGAAGTTATACGTGATGCATGAAATCTTCAAATGACATTGAAGTGCTTATTAAATATACTACTGTCATCATCCATTTAAGTAATATGGCTTTATTTAAGTTTTTATAACATTTTTGTTCTACACCTCATTCTTAAGGATCTATTTAATAACACAGAATCCTATGTGAAACAGCACTCTTTTATTGCCTAAGTTATTTCTTTAAATTTTCTTTCAGGTAAGATATAATGGCAGATGTTGGTAATTTGAAAGCTCTTCTTACCTTTGCAACATTTACAGAATTTTAGTTTGGGTAAAAGCTCACCTCTTAACCCCATCAGGAGTTTTGTATAACTACACATGGAACAAAGTTTTCAGGTTTTTCCTTTATATTTTGACATGTATCTGATTATAATAACCGATAAAATAATTGTCAAATATTTTAAAATACTGCAACTATAATAGTTGCCATAGCAACTGGGTTGAAAATCAGAAATAACATAGAAATGTAATGTTTTCTGCAAGAGGAATTGCTAATACTAAACACAGAGCACTACATTATAAAAAGACAGAACCCTTTTGCTGTTTTGTGCCAGATATCAATTACCAGAATAATGGGCTATTTTGTAGTATCATCCATGTATCAAGCTTCATCTTTATATTTGTGTCATCTTCATCTATTTATAATTTAAATACATAAATAGAAAACTTATTTTGTATTTTGCAAAACCAGAAATATATAGTTGAATTCTAAATAAGATCTCTATTGATATACCAGTCAACGAGGAGGCATAATTTTCTCTGAAATTGATGTATCTCATTTGTCACAGTTGGAGGTAAGATTACTATACAAAGAAAAGAGGGTTTTGACCTATGAAAAGAATAACATTAATTTTATTTTCATATTAAAGGTAGAGATACTTCTCCTTGAGAATATGAAAACATTCAAATTATATATTTACATAATTTATTTCCATATTTGTTTTAAATGTAAAGGTTTGAGGGAGTCTGATATTTTCTAGGGAAAAAAAATGAGTACTTTTTTTGTAATCTGAGTAAAATAAAACACTGCTTGCAATTAATTGGTAAATGCCTTCTGGGATTTAATTTTCTGCTTTTAATAAGAGAATATTGTGTTTGAAGTACACAAGGCACATTAGGGAATCTTCAGTCCTCCTAGTGTAGTGAAACTGGATATCTGATGTTGCAAATTCATAAACAAATGTCTAACTTTATTCTTATCAATAATTTACTACATGTTGTGAGTCTTAACTTCATTAGATATGTATGCAACTTTTTCTGAACACCATAAAACTTTCGCTTTTAGATATGGAGTTATGTCAGTGTTAACCATTTGAAAATATTTACATTCTTCCATTATTAAACAATGTACTGGGGATTTTGTTGTGTCTTTCACCAAGACTGAGCTTCATGTCCTCTGTGACTGCCTCACCTTCCCAGGTGCCCTTGCACAACAGGTGTGGGACTCTGCAAGCGGAACTCAACAATAATGAGGTTCACCTGGGTAGGATAAATTGAAGTCATCCTACACCCTGTATGAAACTGTTTCTGCAAAGAAAAAATTATGGGTCATTGTTGTATGAGATGCCCTTCTGTAGGGAAAAAAAGACCCAATATGCATACCTGACTCGCTTTTTAGGGGTAGTTTGTTGTCTTCCTGGGGCCTGGTTAAATACATAAAGAAAAAGCTTCCCACCCTAGTACAGCCCTCAGATTATCATCCATTATTGATTTTTCAATATGATAGTTAATATAATCAACTTTTCAATATATTAGTCAACAATGAAGTTGCAACAAGTCAGAGGACAACCAAGAGAGACTTCAGAGTTTACAAAAAGTTAAGGGATTGGGAACACAAGTAGTGTCCTTCCAGTTGCAGGGAATGATGAGGGAAAAGGATGAGACAGAGAAGCAATGTCTGCCTCCAAGTCTGATGTCACTGCTAGAATATGTAGATGTGCTGTTTAGGGATGTGGTGTAGTGGTGGGCTTGGCAGTGCTGGGTTAATGGTTAATGGGCTTGATGATCTTAAAGGTCTTTTCCAACCTAAATGATTTTATGATTCTATGATTTTTAACAGATGGTAAATTCAGAAAACATTTTCTAAACACACAAGCCTTACTGATCTGACATCTGATATTTGATACAAGAGCACAATCTTCTCATAATTAGAAGTACACAGCATGAGGAATTCAAACTACATTTTTCACAAGGCAGTGAGGCAACTCTGGTGGCCACAGAAGAAAGTTGAATTGGCTTTTTATTCTGGTTTGTATCTTTGTTCCTTGAGTAAAATTTTTTTGTTTTGAGTTAAATGCACACTCATGGTGAAATATTTCTGTGAAAAACTACAGTTGTGGGAAATCTACTTTTGCCTTTAAAAACATTTTTATGTGGAAGCCTTCAGATAATCCTACTGTTTTACCGTTGGATTTTTTATGATCTTTCAGTATTTTAATCTGTAATGTGAATTGATGTCTTCACAGCTGTGGATTTTTCTTTCCAACATAAAGAATGTTTTATGTAAGAAATGGAGAGTTTTATGTTATGGAGGGAGTCTAGAAAAGCTACCAAAAAAACTAAGCAGGTCTTTTGTACTGCAGAGTACTTGCCTATATACACTTACATATGTAAATTTAAGATGTGAATAAAAGTAAATTAAAAGTGCCTTGTATTTAAGTTAATTTTACATGTTGTTTATTCTGAAAATTGTTTTGTGTATTTCAGCAGAAACAGGGAAAACACTATCATCCAGTCCAAACTGAGATTTGTTTAGAATTTTATTTTAACATCTACAAGATACAAAGAAAAATCTTTGTTCATGGAGCACATGTTTTTGTGTCAATTGAATGCGTGGTGTTTACAGATATATATCCAACAGATATTTTTAGCAAATATGATGGTTATTCAGAAAAAATATCTAGAAGCCTTTTTAATTGTAGCACATGGTGATGGCAAATCACAAAAAATGGTGATTAAAATGAAGCTTTTAATGACCATGAGATGTACTTTACAGGAAGGATTAGTGTAGTTAAATGTATTCAGCTGCCTTAATTTGATGATTAGTCTTGGTCCCTTTTCTTTTGGGAATATCCAGGGTACCAGTTATAACTGCTGGTTTGCTGTATTGTTACTATCTTTTTTCTTAAGTAAATACTTATCATTTTTGGAGAGTGCAGTTTATATTTTATAATCTCACAATACACTCTGAGTACACATTTCACAAGTTCCTTCAACGTGAAAATGTACCAGTCTTCCCCTCCTCTCAAAAAACAACTGGCAGCTGTTTTTCACTTGGCCTCATGAAAGATAAACAAAATATTTTATTTCATGTTTTTTTTGTATTTAAAACCACAAATATTTCTCTTACAAGTCTTGTATATTTTCAATTGCATTTATTTTTAAAATTATTTTCATATTCAGTAATACTGGGGTTTCTTATTCCCAGTATCCTTTGCTGCTTCACTACACGGGTTTTGTTCCACAGTACATTTGCAATGTAATTCTTGAATTTTTTCACACAAGCACCTATGTTCAGCTCTTCAGGGCTGTTATAGATGAGTGTGGGAGAGAAAGGGAGAGAGGTTTATTTGCTATTACAAACCATCAATTTCTTGAGTACATTGGTGCCTTAATCTTCAGGTGCAGCTATGTCAGTCTGTGTATTAGTCTAGTCATTATCCAAACAATATCTTGATGGTTTGGGGGGTATCACCATCACAACTCATCACACACATGCAGAAAGGCATGCACGTACACACACAGAGATTCCAGATTCCTACATGGTCTGGATGATCTTAAAGGTCTTTTCCAAACTAACCAATTCTATGATTCTATGTAATTGAAAATTTCAGCAACTCCAGTGCTATGCAAGAGCTATTTAACAGGAACAAAAGGACTCTCCCTTTTTAATAACTATTTAATTCTAGTTTCCATGGAAATATTTAGAAAGGAAAAACTCTCTAAATAACTGCCACTGGCTACTTAAAGGTAATGGAAAATCTCATGTGTGAAATTATAAAATGGACAGAAGCAGTTACAAAACTGACAAAATTACTAGAGTGAGTTATTTGAAAAAATATGCAAATGTTATTTTAGGGAGCAAAGAAGTAAGAAAAAAGTGAAAAATTTCCCTACAAACATTCTTCAGCACAACATATGCCAGACAAAAAACAAAGCTGTCATCTGTATTACATAACTTTTACCAATCAAATGTCACTATTTTAAAAAACCTGAGGATGTAATTTGAAAGCATCCATTTGTTGACTTTTTAAAGTAAATGTGCATCTATTTTGGGGTTTTGTTTTTTTTTTTTTTTAAGAGATGCTTTATATCTAATGTTTCCCTTAAGAAGGGAATCTGAAAAGTACACAAGACTTAGCATTGAAAATTATACTGCATTCTCTCATGCTGTGCTGCATTTTCAAGGAGATCCCATCCCACTACTCACTACTCATTTATGGTCTAAAAAGTTAAGAGCCGTCATACTGCTAGACTGCCAATCTGAATTTCAGTGGTAATATAAAGGGTTAAAAATTTATGTCAAGACTGTTAAAAATCAGAATAGTACAAACAAGTAAAAGAACTGCATAGCAGCAAAGAAAGTGTGCCGCTGCAGGCCAGATCCAGCTATTTGAGATGAAAATTCACTGGTAAGAGAGATTTTTTCTGCTGCATGCAGAGTGAGCAGGACTTCAGGGGTATTGAGCCCTCATAGTACCATTTCTGAAGAAGCTGCTGGAGTATCTATGTGGTAACTTAGATTAGATCACGTTTTGTATGGGTTTTGACTACTGTTAGCATTAAATTAATGAAAAACTAATTTGACTTTTATTCACCCTGGAACATTTTTAATATATATGTCAGAGATTTTACTCTTCATTAATTATTTGGAAAAGCATAACCATTTGGTGTACTGGTATTAATCAGAAGCTGTCAAAAAGACCCTTTGATGGCTCTATCAGAGGATTCCCCATGATGATAGTTTTCCAGAGGAACCTATATTTATAATTTAAAATTAATTTTAAATTACTACAATGCTAGCTGGATTTTTTTTTTGTTGTTTCACTTAAATATTTTGTTGTTTAAGTAAAGTTACTGTGGAATATTTTAAACTATAAATATTTTCTTCTTTGTTTAGTAGGATTGGTTTAACTTCTGACAGCTGTTCACAGAATTTTGAGTTTATTAAGTATAAAAAGCCCGATCACTGCATAGGATTAATATAAATGGTAGCTCCAGAGGTTTGGAGAAATGGGAACACCAAAAGCAAACTTTTGAAAAACTCTGACATTGACATCTTGGTGAAACATTGTTCAGAGCACAATAACTTAGACTAGGATTATTGTAGTAGATAGTAGGTCTTTAGTCAAAGTTTTAAGTGGAGTTGGATCCTGTGAATCTTCAAGTGAGCTGCAAAGGTACAGATGTCAGTGTGCACTCACGCCTAGACACAGAGCCCAGAGCCAACAAGAAAACAGGATGCAATTCCTTCACCCACACGCAAATAGATACCAACAACACTCCTATGTGAGCATGAGAGGCTTAATCCCAACCCTGTGCTCACCTGACTGGGATGGAGGTTCACTACTGACGCACCCATGGAACCCCTCCATTTGCAGGCACTCCCACCTTTGCACATTTTTTGATATAACAAAGGGCTCTAAAACTGCCAAATACCCATCATCAGATCCTAGGCTCAGTCTTTGCATCAGTCCTAGGATGAGAGCTCAGTCTGTGCTCATGTGGGTCTCTGTGGTGGTGTGTGTTATGTGTTTGGGCATTATCATGGTTTGTTCTGTTGTCCCCCTACCCTGTGTTTGGTTCATTCTGTGATATGCATACTCCCTTTCTATGTACCCTTCCCTGAACCCCTACACCATATATGTACCCCTTATTCCAGAACCTTCCCTATCAATCCAAGTTACTCAATCCCTGATAGGTTTGAGTAGAAGGCCTCAAGCTTCTACTCCTGTCTGTCACCCCTTAATCCCACCTCTCCCTCGATATTGTTGGTTTTTACCCTCTCTCCACCCCTCAATTCCACCCCCTATAAAGCCCCTCATTCTGAGCTGTTCTGAGCTCACTCCCTGTTGGTTGCTTTGGGGTTTGAACCCCCAATAAACTGTTCCTGTTTCGCCCCAACGAGAGTGAGTCACTTTCTACTCTTTTACCCTCCAACAGCTGCGACATCCATACCATCCAGGACCAAGGACTCCTAGGTAGGGTCAGGCCAACTAGCCCACACACACCAGTCCCTGCTGGGGATGTGTGGGTGGGGAGTACCGCCTGCCTTAGGGGGCCTTAGTCACCTGGTGGCTGGTGTCCCTTGGGAAGGACCCTTGTGCCATCGGGTGACCCACACCTGCCCAGTGCCCTTGGCGTGGTAGCACGAGCTAGCCAGGGCTGAAGAAAGGTGTCGGGATTGCTGCCACACAGACAGGGACCACAGCTGGTCTCCTCACTCTGGTGAGTTCAGCTTCAGTTTTGAATCATGTACAACCCAAACACAAAGAGGGCAAAGTACTATGACATGTCAAGAGCTAGAGAAATTTAACAAGAAGGCAGAACAACAGTGTTGATGAGGCCACAGTGTTGGCAAAATCTTTAATTGGATCAAATAGTTTTTAGTCTTGCTGATGCTGACATCTCAAGAGTGAGAAATAGTTAACAATTTTCTCAGAGAGTTACAGGAAATGAAAACAGGCTTGTGAAAAAGATCCTGCCTAATTGCTGCAAAATGTGGAATATGTAAAAACTTTCTTAAGAAAGTTAAGAAGTAAAGAAGGATGTTCTTCAATGTTTGATCTTTGTAGCTTTCAAGCCTAATCAAGAAGAAGGGAGGTTTAATCCATGAAAGAAATAGTAGTTAACAAGCAAGCTCTAACTGATGTGCATGTGTTAGAAAAACAAACTGAAGTTTAAGGCTTGGCATGCTTCAATGATCTCACATCCAGAGGGGAGGTTAACATTGCTTGGGAAGAAATACAGAATTTATGGGCCACAAAGGCATTTGTCAGAGCTCTCAAGATAAGGAAGTAACTAATAAAACCAACTCAGCAATTGTGCTGAAATCAACTCCAAGTGAGTGAAAGGTAATTCTGGCAGGGGGATCTGCAACCACTGACTCAGAGACCACCAAACCAAAAGAAAAGAAAAACTGAGCATGCAGACTAATTAGCATAAGGAAGAGAATAATTAACCAAAAGAAGATAGAATACTAATTAATAAACCAACTAAGTAACTTGCAGCCAATGAATACTAATTCCTTTGTTTTCCAAAATGTATAAATAATTAAAACTTTTGATAATATGTTTGCATGTGCTAGGAGGAAAAATCCCACATACCCCCACTGCTGAAAGTAATGCATGCTTTCTAATACTGAAATTACAGTGTTAGAGAGTTTTATTTTCACAATGATTTTGGTAACAACAGCTGTAGCCAAACAAGTGTACTGACCACAGCTTGTTGAGTGGTACCAGGCCCTTTTATCCTCCAATTTTCACTCCACTTTCTGAGACTTGAGGGACCACTTGCAATTTGATCCTTCCCTTTCATTTCTTCTTTGGAGACAAAATAAGATTAAAAAGCTCGTGGGTCTAGATAAGAATGGGGAGATAGCTTTTTAAGTACCAACACATGCTAAACAGACTCTATTTGAGGAAAATGAATTTAATTATTTGCAAACTAAAACAAAAGTAGGATGCAAGAAATAGAGATAAAACTAAAAACAGCTTTCCCCTCCTTTTTTCCATGGTCAACTTTACTCCTTTATTCCCAACTGTTTTACCTTCTCCCAGTGAGATGCACAGGGCGATGGGGAATGAGTCTGTGGTCAGTTAGTAACAGTCTGTCTTTGTCACTCCTTCCCCATGTTCATTCTCATCTATAGTGTGGGCTCCCTCATATGGAAGACAGTCCTCCATGAACTTTTCCAATGTGAGTTCTACCCATAGGCTGCAGTTCTTCACAAAATACTCCAATGTGCATCCATCCCGTGGACTCCATTCCATGCACTCCTTCACATACAGACTCCTCCAGCATATTTCTCCTGTGGGGTAACAAGTCTTGCCAACAAACCTGCTTCAGCCTGGGCTCCTCTCCACTGCCACTGCTCCTGCATGGGCTTTCTGTGGACTGCTTCAGGGCACATCCACTTGCTTCAGTGTGGGTTCCTCCAGGTGTCGTTGAAAATCGTTGGGAAGAAATGAAGCCCTCCAACACTACCGTTCAAGTGTTAGTGAGCCAGGCATTACTTTATTCTGTCCAGATACATGTAGCAAATCATTCCAGCCACATATGTACCTTTCAAGACTTTTCACTTTCATTTATACATTTTAGCAAACAAAGAAATTAATGTTCATTGGTTCTAAGTTACACAGTTCTCATCATATAATTAGTTTTCTATTCTTTATTGGCTAATTTGGTCCACATTCTTCGGTTCTCTTATCATTCATCCTTAGAGAGTCTCCAACTTTCAGGCTGTAATGTCTTTGTTAATCTCTGTATCTTCCGGTTACTCTGACATGTCTTTGAAGTACCATAAATTTAAGATCCCAGATGTCTTTCAACTCCCTCAAGCTTTGTTTATTGAAGCTTATCAGACCTAGTCCAGAGAAACTCAAAGCTTCAGTGATTTAAAGATCAAATCAACAGAAGTCTGTAAGAAAAAAAAAAGGGAACATAGCTCACTGCTACCATTAATTACAGTTTTAGGAAAGTTATGCCATTTCCAACACAGGGACTGCAGATGGATTTCTGCTCCACCATGAACCATGGGCAGCAGAGGACAGCCTGCCTTACCACAGACCACAAGGGAATCTCTGCTTTGGTGCCTGGAGCACCTCATGCCCCTCCATCTTCACTGGCCTTAATGTCTACAGAGCTGTTCCTCATATGTGTTTTCTCAATCCTCTCTCACTGCTGTTGCACAGCGTTTTTTACTCTCTCTTAGATACATTATCATAGAGGCAACATCAGCCTTGGCAGAGAGGTTCCGTTGTGCCCTGCAGTGCACCTCTTGAAGCCATCTGGAAATTGCTGGAACCAGCTGGAACCAGCTGTGTCTGGCATGAGACAGCCTTGGCTTCCCCTCACAAAGGTTGCCCTAAAGCCCCCCTGCCAGTGTCAGGGCACTGACACCATTTACAGTAACTTATGAAAAAATAATAGTAAAAAGTGTTTTAGAATTGGCCTTCTTGGCTAATCTGAATCTTTTTTTTTCCACAGTGCTTATGGTATATTGCAATATAAGTGAGATTTCATTACAAAATCACATAATTGCATATCTTACGCAAATGCTGAGAAAATTGAGGGTTTTTTGCCTTAGTTTACTTTAGCAGAATTTTCAGTAGTAAATAACAAAAGCTTGAGTTGTTCAACTGAACGTAACGTAACTGCATTCAATAGTAAACCTCCTTGAAGCCTTATCATACATTTAAACCACATAAAATATTTATGGAAAGAAAACCTCCTCCATGAGTAAGGTAATATTATGTTTATCTAAGGTTTGCTTACAATATTATCACATACTTAAAATATAAAAGAATGTTGAAGTTAAAAATTATTTTGTAATTATACCATAAACCAAAATCACTGAAAGACAGATACCCTAGTTGTATAAGTGTATACATGCATAATTCTATTCACATCAGTAGATAAACTGGATATCCTAAAGTTTCAGTTGGACAGAAAAGACATTTGTTACAGGAATCCACTTGATGGGCTAAAAAGGATGTTATTGAAGAATGTGTGATGTGCTTTTGGAGTACAATTGAATACAAGTTCTTCAAACTAAAGGAAACTGAAAACACTTTAATAGAGCAAACATTTTTTCCTGTAAATATATTGAAACAAAAGAAGCAAACATTTTGTCCATTATGGTCTCTTTCTGACTTGTCTTTTCTTGACAATTTTGTTTTGAAAGCTTCAAACTAATCTGTACTGGAAAGTCATTGATACTCATCAATCGTATCTTTGATATGGTCAGTGACAAGGTCTGTTCCTTTTCAAGTTCTTCAGAAGAAGGATTTCTCTAATGCAAAAGCTCCTGAAGACAATCCTGAGTCTATAGGTTCCAGCCTCTAAGAGCTAGTGACAAAACTCCCTCATTTTGGATCAGCTAACTTAACCCAGGAAGCTCCAAAAAGAAAGTACTGAGAGCCATTTGAAGTTACATTGAAACTTAATGACTGCCCCTGACAAGGAAACAATAGGGCTACCTGAAGTCTCATCACAATCTTAGCATCAGTCACCTGTACTTTCATGTTTGATTGCTGACAAGACTTTTGTTTCTGTGGGCAGAGACTCCACTTAATTTTGTGTCTGCCAGGGGCAGTTAAGTTTTTGTTTATGAGCAAAACTTGATTTTTCTCTTTCTTTCACACAAACACATTTTTAGTAACGTTTTCCACTTTCTGCTATTTTTTAAGTCATCTTTTGAAAATAGTTAAAATTAATTTACTTGTTCTAAATTTGGAAAGTGCCTTAGTAAACAGGAACATGGAGAAAGAGTAATAAGTGTTTCAAATGGATCAATTCCAGTGGTGTTTATAATAGGGATAAACAAAATATTTACCCATTGTGTATGTATATTTACCAAAAATCTTATGCAGACAAGCAGTAGTAGAAAATATGGGATATGGTTTGGGATTTGGTTGCTTTGTTTCTTTAAAAAAAAAAAAAAGTTAAATAAGCAGTTAAAATTAATAAGCAGTTCAACAGGGTTTTTCGGTGTTTGTGGGTTTTTTTCTTGTTTTGTGGGGGTTTTTTGTTGTTGTTGTTTTTTTGGTTTTTTTTTTTTTGTGGTAGACAAAAAGAATTGTTAGAGAATCTAGAGAGAATTAGCAATGACAACTTAACACAAATATTTGCAGTAATTTTTTCTATTTTGAACACAAAACCAAACCACCACAGTAATTGTCAAGTTCTGGTGATTTTGTGGTTGTCTCCATTCCAAATGAGAAATGAGATTTACCCAGATACAAGTAGGAGGAACCTGCATTACTATTACACGGTTGAAATAAGGTTACAGTCCAGCAGCCAGTGATTTTGTATTAAATAAAACCAGGGGTTTTATAGTAGACTACAACTTTTGTCTTTGAAGGAGGACATTGGATATAGCAGCATGTACTGCTAACGTTATAACTGAAAAGAGCTAACTTCTATTTCATACCAATAGCATTGCTATAATTTAATATTAAAAATAAACCGCTAAAAAAGTTAGATTGTATTTGTGCATGTGCATGAATGTATATGCTCCGAAGCACCATTAGCATGTAAAATGAGCTATCAATGACATTACAGTAAGGATATGTGTAAAAGAGAAAAGTCACAAAGTAGTAGCATGGAACTTTGACATTATAAAATAGCAGAAGCATTGTCATGTGAAAGGGGAGATTTTCTTAAACCCTTTGTGTTTGATTAATTAGTCAGTGCCCCAGGCTAGCTGAGATCCTTGTGCCTGACCAGTCTGTCAGCATCCACTTATGGAAACTCTTCACTGAACAGTTGACTGGATCGGAGGGAAGTTCAACTAGGTTTTCAGGGTCACATGCAAACAGCAAGACCCTTTCTGGGTGTCCACATCTTTATTGATCTGTTGGCACCCCAGGAAAGATTTAAGTACAAATGCCAAACAGCTGCCAGCAATTGTTAGCATCCTTGAAGAACTTACACTAACAGTTTATGGAATAAGACTCAATATAATAGAAAATCGTGACAGATTAAGGTTTGAAAATTGCTGGTGATAATATATGTCTGCAAAAACATATTCAAAGCAATATACGGACAAGCTCTAGTCCCCAACAAAAGCTAGCTTGAGATAACTAATCACTGCACATTAAGCGTCCCTATGGGGGAGAAGATAGGTTCAGCCTGTTGACTGATCCCAGAAATTACAATGAAGTCTTTCCTATCTTTTCCCCATTTTTAACTTACTTTTATACTACTTTTTACATTTATGTGGAGTTTGAGTGGCTCTAGTCATACACCATGTTCAATGGATGGTCATACCTTGTAGGTTGTAATGTCAGTATCTGAGGTAGTCTTTGGGGATAGAATCGGGCATCTGTGATCTTGTCAGGGTTGCTGGTTTAACAGCAAGCAATCTTCCTTTTCCTCTCTTGGTTTCCAGGTGCTATGTGGCTTATCAGCTACAAACCATCACCTAATTCTCCTCTTGCATGAATTTCCACAGAGGCTGGCTGTGGAGTCTCCAGTCCACTCCACCCCGCATTTGGACACTCTTAGCATGTGTCGTGTGTGGGAAATCAGGCATGCTGACTGCATTCCACCCAGGGAGTAGCAACTGCATTTTCTCCCTATAATTTTCCATGTTATTATAACGGGGTTGGTAACTTTCCACCTTGCTTTATCCTGCATTTCATGCCACCTTAGCATGTATGCTGACTACAATTTTTTATAACTTTACACTTTTCTTTAATTTTATACTGGATCTTCTCCCAACAGGCATACAGAAACAGAATGATAACAGCATCCCCAGGGGTGTTCAGACAAATGACCAGTTACTGATACAGAATTGTGTGACAGCCAAATGAAGCTGCTCACATCTGATAGCATAGGAGACCTTGCTTTAATGTGCAAGAATATGTACCAGAAGCAACTACTCGTGCTGGCATCATGATTTAAAATCAGGTAGACTGAACTAATCAGAACAGAACTGATATCAGGACTGTCCTATATTGCACTATTATATACATACATATAGTTTTATTATCACAAAATGGAAGTGGTTTATTATTTTGCTAATTGTATCTGACTAGTCTGGTTACCAGCCTTCAAGGACTGTTAAATCTGAGTACAGTACTAACTTCCTGAAACCTGAACTCCTACACTGCTTGGTGAAAGTGAGATGAAGAACACCAGAAAAAAAAATCTGTATAATATGGCAGTAGTTGCTTTTCTGTAGTTCTGCTTCCAGTCAACTCTTGAGATCTAGCTCTGCATCTAGCAGTGCTCCTCTTATCCACTTAGACCCCAGCACCAGAAACTACTGGTGCTTTCTGGTGTCTTCCAGGTGACTGGGCACTGCCCTGCTCACCTCTGTGGCAGGAGTAGGTCCAGCTGCAATTTTCCTCACTGAGGAGGATAAAGGCAGAGACTTTTTGTAGAAGACTGATAAGTGGGTTTGTTTTTCCTAAAAGAGCCACAGGAATTGTCTTTGAAAATGGGTTTGCAAAAAAACAGGTTGAGCAATAGGGAAAATTCTGTCAATATACAAGCAGTAGTTCACATCCTCTCCTTGCCCTGCCTTCGGGTCTACACTGAATTCATCCCTGGAAAATCTCCAAACCCACTCACTTTTGCACAGGCTCTGTGTCATGTCCATGGCTCCAGCAACAACTTATTCTCCTACTATCTCTAAATTTATATCTGCCTTGAGAAACACAGTGAAATGTCTCTAATTAGACCTACAGTACTACCCCACAATTATATAACCTATTGCAATTAGCCTAATGCAAATAGTTAAATCTGAGTGGGAAAGTCCCCCACAAATATTACCTAGAGATACAGTTCTGTGCTTAGATGACATCCTGGTTTAATCCCAAACAACAACTATTGCAGCTATTCCCTTCCTCTTCTCACCCCCGGTGGTGGCAAGAATTGGAAAGAAAAGAAACAAATTTTTGTGACGATAATGATGGTGAAGATAAGGAGAGGGGTAGAGAGTAACAGAACCAAGTAAAACAAATTATGTCCAATAAAACTGAACACCACCTGCTGACTGATACCCAGCGTGACTCTGAGCAGACCTCTTCAGGGTAACTCCCCCGGTTTATATACTGGATGTGATGTTCTATGGTATGGAATATCCATTTGGTCAGTTTGGGACACCTGTCCTGGCCGTGTTCCCAGCTTTTCCTGCAGCTCCTCACTAGCAGAGCAAGGGTAACTGAAAAATCCTTGATTTTATGTAAACACTACTTAGCAATAACCAAAACATCAGTGTGTTATCGACTTTATTCTCACCCTGAATTCAAAAACCACAGCACTGTACTAGTTACTAAGAAGAAAATGAACTCTTTCCTAGCTGAAACCAGGACAGGTGGTAAGAGCCTTGCAGGGATGAGATTTTCGCCATCTGTCTATTGCCAAATAAACCAGTCATATTTTCACGTGTGTATCCTAAGAGGCAACACCAGAAGTTATTGCTTTCATTTTAGGATGAAGTTTCATGTGTATAATAATGTTGTGATATTACTACTACTATTACCTGTATCTGCACTTGCTTTCTCCTTCCTACATATTTTTAAATAAGCCATTTAGAGTTTAAGGAAGAGAAAAAATTATTTCTGACGTTGACAAAAAGGATATGGAGCTTGTATTTCTGCAGTTTTGTATGTCTGACCCCTTGAGAATGTTTGGATTTCTAAAGAGAAGAATTAGCATTTCCCTGCTGTGAGTCTTACATGAAGGGGCTCAGCTCTACAAATCTATCTGAAATTCAGCTGCCTGATACAGAATTCTGCATTCTAATCTCCAATTAGAATGCTAAAATATTAACCTCTGTTAAAACAGAGGAAATTTAAATCCTATTGTAGATTGGTTTTGGACTGGGTAAGGATTGGACTTTTGATGAAATTTCACTGTCTTTCTCCACAAATACAATATATTGAATATGTAACGGTTGAATTGTCATCGTATTTAAAATGTAAACTTGGTTATGTGCTTCCATTTGTTTTATAAGAAACAGAGGAAATAGAGGAATATTTTAGAAGTTGTAGGTGCTTCTCAAATATTTCAATGCAATTTCAGAACAAATGTACATTTTTCTCTGTGTCTTTGCATGCAATAAATATTCATTTAGTTAATTCTTCATTCTATTTCATTCTCGGAAAAAAACCTTGATATACCTTCTAATAGGAATAATCTATAATCATCTATAACAAAAATAATTCCATTCTATGTGACTGTAGGATTACAACCAAGTTCATGAGAACTGTAGATTGTGTTTTTCTCATACATTCTCATGCTGATACTCAAAATCATTAATTTTTTAAATAGTGAATGCTAGTAAAGACATCAAGGTATGTTTTCAAAAGCAGTGATTTTAGTGAAAGCTTTGTTGAGTACCATGGACCAAAAGCAAGCTACTGCTTTTCACATGAGTCTCAGTAATTTTGAGACTATATTACTGGGCACTGTGACCTTTAGTTAACAGGAACAGTGACTTTGTTGATAAAGTCCTTAATGATTGTTATTTAGACAATAGTGGAAGCAGTTTGCGTGAAAGTATTTATAGAGGACAAAGCTATTAAAAGAGCTGTTAAAACGTGAACAAAATTGCTGCTTTCCTCTTTTAATGATAAAAATAATATTTTTTTGCAGGGATTCAAACACTTGTAACTTCATCAGTTGTCTTGCTGAAATGCCCAATTTGAAGGTAATTCCTTTTCTCTTCTCTTTGTTTTCTTTTCTCTAATGAGCATCAATATGGGAAAAAAGAGTTTTAAGTTCTTCTGAAAACATTACTGGGTTTGTTCACTTTGCCCATTGTTTATGTCAGGATAGACAGGTCACATCTACATTGTTATAAATTTGACTCACAATTACAGCTGAATAATACTCCAAAGAGGGACAGAAAAAGGTTAGATGCTGCAGTTTTGTATGCTACAGCAACATTGTGTAGAACCAGCTGTATTGAATAAATGTAGAGGCTTTTTATAAGGCTATTGTTCTCCCATATGCTTGCTCCTATATGCACATCCTGAACAATATACAACTTGGGCATGTGTAACAACTTGTTTATGTGTGTACAAGGCCTGCCTGCTTTCAACACAAAAGGGGGAATTTAATCAGAAAACTTTGCAGCTGGAATTCTTCATTCCATTCTGCTCATGTCGCAGCAAGTCTCTGGTTCTAAACTGAGAATATTAACAATATTAATAGGAAATTAATAGGAAATATTAACAATATTAAAATTTTATCTTGTTTCTCTACAAAACAGGCAATGGGACAGATCCTGGTGGGTTCTGAGTGTTTCTCATAATGGCAGAACAACCTATGTTCTTACAGTTTAAGTAGTAGAGCTTTTCACTGAGTTACAATGCCAGTAGTAGTGATATTAGCATACATTTTTCAGCGAGAAGAGACATCTTCATCTTAAATCTTTGCTAAAAGAAAACTAGAGGCAAAGAATGTATCAATAAACTGTTGCAGCCACAGTCTGAAGAGAATATTGTCTATGGTGCACTAAATTACTATACTTCTAAATATACATTCCTTTATCCTTCTGTTTTCTCAATCAAGACGTGCTTAAATTCCCAGCAGGTAATCTGAAGCAAATGTCGCAATATATAAAAAGAAGTGAAAATACTCTAAATGAAATGAAAGTCATGATGACTGTTTAACTGGATTTCTGAATTTGTGGCACAATAAGAACTTTTATGTTAACATTTACCACAAAATACACTGAAGGGCTTTCAATAAACCAGGCCTATTGAAAATGGATGATTATGACTTTAAAATAAATTGTAATTATTTTAATTAATTTGTTGCCAATAATTTTATTCTGTAACAGTCAAATCAGAATAAAAAATGGTAGCAGATATTTACAGCTCATTTGATATCATATTGTTTGATTGATGTTAATATAAAATATTGTGTGACTGGCTGTGTCAGAATATGAAAAGGAAACTGTTACAAAATTCCAAAGTCTTAAAATTCCTTCCATGTCTGCAAATTAGCCGCAACTGAAATTCAGGGTACTTCTTATAAATCTGAATCAGATTTGAATTGCTAATTATATACCAATTGTACTCCATTCTAGTTTAATTATTAAGCAAACAAAAATGATTACTTAAGAAACACATATTCCAGAAATTAGCTGGTCAAATAAATCCCCTAATATACTTGTATTCATATTGAGTTACACAATAAACTAGTATAGTATTTAATTTGGCATAGACTTTAACTTCTTTCTCCTTCATCTAAATCAATATTAAGACAGTTGCAGTCAGATGAGAGTGTTAGTGTTGTGCATTTGATGTGATCTGCCCTATTCTTAACAAAGGATATCAGAGATTATACATTTGTTTATCCTTGAAAAGAAAGAACTTTCCTTTCAGCTTCATTTTTGTAGTCATTTATCTAAAAGCTTAATTTCCTGGATTCCTTATCTAAGCTGAGAAGTAGCTAAGCAGCTGATTATTAAACTACAAGGCATAAAAGATTTTAAAGAAAGACTGCATTTTAGGTAACTTAAACCTTTTGGAATAATGATATTTCATATCACAATATAGCCATTTTAAAGAATGACAATGAAGAATTGAGGGAAGTGGGTTCAAAATAAAACAAAAAATATCTGTTATTTCCAATAACTATTCCCTTAAGGTATAGCCCTGTTCTACAGGCTACATTTCTCCTGAGCATGAGTATAATTCATGCTCTCACTGGCTGTGACCTTTTTCCCCTTGGTTGGACAGGGAGAGCTTGATCTCCAGGTCATTGGACAACCAATATAAACAATATAGTCAGATATATATCTGTAACTGCGCAAGAAGAAGCGGGCAGACATGTTCTGACTTTCTTAGGAGGCAGACATGTTCTGACTTCTTAGAGAGCAGACATGTTGAGAGCAGACCCTCTGCTTGGTCAGACACCTGGCCAGAGAGAGCCTTGTGTCCAGAGCTTTCCAGGCAGTTTGCCTGGGAAGCTGTGGATGCAGAGTCTGCTGGTAGGTATTAGAGCTCTTGCTGCTGCTTAGATGCCTAAGTTCTCTCTGCATAGATATTAGCAATCTTATAGATAAATAAAGCCTCTGAACATTTCTTGGAGTCTACCCCCTCATCATTATGCCTCCTGAGCCGAGTAACACCAAGAAAACCCATCATTAAGGTTTCTGCTCAGACTTGATGAAAGTAATCTAAGAAAGAAAGGAAGATGTCCATGTTTTTACCTACTCATTAATCCTACTCATTATTACCAGAAAGAGGTAATAGTAAAGAGAAATAGAAAAGAGGACCGGTTTTGTACTCTTTACTCTGTTCCCACTTTTCAAGTGTGTATGAAGTTTTCCTGACCAGGGAATCAGCATTTGGCTGGTGTTCTTTAATAACTGCACAGGAGCATAGTTTATCACAAAAAAGTCTGTAATGACTAAAGTCATTACATTAACACTTTGCTAATAATTTTAGATATGTCCCTTCTATATAATAATTCAAACAAAATGTGCCAAATAGTGATATTTTAGAGTCTGCATTTTCAACTTTATCTGCAAGACTCTGGTTTAGGCAACCAGTAGCTTCCAGGAAACACAATGAATATTAATTAAGTTTTCAGCTTGTGCTGAAACTTTCAATGTGTTCTGCATTTTGGGGAGGTATCAAACTAGTGCATTTATCCTCAATTACCAGAAATGTCAGTTGGTGGATAAAATGAGTATAATCTGATGCTAATCAAAATTTAATAATCCTTTTTATTAGAAAGGCTTGTCAGTAGGGAACTGAAATTCACCAATAAGGTTGCTCAGCAAGAAAGTACTTTTGATTAGAGAGAGTGATTTACTTATTATGCAAAATAAACTTGAGGGTCAACAGATTAACATACCATTCAAATACTTTGCTATGCACTTTGAATTCTACAGAAGCCCTAAAATCTCCCTGGAAATTTAAAGGTACAGAAATCATATGAAAAACACATACAAAGCAAAACACTTCATATTTTAAGAATATTTTTGTGTATTTAGGGGTTTTGTTTATTTTATCAAGAATTAGTGTAATCTTTGGTAGTTCTTAAGTGTAGAACTTGACTTTGCTTGAGGGGTATAATGTGATCATATTTTTGTTGATCACACTGAGGTCCTATCAGCTTAACTGAGAAATGCTGTAAATGAAAACGGGCCATTCCAGTTATGGTTTAAAATGGAATTGGAATATGGAATATTTAACTTTGAAAGCTACATTTTGAAAATTTTGTTATATTTTTATGACAAAATTTTATCAGATTTTGATTTTGGCTTAGAGATATATACATAACAGAATAGCAACACTGGGAATAATTAAGTTAGATCCAACAAACATTTCTCAACCACTAACAATAAATAGCAATATCTTCAGAATTTCAAGAATTTTCGGTAAACTGTCTTCATTTCTAGCATATAAACCGTAAATTTCAAGATGAAAACGCATTGCTTTTATGAAATCCAATGCTGTCATTCAATATATTGTCAGAGTAACCTGAATGAGAGAGACTTAAGAAGATATTTTCTTGTACATTACTTCATACTTATTTCCTTTGGGATTGAACCTACATCTGCAATAGACAAACACATCCTTCCAGTGGTGGTAACAGGTAAAGAATTAGAATGTCATTTATCAAGACCAACAACTGATTTAAGTTTAACAGAAATACATGATAAAACTTGGTATTAATGTTTCCTTACGGGAAAAGTATACAATTCTGTGTATTCCTTAGTTTTGTCGGTCATCAGTACATGACCATGTTTTGGTTGTTTATAATTTTGTCAACATGAAGTAATTTGTTAATGATTCCTCTGGAAAACAATTGAGAAGTTATTTGATTATTCATACAAATCTAAGGCCTGGGAACTTTTCAAATATAGAACATTAATTTACTTTGTGCATTTTACCTGTGATTGTCTGTCATATCAACCTGAAATATAAAATGATAGTGTAATAGTACTTGTATTTAGATACAGAGCTTTCTTAAATACCTCTTTTCTTTAAGGAATCATGTTTTTTTTTTCCATTGGTCTGCTTAGCTATTAGTGCTGTTATGATAGGATCTCAGGATGACACAGTTGGGAAAGGGGGTCAGGAGGTCTCCTGTTCAGCTACCCCCCTTAGGCAGGGCCAGCTGTGTGCTCAGACCAGGCTAGTTAGAGCTATGCTCTGTCAGGGCTTGGAAATCTCCAAGGGTGGAGTCAGCACAGCCTTCCTGAGAACCTGTGGCCCTGTCCAGTCCTCTCTTCCTAGGTAAAAGGATCTGCTTGTCTCCTGAATCTCCCTTTCAGTTTTGCTATGCACTACTGTGAAGAACCTGGCTCCAACTCTCCTGTCACTTGCCTGTAGGTGTTGGGACTGCTTTGATTCACACCCACTTCTCTGCACCCCACTCAGGACATCTTCTTTCCAGATTGAATATACCCAGCACATCACAGGGCAAGTGCTTCAGGCCTCTGAGAATCCTGGGAGTCCCCTGCTGAACTCATTCCAGCTTATCATCCAGTTTTTCTCTCTCAGGGCCCCAAAACTGAATGCAATATTTTAGAAATGCCCCTAATGGATGCAGAGTAAATGGAGCTAATAACTTTGCTCAGTTGTGTCTGTATAGCCCAGAATATATTTGGCCTTTACTGGTGCCAGGGCATGCTGCCACTTCACACTGAAGTTACTGCCTGTCAAGACACTCACCTACCACCTTTTCCACAGAGCTGCTTCACAGAGAACATAAAATGAAAGAATTAGAAATTGCTTTGTCTGTAATAACAGTTAGTTTAGGTCCCGTCAGGCAATTGCTTTTCCACTTAGTCATGTTTATGCATCGGGTAGCCCTGTTTCCTGTATGGTTAAGTGGTATGTAACATTTCAGTTTAAAGAAGAGTGTAAGAGTTTAATAATAAAGTCTATGCTAAGCAGCTCCACCTTCTAGTGTAATATTTTTTTAATAATATGCTTTTCTTAATTTTACCTAAAGTGGGGGCTTTGCACAATAAAACTTTGCTTCATATAATTCAACCCTACTCATTAATTCTAGCAAAATTTAAGAAATATCCAAAGCCAACATAAAGAAAAGAGATAAAGAAAAAAAATTAATTCAATATTAGGAAAATTTTAGTACACATATGTGCAACTCATATGGTGGAATTATGAACTCAATATTTTGCATGGAAGAATAGAGACTAATGCAACCTTCTTCCTTTAAAGTATGAGAAAAAATTAGTGCTTTGCCTTTCGAGAATTAATTTTTTTTTGTTCTTTCAAATCTGAGAACACTTTCTTTATTAAATGGATAACGACAGTGATGAAACCTACACAAAAGTTTAGGATCCATTCTGAAATCACTGCAGTTATGTTCCATTTGAAATGTCTTGAAGAAAAGTCTTAAAAGTTTCTTCTCCAAAGGAATGAATTACTGCTGTACCTACTCTTAGTCAAGAGCCAGTTATGTTTTATGTGTTATATACAACAGAAAGCTAAACTGCTTAGATGTTTGTATCACATTTTAAATGTAAAATCTATTGTAGTCACAGTGTTAGACAGGAATGAAAGATATACTCCTTATTGGGTAATGCTAAGCATTCATCACAGAGGGGCATTTCATTTTTCTAATAGACAAAAGATTGCTTACCAGTTACTTACATGAAAGAGATGACTGCCAGTATATTTAGGGAATCAGCCTCTCTTAAGATAGATCTGAAATGAATTAAAGGAGGTTCTTTCATGTTTTTTTCATCTTGAAAGACAAAAGAGAAGAAGTTTGGGGAAAAAAAACATTAAATTAGATATTTCAGAAGGCTTTGAAAGGATGAGTCGCTATAGGAAATGAAGTGCATCTAGAAGAGAAGCCAAAAAAGGCTTGACTGCAAACCTATCAGGAGGGAACGGCAAATAAACTGAGTAGTTTAACATTGTGAAAAAACATTTAACATACTTTTCAACATATTTTTTGTAAACTTTTTTGGCCGTTGTCAGTTTTGAATGACATGAATCAATACTTGTATTTGAATTTCTAGTGATTTATTCCTCTATGTACTCTTTGCCCCTTTCTATAGGCCTCCACATTACTTAGACTGGCCATGCAGAAATACAGATGACATCCCTCTTTCTAACAGTACTTCTCTTAACATGACTCATTTCTTGCTAAAACTATTCTGTCCAACATATTACAATAGCTGATCATCATGATTAACTGAAATATGTTCCAAAAATATCCTTTGATGCAAAAAAGTATTAAAGCATCTAATTGTGATTTAATAACCTTCCAGTAACTTCAATGATTTTAAATTATTTTTTAATTTTTCTGTCGTGAACTAACTGCAACAGGTCTTTCCCTGAAAGAAACGATGTCTAATTTGTTTCTTTATTCAGCAAGCACATATGCTTAATGACTTCTACTATTACTATACGTGGGATATCTCAAAATAGGATTCTTTAACTTGGAAGAAACACAAATAAATTTCCAGAGCTCTGCGTCACACTAGATTTCTGTATTATAAAAAATATGTTTATAAATGAGTTTCTACATGGAAAGAGTGTGGGGAGATTTTATTGTTTTACTTATTTTGCTTTAGAGTGTTGTGTAAATTTGCAGCGATTCCATTTTGATTTTTCTGTTTGAAATTAATTGTAAAATGCTGGTTATACTGAAGAAAAACCTATCTGCTGATTTAGGCTGTTTTAAAATTGAGTCATGTAAGAGTTCCACACCATAGTGTTTCAAAACACTGGTTGGCTGACCTAACCCTAAGGAATTATCTGAGACCAAACAGAAGTAGGGATGAATTTACTGTAATGAATCCAGTGTGTCTATACAACCATCCAGATGTGTTGAATGCACTAAAAATGCTTCTATCTGTGAGTGCCACTAATTCAAGTTATAAACCCAATGAAATATTTTTTTCCATAATGCTTCACAACCAATTTTTTCTTTTTCTGAAACTGAAAATAGAAATAGAAATAACTGAGAAGGATCAATTCACTTACCTAAGCACATGTGAGGAGTACTATGAGAGCTATTTTAGAGTTTCTAAGCTGACCATAGAGGAGGAATAGATAAAGCCCAAGCCTTCAAGAGATTTGCACACTTCTGCAGCAGGATCAAGAGCCTGGACTGCATATGTTCAGGAGTCTCAAAAGGCACTGAGCACCTCTACTTCCTTGGGTGAATTGAGCCCACGGTTTTTATGTAGAGCAGGAGTTTACTCTGTGGTGGTAAGAGCATGTGGCATTAAAAATCAGAAGATGTATTCAGTTCTCACCTCCTCTAAGAAACAGGAGAACAAAAAACTAATATTCTAAGGACTCGGATATCACTGTAGAAAATGATTTTGTGTTATTTGTCACCCAAGGGTATATCCAACTTTTTTCTTTCCTTTATCAGGCTTCCATTTTTGTCAAGATTTTAGCTGGGCTTAAGGCATAGATTTCAGGCTAAAGTTAGAGATGAAACTGATAGGAACTGTTGTATAAATTGCCAAAAGATATATCTTTGATTAAACCAGTCTCATTTATTATGTAAAAGGTGCTTAAAGGGAAAACTATTATCTAGTTATAGTACAGTACTAATCTTTAAGAGATTAAAGGTTTGATCTAATTCACACAGAAATCAGTTTAAAAGTGCCCACAGAGTTGAACAGACTTCAGCAAACCCTGGAAATGATAAGAACAAAATTAATAACACCTCAAAATAGCAAAATAAAAATTCCTTTGTTCTAATTGTATTTTGATTGTGACAGTCTTCTTTATAATGCTAATGAAGTGAATGGCAAAATGTGGAAGTTTGCTGATAAAAATTTGCTAGCCTGAGAGAGAAAATATTTTTTATTAACTTTTATGAAATATCATCTTCTTTTATGAACTGGGTGTATATGTATAACAAATATACACAAAAACATATTAAAAAATCCCATAACAACACATATATGAGTGAATAAATATAGGACTTCTCTTTTGCCTACTAGAGGCTAATTCCTATAAACATAATTCATTAATCAGATTGGGTATAAATGTAGTGAAATTCTGTAAGAAAGTGACAGAGAGAGATGGAGACCTTCTTGTCAAATTCTCTTGACTGTAAGTGCAGCTAAGTTGTGTTGCAATTCACAGTTGACAAGGTTGCTAGGAACTGTTGAACACTGAATTTTTTAAACAAAACTTAAAAATATTGTGTAAGGTATTGTAGAGTTTCAGCTCAGAAGTCCCAATGCCTCACTTGAAAAATCATTATTTTATCTACTGTTTATATAATTCTTTACATGTTATTCATATTGTCTACATCCTAAACCTAATTTATCTCATCTCGTCCAAGGCACATAACTGAGGCATCTAGGAGAAGGTCGTAAATGCTCTGGTATCCTTTAAAATATCACTTAGCAAATGTTAAATATTTAAAATTACTCCTTAAATTTGTTGAATAAATTATATCAATAATATCTCAGAGTATTCAAAATAAAGACTGGAAAATATCATTCATATTATTTATCTGACTGAGCATTAGTTTATGGAGTTTCAATGAAGTTGAAAGTTGATGAAATATTTATGCACCATGGATTCACTCACTTGAATTAGGTTTTGAATGATTTTGAATCAATTTTTAATCAGAAAGGATATAACCAGAGTAAAACTGAAATGAACTCCATGACTTTTTGATGTTTGATAGGAAAACTTTAATATCTTTTTGGGACATTGTACTTTCTTCAACCAAGTTCTAAAGATACCTAACACGTTTTTACCTTGTAGAGATCATGTTTTATTTATCATGGAAGTGTTTTTTAACCTCCTTTTAACCATGGCTGTATTTGTTTTTTCACGTTTCACACAAGAACCATCAATATACCTGTTAAAAAAAGATAAAAGTTTTTGAATTAATTTACCTCTTGGTTACTATATGCAGTGTTCTTATGCTCTGCTCTTTCTTGCATCCTGAGAAATTCACTGTGCATGAAGTAAGTAGAGAGGTTCAAAGCATCTTAATCTTCCCTCTGGCAGAAAATTAAATAAAAGAAAATTTTTAAAAATATTATTTGAAAAAAGCATAATACATTCAAAAAAGCATTTAGTATAAACTGGCCCTTGATTCTCTTCAAGCACAATATTCAGATCCTGAACTGAGATTTAACTACCATTTCTGTGACCATAGTAGCCTACAAAGGCAGATTACGTAAGTGTGAGAAAGGAACATAATTTTCATTCTTGCATGTGTGGGCGTTAAAGCTTCCTTAGAAGCAGATTTCCATAATTATACCTATAATAGTTATAGAGCTGTCTCTTACTAGATGGAGTGGGTGGGGTAAAATCAACCTTTCAGGTGTAAAAAAGCTTATCAAGATGAGACAGGGTTTCAAGTTAATACATGGAAAACTCTTATAAGGACAGTAGAGAGATTTCTCATCAATGTCCAGTAAGGATTTTCATGCTTTTACCAGACAAGGGCATAGAGCTCAGACAGACTGCAACCCTGGGCCATGAAGTTACTTTAATAAGTAACCGTGGATAGAGGGACTGCGAAGTTGTCAAAATAAATGAAGCATATAAGATAATGGATAAGGGTATGAATAACACAAATTCAAAATAAAATCAGTTTCTCACAAGAAATACGTAGAGAGGGAGAAATGCGTAGGGTTTTTTTGCTTTTTTAAAATAAAACTATATAGTAGACATAAAAAAATCCTACAAAACACCACATAAACACGTATTTTTAATTCTGAAGTTCTAATCCTTTGGGATTAGGTTTGGTAAGCTTCTAAGAGATCATGGTTACAACCCACAAGCTTTTTTCTTAGCTTTCTTTTCTTGACAGGATATAGTAGAGTCTTCTTACTAAATTTATTTTTCCCGTGTAATAATGACAGTTGCAAGTTAAAAGACCATGAACAGCCAAAATGCTTCCACGAATCTTTGTAATCTTTACATTTTAGTGGAGTACTATGCCAGACTGGTCAATTCCACAAAATAGGGCTGGAGAAGGGAAAAGCTTCAGAGTGACCTAATTGCGGCCTTCCAGTGTCTAAAAGATGGAGAGGGACTTTTTACAAAGGTATTAGTGGCAGGACAAGGGGGAATGGCTTCAAACTGAAAGATCGTAAGTTTAGGTTAAATATTAGGATGAAAATCTTCACTGTGACAATGGTGAGGCACTTGGAACATATTACTGAGAGAAGTTCCAGATATCGCATCTCACATTTAAAGTCAGTTTGGATGCGACTTTGAACAATCTGGTTTACTGGAAGGTGTCCCTTCCCATGCCAGGAGGGTTGGAACTAAATGATCTTTAAGCTTCCTTCCAATCCAAGCCATTCTTTGATTCTATGATTTATGAACACAATTTTGATAATTTTGCAATATTTTATTTCAAAAATGGTAATGAGGAGAAAAGAACCACATATTTTTGTTTCTATTATTTTGAAATATAAAACAATAACTAAAGTTCTTTAATGTTTAGTAGTGTTGAAGGGAAAATGTAAATCTGTAACAAACCTACAGTATTTGCAATCATATATTCAAACTACACATATATCATTTCCATCTATTTTTAGAAATAAAATGTCCTGGAGTGTTCATGTTAATTTAAAGTAATGCATGAACTCAGAAGCATTTTTCAGGTTGCTTTGCTGGTCTTGTAAACACTGTTATGGATAAATTAATTTAGAAAAGTTAATGTGAGGTAGTTAGTCCTTGTACCCATATTATTGACAAAAGATGAGTACATTAAAAAGTCATTACAGTTACGCATAGCCATTCACAGAGTTTATTAAATGCATATTGTTAGTAATGTTTTTCAAGATTTTTTCAAATTATTGAATAAAAGACTTTTTTTGCCTATATACTGTCTGATGCTGAGTTTTAGTAGTGATGGCTGAGGCCATTTGCCTAACTTTACTGTTAATAATTTACAACGGGTAGTTTGCTTTACTGATCACTGAGATTTAGCTCTTTTTGGGTATCCAGTTTATGCATTTTAAAAAATACACATGATTTTCAAAAACGATCTTTTATGGCTGATGAAAATGTTGACTCCTGAGTCTCAGTAGATCAAGTCAGAGCAGAGAGCAGCTGACAACACTTATTAGAAAAATGTGTTCTTAGGATGTCTTTCCATAAAATCTTCGTGTTAGCTTCCTCTGTGTACCCATTCTTCCAGATGAAAGTGATGCACAGATTAAGTAGGCAGTTAAACTTCTAATGGTTCAAGTATTTTTAAATATACAAAAATATATTTAGAAGTGAAAAAATAGGTTTGCATTGTGTTGTAGTGTATGATTAATACATATTTCTATATTATGTATTTCTGTGTTATATAGTATTGTTACCCCTTTAAGTTGGAATGTTCTGTTACCCCCTGCCCTTCTCCAGATGGTTTGTCTCCTCCCCTCTCGTTGGTTAAACTCCCCTATGAGAACCTGAAACAGGAATTGGCTCTTGCTCTTCTTGGTCAGTTCCTCTAAGCTTAGGACCCCCTGGAAAGCCATTGCTCCCAGGGTGAAATAAACTCAACATATTCTAACCAAGAAGAGTCGCCTGCACCTTCTTCATCCGCCATTTACTGGCCTAACCCCAGAAGGCATAGCAAGGGGTGACACAGACCTTGCTGCCTTTAAAGCACCTCTAAGCCGGACCTCCGATGACACAGAGGCTTCCCGCCTAGAAGGGCCCTCTCCTAATCGGTGCCCTGTGGCAGACTAAGCCAGGGCTGAAGAAGGAGCAGAGGCAAGCTGTGAGGGTGGCTACAGCATTGTTATCTTGTTTTTGAAGACTTGTTTAGTTTACAGTTTTGACTTCCTGAATAAAAGTACTTTTTTTATTGAATAACTTATTTTTTTATCATAGTTCACAAAAATAAAGAAATCTAGAAAAAATATTGAACAGAATTTGTGTGTTTCATACTGCTTTTTACCACACTATTTTTTCAAAGTTTAGAATTTTATTTTGTCCTCTGGATTAATTCAGTTCATACAAAAGCATTAAAGAAACAAAGGAACCTGAAAATAATTCTATACAAGATGTTTTTTCTTGTATCTCATAAGACTCCCATATATGTTTGCAATTTCTTTCTTTCCCGAAATAGCACTGGATTCTCTGCTCTCTGTTAACACACTAGGATAGATTTTGTAGAGAAAAATGGTTACTGACTGCAAAACTGTAGGACTGAGTGTGTGTGTGTAACACAATACCAGACATCTTTTAAAAGGTGCTGATTTTCAGAGTACTTAGAGACTGAAATATACTTCAGTTTTGATTTCAATAGTATGTCAGATTTTTAGGAATTCTGTATGTTTTAAGAAAGAGATAGGGGTGGAAATGGCTCTTCACCAGACTTTTATTATTATAAGGATTATTTTTCTTGCTTAAAAACTGACATAAAATTAGATTGCATTTTCAGAGTTTTTCATCAAGTTTTGGTAGTCTTCTACTGTTCAGTTACTTATTCTCGTTGTTCTTTGCACTGTAAATATTAGTGCACATATTTTCAAGTCAAGAATAAAACCTACAGGATCATAAATATGGTAGTTGAATGTTCAGTTTAGTTTACCCTTACAAACTTTTTTTCCTGCTGAGCTACAGCAGGTCAACACTGCTGCACTCACATATGTTGTTCCTCAAGAAACTGGTAAACTCTTCAAGGTCATAGAGCAAGGATGACATCTGCCTTGAAAGTCTGTGGAATTTCTCATAGAATAGGGTGTAAATATGCCACTTCTCACAGTAGGTGTTCATAACCTTTTTTATGAATCACTGAATACATTAAAATTAAAGAATCAAAAATACATACACTTCTCTGAAAAGAAAAAGCTAAAATAATTTTCCAAATGACACCAAGTTTATTTTCCTATAAACAAAAAGAAATTTATTAGGTGTGAAAACTATCTCTATTTTATACTAACTTTATTTTATATTACCTTTTTTAAAATTTTTATACTACTTTTTATTTTATAATCCTATTATTTCATAGTACCTTTATTTTACATATAGGAAGCTTTACACAAAACTGTAAAATATGGGTCCGATTCTACTTTTCTGCCTCTTTTTTCCATTGATTCCATCTATTGAGGGTAGTATCTAGAGATATTCAGTGGCCTATGTCTGTTACTTCTTCATCTACTATACTGCAATTTGTCTGTTATGATGTCTGTACATCCTGCTGAATAACTGGAACTCAAGGACATAATTCCACCCCCAAAAGAGACAATCCCATGTTACAATAAGATTAAGTAGAAGATAGATTAAAATGTAATGTTTAGAACAATCTAAATGTTTTACCTTGCATTTTACCTTATTGAGTGAGATCATTTTAGCAGAGAATACATAATTATCTTGGTCCATTATAAGTGTAAGAATAGTTGCAAAATGGAATTTCTATCACCTGAAATAGTGGACAATGAAGCAAGCAGTACCTTAACCAAGCTTTGAGAGATGAATTAGAGGGTTATGTATTAATAACTAAGCACAGAAATAAAAGTAAGATTAGTAGCTGAAAAATCGTTCCTGTCAGGTTTACCGTATTGTAGTGGTGTATTCTGTTTATCTGTTTATATGTTTATATGATTTAATATGTGGTTCTGTAAACCCTAGCTTTGGACTGTTCTAGAACTGTGTCCCCTTTCCAGTGTAACCTCACTCCTCCCATTCTCCCCACACATGGCCCCAAACCCCTCCCTGCTCTGACCTAAGGTCAGGACCCTGCCCCAAACCACTCCTACCCCTCCTAAACCACTCCCACCTCCCCTTCCCATTGGCCATTCCCTAATCCCCTCCCACAAACCTGGACCGCCTTATAAGCCTGTGCAGACAGGAAGTCAGGTCAGATCCTGTTCTGGACTTCCATGGGGTTTGATCTCCTCTGGAGCCTCACGGCAGCAGAGACTCAATAAACCATATGTGTCTACCACGAGGGTCTCTGTGCAACCTTTTTACCCTTCATTGATGCTTTCCTGGACTGACTGAGCTAGCAGGACCAAGAACCAACCCAGGAATCACATCACCGCATGTTTTAAGGAGACTACTAGTAACACCTATGATCAGTAATCTAGAAAAGGGGGGATAAATCTAACAACCAATGTAGCAGATGGTCCATGATCAGTAAAAAGTGATTCATTACAGAAATCTGTTCAGACTTATTTCATTGCCAATACCTTGTCAAAATCCTGATAGAAATTAAAAAAAATTTTCACATATGAATCAATGACTGCAATGTTCCAAACCTGGTCATAAATTGTAAATTTGAAAAGGCACTGGTGAAAACTGCTGAACTTTCTGAAATTAATTTATTATCCCAGGTAATAAAGTGGAATGTTGATACAATTAATAAGCTGTAAAAGAGGTCTAGTTCAATGTACAGGAAGTCATGATGAATTAAGGAGCAAAAAGAAATTGCTGGGCAACTTTAGGTCACCAATCTTTTTTTTAATGCATTAATTGTCATTGCCAATAACAAATCTACTACGAAATGTAAAGAAAATGGCATTTTTAATGTCATGGTTTTATGCTAACTTCTAATGATACTACTCATTGTAGTCAATTATTGAGTCTCATTTGAAAATACCAGCAGTCTGTCATCCTCAGTGCAAGTTTGCAGAATTTTGTCACACACTCCATGTCAAAGTTGGACCTCATGTTATTTCAATGTGTAAAAAATCTTAATTATTTGAGCACAGAAATTGAAAAATCATTCATTTTAAGCAATAGACTGGAGTGTGTCAGGAGAGATGAAGCCATACACTTATTCAATGGTTACCAAAAAAAGACATGATCTTCTGAAGCAGATATACAGAGTATTAGTTATCCATGCCAGATAAAGTAGTCTTTGCTACTTTGAACTACATGCAGTAATTTCTTTCATCTGCATTCCCAGAGAGGTCCAAATACTCCCTTACTGGGGAACAAAATAGTTTCTAGGAAGCAAATTTGAGAAATTCTCCCTTATATTTTAAGTGACTAGATTGGTGGAATCCAAATTACCTGACCACCACTTTATTCAGATATCGATTTACCCCACCTTCTTTTTTTTTTAAACATCCACATGGAATGTGTCTGTAGTCATAGAATTTGCTAAGTACTATTAAATAAAAGTGATAGTTATTTATTAAAAATTAATAAAAATAGCAACAAAGTATTGTTAATCTGCAGGACTGATTGGACACCTTTTGTCTATGACTAACATAACCTCAAAATTTCAAAAAGCAGATAAGAAAAGAGAGCTTTGTCTGCTTATATAAATATCTAAGACATATTGAGAGACCGAGGCAGAATTGAGAAATAAATCAACTTACATAAGTTCTTCTTCGAAGAAAATATTGTTCTCTTCTTCATTAGTCTTACATAAAAACACAAAAGCCGGTAAGTACGCCACAAAATAGGAGTAAAGAACCTAAAGTTTCACAAAGCTATTAACCCATTTACATTCCTTTGTCATCTTGAATTCAACCTCCAGTTGTCAAGATAATTCTCTTTATGGTTTATCTTCAGAGAGATGCTCAGGGAAATTAATTCAAATTAATTAACGAGTTTGGTGAATGGAGGACTAGTTAAAGACTATTAGCCTCTTGTTCAAAGATTCAAAGACATTCAAAATCAGAACTGAAGGGCTTCTAATTCACCTGGAAATGGAGTGAGTTAAGTTGAATAAAGAATACTTTCCATGGGAAGAAGGGTCACAATAAACGTTTAATGTAATTCAATGAATCAATTTAAATTTTTTTTTAATTTGCAGGGACTTCCTTTATTGTCTTTAAAAACTCAGACAATGAGGACTGATCTGCATGGATCACTTATTAGAATATTTTATGAACTTCAGAGTACTTACTTCTGTCTAAAAATGGAATTATATTAGGGGCTGCGTAACTAAAAGCAATACTTCAAAACATTCATTACAATGATTGCCACTTGGCAATAGCTAAATTATATGTTCTGAGGGAAAGAAATACTGATTAAATGCATGAAAGATAAATACCGGATTTGATGAAATTACACGCCCCCCAGGAAATGGTAGTTAGTTTATTCCTCTACCTTTCTCTCTTTTTGTTTGTTTGTTCTCCTGAATCTACAGCCCTACCTTTTAGCAGATAAATTACACTTACACATTTTATGTGGAGGAAAGTGTGCCACCAACCATCAGAAAAAAATAATTCAAGTGTATTTCAAACCTGCAAAATAATACAGAGTATTTTCAGAACATGTCTTTCTTCTGAGGGCTTAAACTGATGTTAAACGTGTAATATTTAAACTGACATTTGGTTTGCAAAAGCAATTTCTGTTCATCAGCTCCATCAGTATGAAATTGTTTACCTGTTGATAAAGATGAAAGCATATTATTTCTTTCTAGGACTATTTCTAATAGTATGATGTAAAAGTAATATTTAAATCTTCAATACTTATTTTTATTTATCAAGTCAAACTGTAGCCTACATTGTTCTTCACTGACATATAAAAAAATAATAATGAAATTCTATTGCTAATTATTTTATGTGGGATATTTTTATTATTAAGTTTATTCTGAAACAAGTCAACATATTGTCCAGATACAATTTCATGCTGAAATTTGATTCTATTTATAAAATAGCTGTAATAAATATCTGTATCCTCTTACATTTCATTTTCCATTAGGATCTATTTTTGCACAAACTGTGATAGAAAATTTAAATAAATATTGAGAGCTTCTGACCCTCAAAAATTGTCATAGGTTAGGAATTGTGACTCTATTTCTCTATATGGGAAGAAAGCTATTTCAAGGTTTCACACTGTAAGGATTAAAACAAGTACAAAAATAACTTCTTATATGTTGTCTAAATGTCCCATGAATCCCTGGGAAATTAGGAAATTAGAATTTCCCTTTTCTGATAGAAATCCACTTTTATTTCAGTTACTGTAGCTTAACAGTTGTTTTCATTTAAAAAAAAAATCATATTATTGCCTGGTGTTTTCTGTGAGTGTTAGAAAATCCAGTAACGTACTAGAATATCAATCAACAAAATAGTCTAGCTTGCAAGAAAAAAATGGTTCTTTTGTTCATATTCACAGCAGATTGAGGAGAACTTGTTAAGCTTCCTTGTTTTAAATAGAACTTAATAACTTTTGTTCAAGCCAGAATGATGGAATTTTCATAGAATTATATACTGAGCTGGTAGGGACCAACAAGGATCATTGAGACCTAATCCCAGTCCTGCACAGGACCATCCCCAACAGTCTCACCACGTGCCTGAGAGTGTTGTTCAAACACTTCTTGAACTCTGTCAGACTTGGTGCTGTGACCACTTCCCTGGAGAGTCTGTTCCAGTGCCCAGCCACCCTCTGGGTGAAAAACTGTTTTCCAATATCCAACCTAAACCTCCCCTGACACAGCTTCAGACCATTCCCTGTGGTAGAATATCTTTCTGTTTTCTGTGAACATTTAAGAAATTTATGTGGGAAGGGTGGTAGTGGTGGAGGATTAAATTATTTTCCACACTGCTTTTGAACCACAGTTCTCATTGAGCTCATTGATTCACAGGAAAAAAATTATTCCTAGAGAAGTTTTGCCAACAGCCATTGATCCCTAATTCCCCAGAGTTTCTTAATTAATAAATTAGAATTTAGGGTTCTTATGTTTTGTTGAGATAGTGCTGTTTCTTGGCACTGTCCTGCAATACTTTCTGTATTTTTCTTTGTTTTCTTTGTGGATTCTTTTATTTTATTTTTAAGTAGAGCCAAATATTTGCAAACATAAATAAGAAATATTCTCCAGAATAATAGCCATTTCATTTGGACTGTTTTGTCTAGTCCTAAAAAGGTTTGACACGAAAAGCCTACTATTTCATGTAGTTTGTTTCCCACTTTGTGATTGTTCCCTGAATTATATCTATTAGCTGTTTGTTTGTTTTTTTCCCAGTGAAAAGGCATCCTTCCACATATACACATATATACGTATAAAAAGTTAGTTTTAATTTTCTATATCATTAAACTTATCTTAAAAATACTGTTAATTACTTTGAAAACTAAGGAAAAAGACAGGAAGAAATTGTCCTTTAAATGTGATTTTACCACAAGAAATGGAACATAGGACAGTATTAATGGATGTTATTGATATCTTCAGGATTCGTGAGTTCAATTCTAGCATTTCCTATCATATGAAGAAGTTTTTCATGTTTGAAAAGATAAATACAGCTAATAATTTACTGACACAAAACACAAGACCAAGTAGTTCTCTCTCAAAAAGCCTCTCAATTTGATTTTTTATTTTAAGTTACTGTAGATATTTAAGAAGGTTCATTCTTTTGCAGCCAGTGAATTGATATGGGTGGGGCCAGACGTGTTCGAAAGGAGTTACTTTCTACCTCTTTGTGGAATAATTTGTGTGTTGTGTCTATCTGCTACATAACTAGCCATTTTTAGGGATACGACTTATTATTTTCCACTATTCCTTGTACAGGTGCTTAGCATCTTAGTTCACTGCTTCAAATGATCATGAAATAACTACAATTATAAAACACAGCAAAATACTACCTTCTTTCAGTGCTCTACTAGTGTATTTAATTATAGTGAAATATTTTGCCAGTTGCATATTCAGAATTCAAATATTCATAAATCTCCCAAATGCCATGGGGTACTGTATTTAACAATCCATTTGGTAGAAAATAGCTAAATAAAGAAGGTAGGCTATTTAACATGCTATAATATAATTAATGACAGGAGTATCTGGGCTATCAAATAAACAATTTATGAATATGAGAAAGGAGGAAATAAAGTTGAAAAGATTTTATTCTGATTTTACCAAACATGACTGAAAATTTTTTTACAAACAAGCACGTCTCACTGCTGCAGAGTCTCCCACACTTGCGATATGGTGGAAAAGAAAAGGGGAAAATAAGCCCAAACCCATCCCAGAACAATTCAAGTATCCTGTCAAATAGACTTTCACAAGGACAAACATCTGCAGGCTATCATGAAACAAAACAATTTACTGCTCTCAGATACTGGTAAGATTTTACGTATTTCTCATTTTACTAAGCTAAAGTGGCTTATGGTTTCTTTCTGGTTTTAAAACACAGGTTTTGACTTTATTTAAAAGTTTGATTTTTTTAAAGCATAGTTAACAGTTAAACAGTAATTTTATCAGACTTAGAGCATTTTATTTTACAGAACTCATTCTTATAATTACAAGCCACAATTTTAAATTCTGCATCCTTGCTTTCTGAGTGTTGCAGTGAAGAAAGTGCTCTGCTTGTATCACCCAAAAGGATGCACATTATGACGAACCACAGTAATGTGCTTTCAATTAAATTTTCCTAATTTGGTGGATACCTATGATATTTCAACAATGCAAATCCTGGATCATTTTTAGAATTTTTCCATGATGCCTGAGATAATTAATCATTTCTTTCTTAACACAATTCTTATTCCTCTTTTCTGATCAATACTTTTCAAACTTAAAATTTTAGAGATCAGTGTGTAAACATCTCTAAAGTCCTTTTCCTTGCTATAAAGTTTCAATTAAATAGAAAAGCATTGAAAAAAATACATAGAATCCTGCTTTCAAATAAAGATGAAGGGAAAAGAAATCTGACAAAACTCCATTGGAAAATCACACTTCTATAGCTTTACGATAAAACAGTGTAGATCATCTTTTGTCTTTATCTACCTCCAGTGCAGAGGCTTTTGGTTCACTCTTGTATTTATTTATTATATAATAATAAAATATTTTAAAATTAATACTAAATGGTAAGAAATAATAGTTGAAATTATATTATAATAATAAACTAATCATCATCGTTGTTACTATTATTAATTTATTTTATTTCAAAGGGCATGTGTTAAATATAGGGAAGGTACACCATTTTGTAGATTCTGTTAACTTGTCTCAGATTTTCAAGTAAGGACTATATGTAATATTTTTGGCAAATATTATTTACTCTTTGTATATTTTATTTGTTTATGAAGTATCATGCTTATTTATGGTGCTGAAGAAGTAATTACTAGACTATAATGTGTCAGAGTGAAAATTGGTCACAATGGGTGAATTTCTGAATTCCAGTTTGAATTCCAAGTGGTCTTGGTTTCCAAGCCAGGTTCATAACTTCCCTTTTAATGATTAATAATGTTACCTTTTTGCATGTAGTTGTCTAAAAGGGAATCTCAAGCACTTTACATTAGACACAGACAATTATTGCACTGCTTTACCAGGATTATGAGTTTTGGTACAGGCATGTAATGCAAAAAAAAAAAAAAAAAGAAAGAAAATTAAAAAGGGAGAGAAGAACTGATATGCAATATAACTGTCTTAAAAGTTTAAATACATTTTAGCTTATTGTTGTAGTTTTAAGTAGCCAGAGTTTTGTATTAGCTGGGGGAGGCTAGGAGAGAGGCTTCTTTAAGACACTGCTGGAGTTTTTCTCTGCTCTAAGCTAGCTCAAGGTCAACTGCTAACGCCTCTGTGATAACATATTTAAGAAGGAGAAGAAGAAAAAAAGCTAGGCAGAACATCATGGCGGCTTAAGAGAAAGGAGGGTGGGAAGTTTGATTAACACCAAGGTCAGAGAGAAGAGAAAGAGAAGNTTATATAAAATAATGACAAGGTGTACAGTAGAAGTTAAAGTCAGCAATAAACTGGTGTCTTGGGGTGACTATATGATTGTCCCATATTCGTCTCCTCTATGCCCGGAGAAAAAAAAAGTGAATCTTGTGCTTTTAAAAACCTAGCCCCAAGAGCCGAGAGAAAAAAACTTGCTAGAGAAATCTTTCNTTGAGACCTCACTGGGAGGCCTTTTCGGGGCCCCCCCCCACAATCGGCCTGGGACTCTGGAGAGGACTCTAGATCTTCCAGTCTTCCAGTAAGAGACTTCATTGTTTATTGTTGTATATATATATATGTATATATTATTTGGTGTTTGGTGTTATTGTTGTTTTTTTTTTTCTTGCATGTTGGTTAAATAAATAGTTTTCTTTTTTTTTTTCCCTTTCACTTTCCTTCAAGGAAATATTTCTTTCCTCGAACCTGGTGGGAGAGGGGGATTGCGGCCTGTTTTTATCAGAGAATGTTTACCCTTCTGAATATATTTGTTCCAAACCAGGACAACTGGGTAGGGGCTAAGTTCCAACTGAGGTGAGCTTACCATGTCTTTCAATTATAATAGCATAGTACAAGATAATAAATGGAAAGTTCTGCTGGTCAAAGCCCATCATGTCACTTGAAGTAATTTGAAAATGGAGTATAGTGATGTATGCTGAAAAAAAGTGTTATTAAAAAGGCTATTTGGGAGAGATTCTGTAATTTTTGTATGAATCTTTCTAGTGCTTGAAAACAGATTTTGTCATGTACTCCATCTTCAAAACCAATCTGCTTTAATAGAATCAGACAGCTGTGAATTATTTAGATGATGCTTTGACCCTCTTCTTCACTTTATAACTTTCTTGAATATGTTTAGCATTCAAAAATGATTCTCTTTTGCATGTCAACACTTGAGTCTTGATCCTACATGACCTATTTGTATACTTACTATCACAAGTGAAAGTAGTCCCTGGATGACATAAACTATCATTTGGGAAATGTAACACTTTTGATTAGAGATTTGTGTTGCTGAGTCCTGGGAGGGAACACTGGATCATGAACTCTTAGTTCTCTATTTTAACAGAAAATCAAAACTATAGACAAGAAATCAAAAATACAGAAGGAAACAATTTTAAAAATGCATCAAGCCCATTTTAAATCTAGTTGTGTTTTGTTTCAATCTTCCCTTCATAGAGTTGTTCTGGGAATTTAAAAATTTTCTCATGGCTAGAAAGCTTGTTCTGGTTTCCATCTTTAGAGTATGCAAGGCTGACCATACACATTTTTTTTCTTGCCCTAATTCTTGTGTTAGGTTAAGGAGTTCATCTTGGTCCTTGGAGTATACACTTACCCAGGAAAGGTTTTTTGCTATAGTTTTCTTTTGGATTTTAGAAATGTTATAGTGCCTATGATTGGAAATTCAAGTGTGAAAAAATCGTCAAAATCAAATTCAGTCTCTTAGTAAGACATGATTGAATTTCAAAACAAATGAACTGGCAAAATTAATGTTTCTTCCAAAAAGATACACTTTTAAGCAGTTTTTTAGAGAAATTAGGCTGTCACTGGCCTATTTTGGTCTCAGGAGGTCTAAATGTATGCACAGGATCTGGCTAGGATGGATTTTATAGTCTTCACAGCAACCCACACAGAGCTTAGATTTGTGACTAAAACAGCTTTGAAAACACATCAGTCTTTTGGCTATTGCTGAGCAGTGCTAGTACATCAACAAAGTTTTTTTCTTTTTTTTTTTTTTTTACTTTTTCTCACACTTTGCTTTTCTCCTCCAGGCAGGTAAGCCAGAAGCTGGGAGAAGACAGAAGCAGCTGACACTAACTGACCAAAGGAATATTCCATATCATATTACATCATGTGATGTCATGCTTGGTAAAAAAAGTAAGTAGAACTACAAAGTCCTCCACCTGGGGAGGAACAGCCCCATGTGCCAGTACATAGCTGAAAAGCACTTTTTCAGAAAAGGACCTGGGAATCCTGGTGGACACCCTGTTGAGCATGAGCCAGCAATGAGCTCTTGTGGCAAAGAAAGTGAGTAATGTTCAGGTCCACATTAGACAAAGTATTGCCATCATATGGAAAGTGGTAATTCTATCCCTCTCCTCAGGACTTGTGAATCCACAACTGGAGTGCTGGGTCTGGTTCTGGGCTCTTCAGTACAAGAGAGACATGGACATACTGAAGATAGTCCAGCAAAGGTCCACCAGGATCATTAGTTGATTGGAGCATCTCTTTAATGAGGAAAGCCTGAGAGAGCTGGGACTGTTCACCCTGGAGATGTAAAGTCTCAAGAGGGATCTTATTTGTCCTTATAAATACCTGAAAGGAGGTAGAAAAGAGGTCAGAACCAGACTCTTTTCAGTGGTGCCCAGCAACAGGGCCAGTGGCAATAGGCACACAGGGAAACTTGATTTCCTCTGAACATCAGGAAAAACTTTTTCACTGTGAGATTGATTGAATACTGACACAGGTTGTCCAGGGAGGCTGTGAAATCTTCATCCTTGAAGATATTCAAAAATCATCTGGACATGGGCCTGGGTAACTGGATCCAGATGGCCCTACTTGAAAAGAGAGTTTGAACCCACTGATCTTGAGAGTCCCCTTTCAACATCTACCATTCTTTGATTCTGTGAAAGTTCACTAAGCACATGAAGATTAAGTATTTGTGAAAGGAATCACAAAATGCATTAAGTTCAGTAATAGAAGAGTGTAGCAGTAACAATATAAAGGATGATGATGAAGTGACGTCAGTATTTGAAGAATGAGTTCTGCCTTTGTGCCATTATGCCCAATATATATTTTTCAATAGTACCCTGATGTAGGGTCACTGGTATGATATATACCACAGTTTAGAAATACCAAATTTGAAAACGAATCCGAACAAAAATGAATGTGATTTTTGCTTTGTTACATATGGATGATTTTGAAAACCACATATTCTCTCAATGTTTACAGAACTCATAGAGATGATCAAAAGCTTCCTTAAATTTCTCTCAGAGTCTCTCATCCCCTTACCTGTTATTTGTGTTCCCTTTTTATATTCTGTACAAGTTCAAAGATCTTGCACCTTGTAACTTATCTTTTTCCTAGAATTTTGTCCTCATTTTTTTCACATTATTTCAGTATGGGTAGTCCTCCTTTCCTTTTCCACTTTCTTCTTTGTTTTTTTGCAATTAAACACACAATATCTATTTGTTGGGTAACACTTTCATTGTTAAATCCTTTTTAAAAGTCACTTCAGTTGCAATATACAGAAGAATGTTAATATTAGTTTTAAAACTGTCTGCTGCATTTCTTCTGTAAACTTCTCCATCTGTCCTCCTGACATCCTTGTTTGTCTCTAAGATTTTATGTTCTTTGGGGTACAGATTGCTATTGCTCATTCTGTACAGCTCTTACTGCTTTACAATTAAGGAGTAATATTAGTCTGCATTTTCATGCAAGACACACCATCTAGACAAGAGAATATGTGTATTAGTATGAGGACAGGGATTAGAGTTCTCATTTGCAATTGGTTAATGGCACTGTAAAATGATTTGTAAATCTGATTATACCTAGTGATTGATAATGGTTCCTTTATTTCAAACAACACAGTGCCAAGACTAAAAGAAGAATCAGCCAACAAAAGCATCACTTCATCATGTAGATAACTCACATCCACTTTTTTTCAATTTCGACTATATTAAAATATTTTTTAAAAATAAATTCCTTGAACAAAGAGCATCATGGTGCTGATTCAAGGTTCTATTTAGCTGAAAATTATACATACCCAATAGAAATGACATTTTCGTTTTAGGCTGCCAAAGTGAACTTTATTAGTATGTCATTAATCATTGTCTTGGAGGTGACACCTGGGGAAAATGATTTAGTGGAGATTAGAGCACTCAAATGTAACACTGAAAATATCACATTTATTTCCAGCATCAATCAGTCAATGAAACACATATTAACAAAAAATGACATTTATGTACATTTAAATCTGCTCATAACAAAATGTACTGTTTTCTATTCAAGAACATTTTCTATTTTTTCACATTTTATATTGATTTTATAGTTTACGTAAAAAAACCACTGTTATCAATGTATTCAATTTAAAATATGTAACAAAATTTATTTGAAAGAAGACGGAAATTGAAAAGTTGTGCCAAAGAGAACTGTGTGTTGGAAGAACACGGATTTGGAAAGAAATATCCACCTTTCCATCTACCTTTACATATAGTCTACAGGCATTGCTGCATAGCTAATATCTAACCCCAAAAGTCTGAAATTCTGTTCACTTTTTTAGACTTTGCTGATTTCTTAATAATAATAATAATAATAATAATAAAACTTCCAACTAATCGACCAAGAAAAAAATTTATTTTGAGGAAAAAAACCCAAACACATTTAGAACATCTCCCATAAAAGAGCTGGCATCAAAGTAATGGTATATTAAATCTTATCTTTCAAAGAACAATAGCACATTTAAGTCATGTGACTTGGACTACACAATACAATTATTCTTTCCTTTACCCTCTTTTTAACACTTGTCTATATCTCATCTTTACCAGGCTCAGCATGCCATAATCTTATGGTTTCTAACTTAACTTTTTTCCCTTTATTTTCCCTGGAAAGTCATTACAACTAAGATAGCAGAAAATCACTCTTTTCTAAAAAAGGTGTTATATTATTTTTACTAAAAGATGAGAAAGTCAGCTCTTATACTCTTTAGGTTCTTAAGCATGAAATACTGTCCTGATGCAAAAATAATAAAGGAAATCTGTTACTAAGTAAAAAACCCTAAGTCACTACAAATTATAACCAAAAATATATAATATTCACATTTACAAATTTACAAAAAAAGGCTAAAAACTGAAACCTAGAAGCATTCAATACTAAATTTTATTTTAAATATTATTTTTTTTATATTAATGACAGTTGTTGTTATCTGATTTTTAGTGGAAAACTTAAAAAAATCTCTGTGTACTGTGCTCTCTTCTGAAAATTCTCAGAAGAGAAATTACCTCCTTTATTCTCCCCTCTTGCACTGAGATAGTGAGTAGAAACATAGTTTCTTGACAATGTCAGAGAAGCAGGTCTATAAATAACTATATACTAAATATTATTGAATATTAATTAGTGTGCACGCTGTTCCACAGTTACTATCACACAGACCTGATTTAAGGGCTGTGTGCTTTATGTATGTAAACAATACATTTAAAGACACTGAAAGCACTTAGAAATAGAGAATTTTAAATATCATGTTCTTGCATAGAGAAAGAGAATGTTCATTTTCAAAATGAGTGGCTACTATGGAATCTATGAAACAAATATGATTCAGACCTCAGCATGCATAGGCAGTTCGAGAAAGTGAGAATGGTTATCTATGGCATCAATTTAGAAGGTACAGTAAAAAAATTTTAGTACCCATCTTATTAGTCTAGTTGATAAAAATGAGCTTCTTAGAGATTCCTGAAGTTGAGGTATATTTGCTTGGTTATGCTTAACAATAGGAATTATCACATTATCACACATCAGCAATGCACAAAACGAAGGAGTTTAAATAACTAAAGCTACAAATCAAAATTTTATATGATAAGTAAATACTTCCTCCTAAAGGGAGATTCTTATCATTCACACAACTGCTTTTCTCCATGCTGGCAGCAGTGACACTCTAAGAAATAAACATGTGTGCCCCAGTGAGAGCCCTGGGTGTATGATATGCCTAGATGAAAAACAATGAAAGAATTAGAAACTGTAAAGGAAAATGAGTTATTTCTAAATGAAGTCATTGGGAGTAGAACCGACAACCTGAAATCTGATCTGTTCTAAAACAAAAAATTCTTAAATGTGACTCATTCCTGGCTTTGAAACCATGTGTTTCCTGTGTCAATTCCACTGACTGTGGTATTTCGATGGGGTCAGAGTGCTCTTTAGGCCATAGCTACAGAGCTGAATTTAGTTGCTTATCTTTTCAACCAGACATAGGCTTCCCTTACTGCTGAACTACTTAGTCCTTCACCAGTCTAGAAAATACACAACTGCTCACAGAATTATTATATTTCCTTTATATGGCATTAGAGTCTTTCCACCAATCCAAAGAGCTCATCCTCAGTAACCGATCTTCACTATTCTGTACCTCACTTTCCTGTTTGACTTTATAGAACTACAAAGTTTGTAAAGCATAAAGCTCTTTAACAAAGGTGCTTTATGAACATACATTAGAGCTCAGAATGATGTAGACAGATAAGAAAGCACTGCAAACATTATATTACTCCAAAGGTACATAAAGAATGATAACAACCTTGAGTCTTTATAATGGTGCAAAATGATTATGGAAAGCCCTGGACAATTAAGGAAAGCAAACAAAAACACAAACCACTGCATTTAAGCCAACACAACAATATACTTATACAGAAAAGAACATGTGCTACTAGAGCATGGAATTGACCCCCCAATCAAATGAAAAGAATCAAGGGTATCTCAACGTGCTACTAGTATTAATATTTAACAGAACCCATTTTGCTTGAAATAAAGGTCAGGAATTCATTTACAGTACCATTATCGCAAATGTGAAATGTAGCATGGATAGGGAGTCAAACCATAGCTGACTGCCACAGGTTGCTACAGCAACCCATAAAGGTTGAAAATGAGGTTCAATCAAGTCAAAAGTCAGGAAGCCGAAGTTAGAACAGTCTTTTTTGTTCATTTTATATTATTCTTCCAGACTCAGATATTCCTGATATTTTAAACACAGTCACACTAAAGGCATTTCCTTCATATTTGTTTGATTTTCTACAGGATTATTAAATGTTCAATACATCAAAATGTATCTTGTTATGCTGCAAGCTGAGGTAACTTGCTTTCTAAGTATTTATTAAAGTATTACTGAAACAGTAATAAACAGGTTGCATGGACTGTAAATACAAAATTAGCTTTTAAGTGAATATTGGAGCTGAATCCTGATATGAAAACCAGAATATTTCACCTTTAGGTTCTGTGAAGTTTTTTTATCTTAGAAGAAAAAATTATGACAGAGTGCTAACAACATCGTTTGGGTCATTAAACAAGGTTGTCTTTCCACTTTCCTAGAAAACCTGAAAAAAACCACCAAAAAAAAAAGTCCCTTAGTTTTTTTACTGGGAACGTCACCTCTCAGTGACTTTTGTTTTTTCAAGTTTCAGAGTCGCAAACACTTATTTTGGGGAAAAAAAAAAAAAACAAACACAAAAATTCAGCAAAATATTGACTTATTATTATTGACTTCCTACTCACTACTAATCTTATGTAATTTATTAGTTCTTGCTACCTTTAGCTACTCTCCTTATGGTTAGTATCATAGCATTAGAAGCATGTTTTGCTGGTCCAAAAGCTCTGCATTTGTATGACTGGAAACACAGACAGCAGAAAACAACAGAAAGCCAGGTGTGGTAGAACCCTGTTATGACCTTTACAGTATGTTATTATCTGTTGAATATCCAAAGACATTTCAAATGGAGATACTATTTGAACAAAATGTACTGAAATATGTAATCCAATCATTAATTATGTTGCAAGTAATAACAAAACAGAAAACAGATCAAAACAGGAAATAGGGTCACAAGAAGCTCAAGTATGGCTGAACCAGACCAGCCTCTCAGGGATTATTCAACTCTTATGACAGTAATGGTTTAATCATGTATTTTTTCACCAGTATGGGAAGGCAAAATTGAATCACAGGTTCAATTGACTTTCTGTAGTGTATTAAAGTTTTTCCTCTATCTTTTAAAAAAGTGAATCACTCCACATCATATTTTTGTAATAAAAATTATGTGCATTAAAGTTACTGCTTTACCTTTCAATTCTTCATATGATCCTTTTCATTTAAAAAGACCCCTTACCTGCATAGTGAAACTCCTTGGGATAAAGACTTCTATTAGGAGTGAGTCTTTTTAGGGAAAGTTGTGGGCATTGTCATAGTGCAGATTCTGTCTTCTTCCAATTTCAGTTCTCGATAACTAAATTGAAGCTTAGGCCTATAGGTTTAGATCAGTAGAATCATGTAGAATTTAAAGGAGCGGAAGCAGATTCAGAAATTTGCCCACAGATCACTCTCTTTATTTTATAAACTAAGGAATACAAGACAGAGTTTGAAAACAAAATAGGGATGTCTAAAAATAGATTTTGGTTCAGTATAGGTCATCTGACTTCAGTGGTATTGTTATGGTTTGACTCTGGCTAAATGCCGAGAGCCCACACACAGATCCAAAACTTCTCAGAGAAGTGATAATCCTTTTGTGATAAGGATTACAAGCAACTGCTTATTAACTACTTCACACAAGCAAAACAGGCTCTAACTTAGAGCATTTACTGGGATTTTCTTAGTCCTTTAGTAAATTATAAGAATATAATAAATTACAAGAATATATTTTATTTTCCTTTGGCAGTCAGAGTAAAAGAGGTCAAGGAATAAAAAGCTTATTATTATTTTTAAAATTATCATACAAAGATATTTTTGGTATCAATGGGAAGTTATACTGTACAATTCCTACTATCAAAGCAGGGAGTGGTACATAGATGGAAAGGATCTACCAAACACATGAAAATCGCTATTCAAACCCTCTAGCTATATATAAATTTCTTAAAAGTTAATACCTTGTTGAATTTTCTCCTGATTCAGAACCCTGAATGAATGGTTAATGAAGACTGCAAGCATCAAAAGGAGTTCAGGTAGGTAAGATAACTGTATAATTGGCTTCACAGATGGCAAATGAAATCTAACATTGAAGAACTTCAGGTATCACACATACAATTTCAAAATTTAATAAGTAGAAATTGAAGGACTGGTCTGAAAGCAGCGAAATGTACCTGTAAATTAAAATGGATGGCAAAGAGTAAGCCTAAAAAGGGTACAGAATACAGGGCAAAAGTTGATGGAGAAAATGTTTGCATACAAAATAGCGAAAACCTTGCCAGTTTTCTAACACAAAGAAAATGATTATTAGGGAAGGTAGGTAAATACCAGTCCCAATGCTGCAGTATGAAATTTATACAATTTGTCACTACCTATATTAATTAAAAAAAATTACACAATATTGCCCTAAACCTAGGATTAAATTGGACCATGAAGATTATAAGGGCTTTTGAAAATTTCAGTGTTGATGCTCTTGCTAAAAACCAGCAATATAAAACTGAAACAGGCAGATCACTGAGTAACTGTGCTTTCTTTGTTTTAGTTGGAGGCCATGTAAAACTGGAAGGTTTGAAATGGCGATGTCACATTATCATACTTTGCTATTTGTATTCCCACCTGTCAAGAACAGAACTATGAGGCCTTCCTTGCCAAAGATCCCTTGATTTTCATAGAAATTTGGGATTTTATCAAGTACAAATGTTCATTCTTTGCATATTTCTAAAGAGGGGTTAGCTCTTAAATTCTGTATTTGAGAAAAGAAGTTAACTTACTGTAGTAACTAATATGTCAAATGTGACATAATGAATCTACCAATTCATTATTTTTCATGTTTCTTCTAGAGAACTGAACTTCAGAATTTGAATCACAAGGCATTGTTTAAAATAAACTATTACTTTCAAAACTATTACTTTCAAAATTACTTTCAGTGGGAGAAACTGTCTTCCAAATGCCTGTGATCTTTTAGGTCAGTGCAAAAAGTAGAATCATTCTGTTAAATATCTGTGTGCTTGTGTGTGTATGCACATATACTTACATATATACGTGTATATGTATGTAGACATGTGAATGTGTATATCTGTGCTCTCATTTGTCGATCTATCTATCTATCTATCTATCTATCTATCTATCTATCTATCTATCTATCTCTATGTCTATCTATATCTACCTATATCTGTGAAGTTAGATAAACATCTCATTTGTGACTACTCCTTGCCTTGCATGGTCCTCCTTAAAACTTTTGAAAGAAAATCCATGACAGGCTATGGCTAGAGTATATTGTATACACTATACAATATATAGTAATATATATTTTATACTATATATATATATAGCAGTATATAGCAATAGTAGATTGCTATGGCTTCCTAACTGAAAGGCTGAAAATGTAAAACTGTAGTATTGGTCAGCAGAAGTCAGAAAGGAAATAACTGAGAGGTCTTAATCATTCTAATAGACAAATGCTGGCTTGAAGTCAGTCATAAAAGAATTCTACATTCTCTAGTACATGCTAGAGCTGAATATCATAAGGCAATGCTATACTGGCTGTTTTTCTTGTGATGAAATGGATTTATCAATGTGAGGTAGGCAGAATGTAAACTAGAATCATTACTAGAATGAATATAGAAATAAGGAGGTAACACTTAGGGTTGGGTGAAATTTTTGTAGAAATTACCTATCTTACTATAGAAAATAATAGTACTTTGGAGGTTACTTATTTTTTCCTCTCAAGCGAAAATTCTCAGGAAAAATTAAAACTTTATATAGAAAACAATAAATACCTTGAAAAATTTTCTGGGTTGAAAATTTCCAATCTGGAATTTTTTATTAAAAGATATAATTGACAAAACCAATAGGAGAGTTAAAAAATAATCTTGCCCTGAATCAAAATAGGTTGTCCTCTAACGGAACTGAAATGTCTTCTGGCTGAAAAGGATAGATCTTTGCCTCAGCTCATAAGCGCCAAATGCTTTACTGAGATATTTAATCTTTCTCTTATCAAACATTCAAGAGGTCTTAACAAAAAAATGCAACCTTAATATTATCAAACATTCTTTAGTCACCTGTTGATTTCCTGTCTTGTAAGAACAGCTGGTTAAATAATGTGTTTTTCATTGAAAAATTGAAAAGATAAAAAATGGTAGCTTTGTACCAAACAAGACAACTCCTTTGAAATGAAATTAATGTATTGTAGTACAATAAAAAGGTTTCATATATCTACACACACATATACAAAGACAATAGGTTGAATAAGTTAAAATGATTTTGCAGATGTAGCATAACTTTAAAATGTTATATAATAAACATTACAGAAAGTTTAGTCTTAAAAATTCCTTTTATATTTTTGGTTTGGAATGATCCTTTTTCTGAACATTTTAGTTTTTAAAAATTGAGGCTAAAGTCAATCTCAACAATGTTTACAGAGAAAGTAATTATTTGCTTTGTTTCTAGCCTGCATGAAGTGTACAGGATATATATTTCCATCTCCTGTATGATGATAATTATTATGAGGTATGATGGCTAGTTTTTTATTCCCAGCAAATAGTGATCAATAATATCCTGTCTTTAATGTATAGCACAGTTTTCAATTTTAGTATGACCAAAAGTAGTTGCACATTATTTCTACAAGGATTCAAAAGGGTTATTGTACCAGCTGAACTTGATGTCTTATTCTCCATCTGCTATGGCAGATGCTCCATTCCAATGTGAATATTAAAGTAATTCTGAAAACAATTTTTGTAAGTGTAAGAAACATTTAGAACATGAAAGGAAGATGCTGCATTTTTTGATGATGTGTATGTTATTATTCTGCATGCCACAATGATCGTAAAATATTATAGATCATATTTAAGAACACAGTGCAAGTTAACGGCTAACAACTGTATTCTTAGCACTATTTTTAGTACATACTTTTATATTTAGTCTCTAATACAGTATCCTAAATCAAAATACTTTCCAGACACTTCTTTTTTGTAACCCTGACATAAGTCTGTTGTGCCAATTCAAACGAATTGGTAACCAAATTACAAGTCACAAATGTGTCTCTAAGTTACTTCAGAAAATAGGTGTAGAGTGGACAGAAAACATTACTTTTTCTGAACTGAGTACAGAAGTCTAACAGCATAGCATTTAAGAAATATGCACCTATTTATAGCTAATGGAACGAAAAGAGTCTAAAGGTTATTTTGATTATACAACATTCAAAAAAGACCTAGTCATACTTCATGCACATGTATTAGAACACTACACAATATAGGTAATATTAGCTAAATATTACCTAAAATCATCAATGAAACATAGAATAGTCCAAATTGAGAGACCTCAAAAGAACTATTACAGCTTTTGCTGAGAGACCCCATGAGAAGAAAGATAACACTCAGGTACCCCCAAAATGCCAGGCCATGGAAAGAATGTGGGAAAATTTATTTCTAAAGCCAAGAACACTGGACTTAAAAGAACATTAAACTTAATTGTGTTAAAACACCAAGCCTGGGGAAAGACACTTACCTGTTCTTTTCTTGGCTTTCATTGTTTCTCCTGGCCCCCGTTCTGTGGAGGCCTTCTGAAAAGTCTACAGAACTTATCTTCTTCCCATGTCAGAGATCTAATCCCTTTGGAATACAGGAGGAGAAAACACACACAAAAGCATTCCTGGGAAAGATGGCTCCCTACTGTGTGTGGGAAAATTTCCCTGAGCAAGCATAATTGTGACGGTGCTTTTATGGGTTTATACATTTATAAGGGTTTGATATATAGTTTTGTCAACTTTCATACATACTCTNAAGGCACCGTAGCACATAATCCTTCACCTCCTCAAAATAAATCTTCCAAAATACTTTTCTACACTTACACCCCATCTGAAATACTGTATTCATCTCTGGGGTCCCCAGCACAGGAAGGACATCGACCCCTTGAAGTGAGTCCAGAAGACAGTCACCAAGTTGATTAGAGTCATGGAGCATATCTCCTACAAGGACAGGCTGGGACAATTGGGTTTGCTCAGGCTGAAAAAGAGATGGTTTAGGGGTGACCTAATTGCAGCCTTCCAGTACCTGAAGGGAGCCTACAAGAGAGAGAAGATTCTTTACAAGAGCGTGCAGTGAAAGGACAAGGGGAAAGGGATTCAAACTAAAAGACAGCAGGTTTAGGTTAGATATAAGGAAAAAAATTCTTTACTATGAGGGTGATGAGGCACTGGAACAGGTTGCCCAGAGAAGTGGTGAATGCCCCATCCCTGAAAGTGTTCAAGGCAAAGCTGGACAGAACTCTGAGCAACTTGATCTAGTGGAAGGTGTCCCTGACTATGCCAAAGGGGTTGGAACTAGATGATCTCTAAGGTCTCTTCCAACCCAAACCATTCTATGATTCTATGATTCTATGATTCCATGATTCTATCTAGGACCCTGTCTAGTTGTGTCTGGAAAACATCCAGTGATGAGGATCCTAACATACATAGAGAGATTATTTCTGTGAATGATTGTTCTTACTGCAAAGCATCTCTTTATTATGTCAATACAAAACCTCTAACAGTGCAACTTGTACCCGTTGCTTCTTGGCTTCTCCATATGGACCCTTGTGAAGATAGAGCCTCCATCCTTTTTGCGGCTGCCCTTTAAGTTCTGGAATATTGTTAACTTTTCCTTCTAGGACAGATTCTCCAGCCTTTTCCTCCTTTGGATCCTTTCCAGGTTGTCCACTTCTTGAATTGTGGAGACTAAAACTGGACACAGTACTCTGAGTGCTGCCTGAACAGTGCTGCATAGAGTGGGGCATTGTGTCTCTCTCTCTGTTAGTAATGCCCCTGTGGATGCAACCCAAAGATTCATTTGCCTTTGTTGCTGCAGTTGTGCAATGCTGACTCATGTTCAGCTTGTTGTTGTCCACCAGGTCCCCCAAGTCACTTTTGCCACAGCTATTCCCCCGCCACACAGATCCTAGCCCGTACTGGCTGCCCACTCTTCCAGTCTGTCCAGGTCTCTCTGTAAGGTGATTCTCCCTTCTCTCATGTTGTCATCATCAGGTGATAACTTTGGTGTCATTAGCAAACTTGGTGAGGATAATTTCACCAAGACTCACAGAATCACAGAATGTGTAGAGCTGGAAGAGACCACTGAAAGTTATCTAGTCCAATCTCTCTGCATGAGGTGGGTACCTAGAGGATGTTACTCAGGATTGTGTCCAGATGATTCTTGAATATCTCCGGAAGAAGACCCCATAACCTCTCTGGACAACCAGTTCCAGAGCTCAGTCACCTGCACAGTAAAGAAGTTATTCCTCATATTCAGGTGCAACTGTTGCCTCTTATCCTATTGCTTGGCATGACCAAGAAGAGCCTGGCTTCATTGTCTTTGACACTCCTTCAGATACATATATAAAATGACATATATAAGATCTCCTTTCAGTCTTTGGGCTGAACAGGATCAGATCCCTCAGCCTTTCCTCACAGTTGAGATGCTTCCATCCCCTCATTGCCTTCATAGGCCTCCTGTCCCAGGAGCTCTGTGTCTTTCTTGTACTGGGGAGCCCAGAGATGGACCCAACACTAGAGGCGTAGTCTCAACGGGGCTGAGTAGAGAGTAAGGTCTCCCAACCTGTTAGCAATTCACTTTCTAATGCACCCCAGGATAACATTGGGCTTCATGGCCACCAGGGAACACTACTGGCTCATGGATAACTGGTTGTTCACCAGGACTCCCCAGGTCCTTCACCACAGAGCTGCTACTGGTGCATATGGTTATTCTTCCCTAGGTGCAGGACACTATACTTGCTTTTGCTGAATTTAAAAAGCTTCCACTCTGTCCATTCCTCTAGTTTTTCAATCCCATAATCTAGGTAATTTATGAAGACAGTGAAGAGCATGGGACCCAATATCACTGGAGAACCCAACTTGTGACAGGCAACTAGTCTGAATAAAACCTTTGATCACTACCCTTTGAGTACAGCCTGTTAGCCAATTCCCGTTTTACAGACCACTTGTCCAATCTCTATCTTGCCAATTTGACCAAGAGAAAGAGATGAGAAACAGTGCTGAATACTTCACTGAAGCCAGGTAGATATAATCCACTGGTCTCCCCATGTTGACAGATGTTATTTTGTTGTGATCAAATTAGTCTGGCATGGTTTACCCTTGGTAAATTTCATTTCTATGGGGTGTTGAAATTATATTCATTTATGGCATCTGTTTGTTCTGAACAACAAAGCCTTGAAAACAAAAACCAGAAAGGATTGAATATGTCCTCTTTTTTGCTACATTTTATTATTATTACTAAATTACATCAAGAGAAAAAAATGAGAAAAAAGGAGCTGGGGTTTCTCACATTTTTGTAGTACCTATTTGCAATGATGGTTTCAGTGGAATTACACTGTTTTAGAAACTTTCAAGAGTAAACTTTCAAGAGGCATGTGTTTTTCAAGTGACCAGTTTTAATACCCATGTCTTCTCGGTTATGCTCTTATTCTGATGGAAGAGCAAATGCATCAGTGTACTGGCTATCAGACAAAGAGTAAAATGTATTTCCCAAGAGTGCTGGGCTGATTCTACAGGTCTACAGAAACACATGTACTCCTAGTATTTCCAGTCCAGTCAGATTGACTGAGAATTTGCTGTGGATATGCCTAGGGCTTCAGCAGATTAGGTGGACTAATAGCCAAGCATGGAAAATTCTAAATGAATATTAAACCAAATTCTAAACAAATATAAATTTTTCACGGGCATCTGGACAAATTTTCCAGAGGTAAAAAAAAAAAATGCCTGTGAGTTACTATTATGGTTCTCTGATTATCTCAATATTTTTTACTTGCACAGTTGTATAATTGTACTGTGTGACTTGTTAACAAATAAATAGAAGCAAAAAGATAGGCATTCCTAATTCTAGTGCAAAAACACCTGAGGTTTGAGGTCAACAGCATATGTTCATAAACGCATTTATGAATCTTCTTTGATCCTGCAAAGAGATGCAGGTTCTTGTCAGTATTGTGAAGAAGAGTTTCTTTCACTGCTTTGGATATCTGTCATGATCTGCTAATATAAGCAGGGGTAGTGATGGTTCATTTATTGATCTCAGAGTGCAAAAGACACAAAGAATTTTAGTTTTAATCAAAACAGTACTCTTTTATTGAGTAGTACCACAGCACAATAATGCAATAGAAGAGAGAGAGAGATAAAAGAAATAAAGGATAGAAAGAAAAGAAGGAGAGGGAGGACAATAGCTACCAACAGATGAGATGAAGTCCCTGTGGTCCTCTTGCCAATAGATTCATCTTCTTCCGCCGAGGAGATCTTGAATTTTTGGTTAACTTTGTAAGTCTATATAGTCTTTGCAAAAGCGACGGGCAGCCGTCCAAGAGGTGAGGAAACCACACAATCATAGAAGGTTTGTTGTGTTGTT